>JAHRHZ010000063.1:59271867-59308187 GCA_024137785.1 Ginglymostoma cirratum | reverse complement strand
CCTCAATCACCCTCACCCTCAACCCCTTCATCCTCAATCACCCTCACTCCAACCCCTTCATCCTCAATCACCCTCACTCCAACCCCTTCATCCTCAATCACCCTTCATCCGCAATCACCCTTCATCCTCAACATCCTCAAAAATCACCCTCACCCTCAATCACCCTCACTATCAACCCCTTCATCCCAAACCCCATCTCCCTCACCCTCGATGCACTCATATTCAATCCCCACCATCTTCAACCTCGTCATCCTCAACATCGTTACCACAATCGACCCGCAACCCCCCCAATCCCAAACCTCTCAACCTCTACCCCTTCACACTCATCCACCTCACCCAACCCAATAACCCTCAAATCTCTTACCTTCAACAGCTCATCCTCAACCTCTTCACACTCAATTCCCTCACACTCAAACCCCTCAATCTCAATGCCTTCACTCATAATCCCCTCACACTCAAATCTATAACCCTCAATGCCACCATTCTCATCCCCCCTCGCTCACAACTCCTTTTCTCCTCACCCTCAAAACCCTCACTCTCTTCCCACTCATCCTTCCAGGTGAGCAGCCAAAGTTCTGCCATGTGTAGGTACTGAACCATGACACATTGTGAATACAATGTGACCATAACATAAACCTGATGCAAACACAATGTAACCCCACATTAAACATCCATCCTTGTGAGGAAAAGAATTGATCACTGACAGGCTTTTGAAATGAAACTTTTTTTTTCAGAATTCAGGATGGACAACATGAAGTTCAGTCCATTGCCAGTAGGTTTTGATTTGGTTCGCAGGAAATAGCCTCCATTAACAAAGCTTCTCTCTCCTCTTGCAGAGTTCTCAGGATGCTCCCTAGTGAACGCATGACTCTGGAGTGTCATCACTGATGTTTGGAGACTAACAGAATGATTATTGTGGCCCAAGTTTCTGTCCCACCTAAAGCAACAGGATGAATACAATCAGTTTGAACATATTGTTTATGGGACAAACAGTAACCTACATACTGAGAGGGCAAACAAACCCAGTGGAGATATAGCGATTTGGATATACTAGTCCAACTTGTCTAAGATGGAGCTCCAGTGTGACCAGTACCACCATTCCCAAGGAGGCTTATTTCTGCATAGTACTATCTTTTACAGTGCCTCAGACAGCAGTCAAGGCAGTGCAGCACTCCCTCAGTACAGAGTCGGAGTGTCATCCTGCACTGTGTGCTGAGCAAGGCTTGAAGCCATAACCGTCTGACCGGATTAGCAATGGTAGTGCCTCACTGAACCAGGTCACGGTGAATCGAAACTCCAGGCCCTGAGCCTACCGTGTTCATTGGGAATATTTGTAGTTGGGACTTGCACCAGGTATTAGGTTCCTCGGTAACTAATTCAAGAGAGTTAATAATTGCCTGGACTCGGACTCCCGGCCTCGGCGCGGGCCCAGACTCCCGAGCTCGGCGCGGGCGCAGACTCCCGGCCACAAGGCGAAGGCCGGTGTGGTCTGGGTTAAAAGGACTGTTATTCCGAGTTCTTATTTCTCTATTTTTTTCTAATTCATTGCTGAACTTTTTATTTGTTTATTTTGCTAATTATTTTCCCAAAGAATTTGTACTTAAGAAGCTGTATCTTGGTACCTAAGATGGTGCTGTAAGTGGCGACTTGTAAACTCTTCATTTGAGTTTGTGACAGTAAAGCTAATTCTAAAACAAAGGATCATCACAGTTTGTGAAAGCAGCTTCGAGTATGATTCGTATCTGTATATTCTCCCTGTGAAGTAATTAAATTGTGGGGCTGATGTTAAATTCTAACAACAGTCCTGTGACCTGGGGCTTTGGGGAGTGATAAGAGTTGTAATAAAAAGCCCCAAATGAACAGATATCTCCCACTGTGAGGGCTTCACAAAGCTGTTGCCAGTTGGTAAGGTTGTTAGTGCCCTCCGTGAGTTAATTAGCAAGGTGCCAGGCAGCAAGTCTTCCTCTCTTTTGTATTTTTTTTTATCATCCTCTTCTTCTCTCTCCCAGCCTCCAAACCCCTAGCCTTGGACCTTTTGGCTTCAGACCTCCCATGCTTGGAGCTCACTGCCTCCAGCTCGCAGCCTTGGAACTCTCAGCCTCAGAATTTCCACCCTCAGCACAGACCCAACAAGGCGTCCTCTCAGCCTGTTACGACGTGCTGCTAGCCCAGCATGGCTTCGGTGTGGACTTCTGTCTCAAGGTGATTCCAGAGCGTTCTCTTGGCCTCGCGAACCCTGAGCTGAAGCCAGGTGTGGTCTGGAGTCCAGGCCGGGTGCAAACTGGAGGCTAAATGCCAGCATGGACTGGGTAGGAAGACCGTAGTTCTGAACTTTTTTCTCCGTTTTATAATTTATTCCTGTAACCTGCACTGCTGGACTTTGGAAGAATAGAGATTAAAAAACAAAGAACTGTAACAGCAAGAGCTGTACTTTGGGACCTTTGTACCTAAGATGGCGCTGTAAGCGGCAATCTCAAGAGAGGTCAAACGACTGGTTAAGAGGAAGAAAGAGGCTTATGTAAGGTTTCGGAAACAAGGAACGGAGAAGGCTCTACAGAGATACAAGTGATCCAGGAAGGAACTGAAGAAAGGGCTTAGGAGAGCTATAAGAGGGCATGAGAAAACCTTAACAGGCAGGATCAAGGAAAACTCCAAGGCTTTTTACATGTACGTGAGGAATAAGAGAATGACTAGAGAAAGGGTAGGGCTGATCAAGGATTGTAAAGGGAATTTGTGCACGGAGCCTAAAGAGATAGGAGAGGTCCTTAATGAATACTTTTCTTCAGTATTCACAACTGAGAGGAACCTAGTTGTAGAGAAGGACAGTGTGAAACAGGCTGGTAGGCTAGAGGAGGTCGATGTTAGTAAGGAAGATGTGCTAGGAATTTTGAGGAAGTTGAAAACAGATAAGTCCCCCAGGCCTGATGGGATTTATCCAAGGATTCTATGGGAAGCGAGGGAAGAGATCGCAGGGCCTTTGGTGGTGATCTTTTCATCCTCACGGTCCATGGGTATAGTGCCGGAAGATTCGAGAGAGGCAAACGTCATTCCCTTGTTCAAAAAAGGGAACAGGGATAACCAAGAAAATTACAGGCCAGTTAGTCTTACGCAGTGGTCGGCAAATTATTGGAAAGGGCTCTGAGAGATAGGATTTATGATCACTTGGAAAGGCACAGTTTGATTTGTGATAGTCAGCATGGATTTGTGAGGGGTAGATCATGCCTCACAAACCTTACTGAATTCTTTGAAGAGGTGACCAAACATGTGGATGAAGGTAGAGCAGTGGATGTGGTATACATGGATTTAAGTAAGGCGTTTGATAAGGTTCCCCATGGTATGTTCACGCAGAAGGTGAGGCGGCATGGGATAGGGGGAAATGTGGCAGATTGGATTCAGAATTGACTGACCCTTAGAAGACAAAGGGTGGCAGTGGAGGGAAAATATTCAACATGGCGCTCAGTTACAAGTGGTGTACCACAATGATCTGTTCTGGGTTCTCTTCTATTTGTGATTTTTGTAAATGATTTGGATGAAGGAGTGGAAGGGTGGATTAGCAAGTTCGCGGACGATATGAAGGTGGGTTGCACTGTGGACAGTGCGGAGGGCTGTTCTAGATTACAAAGGGACATTGAGAGGATGCAGACCTGGGCTGAGAAGTGGCAGATGGCACTTAACCCTGAAAAGTGTGAGGTGATTCATTTTGGAAGGACAACATTGAAAGCAGAATACAGGGTTAACGGAAAGATTCTTGGCAGTGTGGAGGAGCAGCGGGATCTTGGGGTTCATGTTCACAGTTCCCTGAAAGCTGCCACCCAGGTGGATCGAGTTGTTAAGAAGGCGTATGGTGTGTTAGCTTTCATTAATAGAGGGATCGAGTTCAAGAGCCGTGATGTTATGCTCCAGCTCTACAAAAGCCTGGTTCGGCCACATCTGGAGTATTGTGTCCAGTTCTGGTCACCTCATTACAGGAAAGGTGTGGAAACGTTGGAAAAGGTGCAGAGGACATTTACCAGGATGTTGCCTGGAATGGAAGAAAGGTCTTACGAGGAAAGGTTGAGAGAGCCAGGGCTTTTCTCTTTAGAATGACGAAGGATGAGAGGTGACTTGATAGAGGTGAACACAATGATCAGAGGTATAGGTGGAGTAGACAGCCAGAGACTTTTTTCTAGGGTGGAGGTAGCTTTTATGAGGGGACATAGTTTTAAAGGGAGTGGAGGTAGATATCGGGGAAGATGTTACTCAGAGTGGTAGGGGCGTGGAATGCATTGCCGGAGAGGGTAGTGGAGTCAGCCTCATTAGGGGCATTTAAGCGGCTATTAGACAGGCATATGGATTATGATAGTATAAGGTAGCGGTGGAGGTTAGATAGACCTTAGGTGTCGGGTAAAAGTTCGGCACAACAGAGTGGGCCAAAGGGCCTGTACTGAGCTGTACTGTTCTATGTTCTAATTTGAGGAAGATTCTTTGGCCTTCTCCCTCCATCAACTGGTTTCTGCTTGAATAGACACGTTCCACTTGCCTGAATCCTGCCTGCCTCCTGAGTTTTTGTCCCCGGGCGGGGAGTACGCTCCTGTAATTGTTAAAATAATATAAAAGAACACTGTAAATAACATTAAGCATAATAAATCCACAGCGAAACATTACCATATGACTACCACTAAATGGATGCTCTGGTTTAAATCTGCCCAGTCACATTTGGTCCAAACTTCGGGCAAGGTGTTGACTCTAACTGCCTTTTAGGCAATTAGGGGTGAGCAATTAATGCTGGCCTAGCCAGTGTTACGTATGTCCTGCGAACAAAGAAGAAATATTCTGGAGGTCATAGTAAGACAAATTTCAGTGACAAAGCAGCCTTGCCAGTCTGTCATCCTTAGGTTTAACTGACTAGTATGTGATCAATGGCGTCCAGGAGTTGGATTACATGTTTCTTGGATCCAAAAGGCTGAGCTTATCTCAATCTGTAACGTTACTGGTTGACTGCTGGTTGAGAGGTGTCTGGCTAATGGCATGTTGTGGTCAGACTGAATGTTCAGTAGTGAATTGAACATCTATCTGCTTGTCTGTGCCCTCTTCCTGCTCCAGCTATAGCCTTACCACTTCCCACTCTGTCTCCTCATCAGCACACTTATGAGTAAGTTACACATTAAGTTCGTGCTGTTTGCGAGTAACTAGAAAGATAGTGGATGTGTATTGATAACAATCTTCCGAGTCTTTTGGTTCTGGAAAAGTCTCAAAGGTTTGGGAAAATGCAAATATAAAACCCTTACCCAAAAAGGTGGTGTTTTTGGGGGGGTAGTTAACAAAACAGTGACTGCAGGCCGGTTAGATTAACGTCAGTTACTGGAAATCAGTGTGTTATAAGGGTGTAATAGAAGAGCATTCAGGAACAGACAATATGATAAAGCAGCGCTAACACTGCTTCATGAAGGGGAAATCATGCATGACAAATTTATTAGAATTGTTTAAGGTAACAAGCAGGATAGATAGAGGAGTAATTGGAGATGTGATGTATTTAGATTTTCAACAGGCACAAAGGATAATGGTTGTGGTTGTTCGAGGACAGTCATCTCAACTCCAGGACATCTCTGTAGGAGTTCCTCAGGGTAGTGTCGTGGGCCTAACCACGTTCAGCTGCTTTATCGATAATGACTGCACAATGTTCAGCACCATTCACAATGGCTCAAGACACTGAAGGAGTCCATGTCCAAATGCAACAAGATCTGAACATTGCAATGAGAAGCGTCAAGTTACATTTGCACTACACAATTGTCAGACAATAATGATCGCCAATAAGAGACGATCTAATTAACACCCCTTGACATTCAATGACATCACTATCACTGAATCCCCCACTACCAACATCCTAGGAGCTACCACTAACCAAATACAGAACTGGATTATCCATATAAATAGTGGCTACAAGAGCAAGGAGGCTTGGAATCCTACAGCTAAGAATTCACCTCTTGACTCCCAAAGCCAGTTCACCATCTACAAGACACAGATCAGGAGAAAGGAGTCAGGAATTTTCCTCACTTGCATGGGTGATTGCAGCTCTAACAATACTCTAGAAGCTTGACATCAGCACTGTTCAAAGCTTTCAAGTTTGAAAAATCATAATCTAAGCAAGCATAGTCAGCATGGCTTCATGAAAGGGAAATCATGTCTGACTAAATTATTAGAGGTTTTCAAGGAAGGCCCAGCCAATGTGGATAGAGAGGAACCAGTAAAGGTATTGTATTTGGACTTTGAAGGTGTTCAACAAGGTGTGCTACGAAAGGTTAAGTCATAAGATAAAAGCACATGGCGTTGGAGACGGATTATTGGCATGGATAGAGAATTAGCTAATGGTAAGAAACAGAGGGGGAATAAGGGGTTCTTTTTCAGGTTGGCAATCTGTGATGAGTGGGGTTCTGCAGAGATCAATGCTTACAATATAGATTAATGGCTTGGAGGAAGGAAGTGAATGTACTGTAGCCAAATTTACAGATGGCACTAAAGTATGTGGAAAGGCAGGTTGTGAGGGGGGATACAAACAGTTTGCAGAGAGATAGGTTAAGAAAGTGGGCAAAAAGTTGGCAAATGGGACATAATGTGGGAAAAATGCGAAGGGAGAACGAAGAAGAGAGTACTATTTAAATGGAGAAAAACTGCTGAAAGTTGCAGCACAAAGGGACTTGGGGGTACTTGTTCATGAAACTGAAAACTATCACACATGCCACAAGTAATCAGGAAGGCTAACACAATGTTGACCTTTATTTCGAGGGGGTTGCAATATCAGAGTGGGAAATCTTACTGCAACTATACAAGGTGCTGGTGAGACTACACCCGGAGTACTGAGAGCAGTTTTGGTCCTCCGTGAAAAGGAACCATTTCATTGGAGGCAGTTCATTTGGATGATCTCTGGTATGGAGGGATTGTTTTATGAGCAAAGGCTAAACAGGGTGAGATTTTACTGAGTTTTTGAGAGCGAGGGGTGATTTCACTGACAGGTATAAGGTTCTTAAGGGTTAGTGCTGAAAAGATGTTTCTTCTCATGGGGAATAAGGGGGTGCCAATTTAAGACCGATGAGGAGGAATTTCTTCTGAAAGGATCGAGTGTCTTTGGAACTCCTTGCCATGGAGCGCTGCACAGGCAGAGTCCTTGTGTATATTTAAGATGGAGATAGATAGATTCTTGATCAAGAGAATCAACGGTTACAGGAATAGGGCAGGAAAGTGGACGAGCAATGTCAGATCAGGGAGGTGAACAGGTAGGTGTTGCACCTTCTGTAGTTACATCAGAAGGTACCGGAGGAAGGGAACCAACTCAATTTCCTTCCTTTTTAGCTTTACTTTACATTGTCTGTCACCAAGCCCTCTCTCCTCCCCTTACCCCCCACCATGGGACTGTTCCTTCCAGTCTGGCAGTTAGGCACATCATTGTTCTGCCATTCTCACATTCCGATCACTTAATCTGAGCTATCAACGCACCCCGCTTCCCCCTCCCCGCCCAACTGTAACAACTGCCCCCTCCACACTTCACCAGCTCTGAAGAGACAACTAGATTCAAAACGTTAGCTTGCTCTCCCCATGGATGCTGCCTCACCTGCGGTGATCTCCAATGCGTTGTTTTCAGAACATGTTTTGTCTATCGTTTAGCATTCTTGTTTCAGAAAGTTCAAGAAACACAAGAGGATCATTGCAGTTAAATATTACGCAAAACATTTACACATTCATTTGCATTAGATAATGTGTGGGCTCCTTCACAATTTTTCCATAGTCATGAATACATGATCGAAGCAGGAATGCTTATTCATAATTTCTAGGTATGAGTTCTTTGGACCGTTTCTGTTGCTGTGTAATTAAACAAGTATATAAATTGATGTACTGTGGATTCAGGACAGCAACCATGTCAAGTTGTTAGAGTCAATACTCTTCCTTCCAGCCCAACCCTGCAATCCATCTTGTCACTATGGAAACTAGCACACCTTAAACTGTTAGCTGAGTCAACCATCTCATTCCATTAACACCACTGAGTTTATTAAAACACTACTGTGCATGGGGAACATACAAATTATTCTCGAATTCTTAATTCTTGAATCTCATGAAATGTAGAGAAGCTTTGAAGGGTCAATATATGAGCCATTTGTAGAGTCAACGTAGCTTCTGCTATGGCCCATTCAGGTCACTGGTGACCGATGTAGACCTATCTGCAATCTTGAACTTTTCTAAATTTATGTTTTAGCATGTTATTTCTCCTTTGCTTTTAAGAGGAGCTGCATTACACCTGTCCTTATTTTGACATTTAAAGTTAGATCGATTTAAAACCAAAATGTGACTGTGCTTTAATTCGGTGAAGTAACTCATCAATTATGTAATCAGTCATAATATTAACAATTGTGGACTTGGATACTTCCCCGAAGGACTTTCCATTGTTACTTAAGCAAGCCATATTCATAGCTGTGTTCTGTCTGATCACAACTGGTTTGTATTTTCTGATGGTCAGACAGTCGTTTCTGAAGTGTAGATGGGAGTTACACATGGGGACCTCGTGGAATCCCCGTTGTGACAGACCCAGATGAATTGTTGGGAAATTGAAGATTCAGTCGGACAATTCTCCCACACTTGGAACCCTCTGAAAGTAGGCATTTAAAAGTCAGAGAACTGGAGGGTTCTGCTGGAGTGAATAGTTACTTAGAAGTCAGACTATTAAATATCTGGTCTAACTCCTGAGTAACTATTCAACTGATACCCCTCCCTCAAAACACCACACAGCTCCTCCATAAACACCTCCCCCCACGCCCCCAAGATCCCTTACAACTCCAAGATGCTAAACTAGCACACTCCCCAACCTAAATCCTGACAATCTCCCACCTCCAAACCTAACACCCGCCTTCTGTAGTCAGAATCCAATTCACACCCTTCCCCACCATGGATTTCAGCTGTCTTCCTTGCTCATTACACAGCATCCAACAACTCCCATTTCCCCTGCCAAACCTAATATCTCCCACCTATCACAACCTGCTGTAAACAGTTAATTACTTACCCAGCAACGTTATGCATGGACACCCTAACTCCTGGGCAATTAAACCTCTTAGCATCCTAAGCTCACACTTTGCTGTCAAAAAGTATGTAAACTAAGTTCACAAGAACGATTACAGGGAGGAAGGTCTTGTCACTATGAACAGCAATTGAGGACACGTGGTCTGTACTTAGTGAGGGGTATCTCATTGAAACTTGCAGAATACTAAGGCCTGGATAGACTGGACGTGGAAAAGATATTTCCACTAGTAGGAAGGACCCAGGGACACAGTCTGAGACTGAAGGGACGACCCTTTAGAACTGGAGGAATTTCTTCAGCCAGAGGGTGGTGAATCTGTTGAACTCATTGCCACAAAAGACTGTGGATACCAAGTCTTTGAATGTCTTTAAGTCAGGGATAGGTTCTTGATTAGTAAGGAAGGGTTACAGGGAAAAGGCAGGAGAATGGGTCTGAGAAATATATCAGCTACGATGAATGATGGAGCAGACCTGATGGGCCAAATGGCCTAATTCTGTTCCTCGCACTTGTGGTCTGGTATGTCATCGGGAAAATTTTAGAAGCTATTAAAAATGTCATAACAGTGCAGCTGGATAATTTTAAAGTAATCAGACAGTGTCAAATGGTGTTACCAATGGGAAATCATCTTTAACTAATTTATTGGGAGTTCTTTGAAGAACTAGCTTGTGCTGTGGATAAAGGGGATGTACTGTCTTTGGATTTCCAGAAGATATTTGATAATGTGGTACCATAAAAGGTTATTGCAGGAATTAAAAACCTTATGTCAAATGTAACATATTGGCACAGATCGATGATGGGCTGGCTTACAGGAAGCAGACAGTAGGAATAAATGGCTAGCAGGATGTCATGAGTGGTGTTCCACAAGGGTCAATGTTGGGGCCTCAACTCTACAACTTAAATAAATGATTTGGATGCAGGGACCAAAGATATGGTAACTAAGTTTGCTGATGACTCAAAGATTGGTAGGAGTGTGAGTTAAAAAGACATAAGGAACCTACAAAGGGATGAATACAGGTTGAACGGGCAAAGATCTGGCAAATGGTGTATAATGTGGGAAAGCATGAAAACTTTAATTTGGCAGAAAGAATGAAACAAAAGCATGGTGAGAATTTGCACAGCATTGAGATGTAGAGATATCTGATGTCTTTGTGCATGAATCACAGAAATTTAGTATGTGGGTACAGCAAGTAAATCAGGAAAGCTAACAGGGTAATAGCTGCTGAGCTTTTCCAGCAACTTTCTTTTTGTTCCTGGTTTACAGCATCCGCAGTTCTTTTGGTTTTTATTTAGTATTTAACAGGATGTTATGTTTTACTGCAAGGAGAATTGAATTTTATTTTAATGCAAGCCGCCTGACTGGTAAAGTGGATGAACTTAGGGCACTGATCAGCACATGGGAACACGATATTGCTGCAGTGAAGCACAGTGGCACTCACAGCACCAGGCACCCCGGTTTGATTCTGCCCTTGGGTGACTGTGTGGAGTTTGCACGTTCTCCCCAAGTCTGTGTGGGTTTCCTCCCACAGTCCAAAGATGTGCAGGTTATGTGGATTATTGGAGTGTATTGAAATGAGAGAAGGCCGGTCATGTCGCTTTGCTGAGAGTTGGTGTTCATGTATCCTGATGGCAAGTCTCCTGCCTGCCTGCCTGTCTGTCCTATGTAGTGTTTCTCGCAGCTGCTGCATGATATTTTGTGTATCACTTTTGTTTCAATACATTCCGACAGAGAAGGACATCAGTTTAACTGGGACAGTCACAGTACTAGGACAAGCGAGACAGACATGCAGAAGAATTCCTGGTTCAACGACCAATGTGATAAACAACATGTTGAAATAGACCCCAGCTACATACAACTACAGTACAAAACCAGAAACAAGACTGCCCACCACGGAAGACCAGACCATATAAATTCAGAGCAGGACAGAACAACACTGCTTCAATGGAGGCTAGTCAGCACTAACAATGTCACCCAGAAGGGAGACAAAATGTTCGCATGAAAACCAGTCAGCTGTGCATTTCTTAGCAGATGAACAAAGAATAAAGTAACTTACAGTTCAGGAACAGGCCCTTCGGCCCTCCAAGCCTGCCCCAAGTCGTCACATGAAATCACTAAAGCAAGAACATCTTGCATTTTGAGATAAAACAGTATATCATACAAAGTACCATTTGGTGGCCAGGTCAACAAATTCTTTGACAGAAATTCTGCAATAGGGGGAATGTGGTGAAATAGGTGGCTACCTCATTCTGGTTTCCTCACAATCTGACCAAGCCCAAAGTGTCTAAGAATAATCTTGCACTTTTATAATCAACAATATTGCATTTTAAAAATAAAGTACATTGAGGTAATCTACAAAAAAAAAAGCTGTCCAAGAGGTAATTCAAACATTAACCTGAACATTACTTTTGCAAATTCAACCTGGCGACAGGTAACAAATTATTGTCCAAAACAGAAACACTTATTTAATGTTGCACAACTTTATTAGAATACTCTGGCTATTCTGTACAAATTGAAAACAGCATATTAAGGTACATTACAACTGTGTAGAACAAGGTAAGGCTGGAGCACTCTATGCCTGGACACAGTGCTGTGTGTGCTGGACACTCAGTTAATAAAAATAAAAAAAAAATAGATCTGTGTTAAAGATTTTACTTCCACAGGAAACTGGCAATGACTCTCACAGCATCTTAATGTGCATCTTTTCTGGAGATGAAGTGGTTGCAACTGGAAATAATGTGCCCAGGTACTAAGTTTTTTTTCAACGTGCTGGTTAGTAAGTTGTGTGTAACGGTAATAAATAAGTTTGTGGCCACAACATTTCAGAGCAGCCTCTTGGTACACATATTTCTGTTAACCATTACTATATTGGAGTAAAACAGCAATAATGACCACAGTGCAGTCACATTGGGTCAAAAATTAAGCTTCTGAAATGCATTTAAATATAATTCTTCATGGCAAAGGAAATGCTTAACTATAAACTAAGCGGCTGCTCACAAACATTGGGCAGCACAGGAAAGATGCACCTCAGAAGTCCATGAACATCACTACTGACTCACTGAGCAATGCTGCCCCTATTTGCAAGTGACAAGCGTGTAACACTCACTACATTTCAAAATACCAGTGTTTAGGCTGCAGAGTGCATGCTTGCTTTACCTTACAGTCTTAAACCCTTTTGTATTTTTGAAGTAGAGATTTTTGTAATTTTTCCACTGTAAAAGTAAGCCAAAAGTAGGAAAAAGAAAATCTGAAGTTAAAGAGCAACCCATGCATTTTAAAACATAGTGTTTAGCTTAATAAGATTGTGCTGCAGTAGGGGAGGAGTGGGGAAATCACCTCAACTGCACAAGAGTATTTTAGATACACTTTATCACATGGCATCAGTCTCTAGGCAGTGGTGTTTTCTTGGTACCACGCTTCTATTGCTGCTTGCATTCAGCAGGCTGGTTGGATTCTTTCTGGAAGAGAGAGAAAATATGATTAGTGAAAGGCTCTTATGTGTATGGATATTATTTGCAGTTCCAGCACACACCTTATTCAGTGTCCGGATGGTAAGAATCCCATCAAAGGAAGCACTCAGGAAAGGTTAGAAGCATTAGGATAAACTAGCCATTTGGCTATTAGTAGTGATACATGTGAGAATGCCAAATGGAAAGCAGAGAAGGGAGGTTCAATACTTGGAGCTCTTCATAAACCATCCTGTTGTAAAACCAAATCCAGTGGTGCGAAATGCCAAATTAATACTTGAAGATTAATTTTATTACCAATAAATTGAATACTCCTTATCATTTAGTTTTTTGGTGGAGAAATTAAACTTTGTTCCAGTTAAGATTCCACTTCTTTTCAAAAACAAGAGCATTAGGAAAACATGACTTATTTCTGTAGAGTTTTTGCAATTCTTAAGTCTGATGGAATCCCTCAAACATTGGGCACCATCTCATTCATGGATTATCTCTTCATTCAAAAACTCCCTTGCCTATGCTCAAACTTTGTATGAAGACCCAGGATCTGCTCAATAACTCACTCCGTTTCTTTCAATCCCAAGTGAATAATGATCCCAGTCTAAAGGTGGTGGTTGCAGGGAATATCGTGAGCACTGCTATTAAATTATTTTCATTTATTTTGGAGATGTTATGACACCTCTAGGGCAGGTGGAACCTGAACCGAAACAATTCTGCCCTGGAGACAGGGACACTACCATTAAACAACAAGAAACCCTTGCATTTCTACTGAGGAGGTAGACAACCATCCAAAACCGCAGGAATTGTATCAAATTGAGGAGGGAGGAATCCCAATCTCAGCCATCAAAAGTATTGCTGTGTTGTGGAAATGCAACAGTAATGTTTCAATGTATAAGGCACTTCATGCATAATTTTATTTACATTGTGCCTTTGCAGTAAAAACTTCCAATAAAGGAGTCTTAGAATTGGCGGATGCTGGATATTAAGCCAAATAAATTTGGGAGAAGGGCAAAAATGCCCACTAAAGTTGTACATTTTGACATGGCTCATATGGGGGATAAAAGAAAAGAAAAGAAAAGAATGGGGCAGTAGGAATGCAGAGGACACCATGGAGAATTCTACAGTTCCAGGTGTTTCAAGGCAACACCACTAACAGTGGCAGTGGAAGTAGCTGAACATGGCAGAGTTCAAGGAATAGAAGGCTTAGAAGCTGGGAGGATTGGAGAAGGAAATGTGTCATATACTAGGTGATGAAGGAATTGAATCTGAAGATTAGAGATCTTAAGATGTTGAGAGACTGGTGTAGGTTAACAAAAATGGAAGTGAGAGACAAGTTGAACTTGTATGGGATAAGACATCTGAGTTTTGGATTAGAGCATTAAAATTATGGCAGATGGAAGACAGACTGGCCAGTACTATATTGGAGTAGCTGAATTTGGTAGCGAAAAAGTAGTGACAGAAGGGGTATAGCAGTAAATAGGCTGCAGCAGTGACGAGCTAGAATTAGATATTAGTGACTTAGAATTACTTTCTCTTGTGACGATTTGCAGTTGGGTAAAGTGCAGCGAATAAAAATGGTCTCGTTCAGCCCGAGATGTGAATGGAATCAGTAGCAAAGATAAAAGTTTGGATCTTGCCAATGCTTAGCTGGAGATAACTGCTGCTCATCCAATGTCCGATGTTAGGTAAATTATCCCACAATGGAATGATTAAGAAAAACAATGGAGTGGCAGAAATGAACATTGTCAACGTGCGTTTTAGCTGATCCCATCTTGCATGTAGATGACAAAGTTGGCCTAAAGATTGATCCATTGGGAACTCCAGAAACAACAACAACATCAGAGTGGAAGGGATGACAGCAGTGAGGATGAGTTTCGGTTAAGAATGGATTAATACAGTGGAACAAAACAAGAGTAGACCCCTTGACATCAAAGGGAGATATTGAAGTATGCTTTGTTTGCATTATAAAGTATGTAAAGGTCACTGAAAAATAAGATACTATAGAGATAATCACAGACATATCATTTGTGATGTTTGGTGCTTCAGGGATGGCAGACCTAGAGTCAGAGACGCACAGCATGGAAACAGACTCTTCCATCCAACTTTTCTTTGCTGACCAGATATCCTAAATAAATCTAGTTCCATTTGCCAGCATTTGGCCCGTATCCCTCTAAATCCTTGCTATTTATATGCCCATCCAGATGCCTGTTAAATGTTGTCCATTGTACCACTGCTGCTTCCTCTGGCAGCTCGCACCTTAAACACATGCCCTCTAGTTTTGGACTCCCACACCCTGGGGAAAAGACCTTGTCTATTCCCCCTATCCATGCCCTTCGTGCTTTTATAAACTTCTATAAGGTCATCCCTCAGCCTCCGACGCTCCAGGAAAAATAGCCCTATCTTATTCAGCCTCTCCCTTTACCTCAAACCCTCCAACCCTAGCAACATCCTTGCAAATCTTTTCTGAACCCTTTGAGTTTCACAACATCCTTTCTATAGCAGGGAGGCCAGAATTGCAACCTGTATTCCAAAAGTGGCCTAACTAATGTCCGCAACATGACCTCCTCCCAACTTCATTACTCAGTGCACCTACCAATAAAGGCAAGCATACCAAAATGCCTTCTTCACTATCTTGTCCACCTGCAACTTCCACTTTCAAGGAACTATGAACCTGTACTCCAAGGTCTCTTTGCTCAGCAACACACACTTTACCATTAACTGTATAAATACTGCTCTGATTTGCCTTTCCAAAATGCAGCACCTCACATTTATCTGGATAAAACTCCACCTGCCACTCATTTGCCCACTGGCCCATCTGATCAAGGTCCCCTTGTACTCTGGAGGTAACCTTCTTTGCTATCCACTACACATCCAATTTGTGTCATCTGCAAGTTTGCTAACAATACCTCCTACATTCACATCCAAATCATTTACATTAATGACAAAAAACAGTGGAGCCAGCACTGATCCCTGTGGCACACAAATGTCACAGGTCTCCAGTCTGAAAAGCAACCCTCCATCACCACCTTCTGTCTTCTACCTTTGAGGTAGTTCTGTATCCAAATAGCTAGTTCTCGCTGTTTTCTGAGAGATCTAACCTTACTAACCAGGCTACCATGAGGAACCTTGTCCAATGCCTTACTGAAAGTCCATATTGATCACATCCACAGCTCTGCCATCATCAATCCTCTTCGTTACTTCATCAAAAAACTCAATCAAGTAAGAAAGACACAACTTCCTACGAACAAAGCCATGTTGAGTATCCCTAATCAGTCCTTGCTTTTCCAAAAACATGTAAATCCTGTTCCTCCGAATTCCCTCCAACAACCTGCCCACCACTGATGTCAGGCTCACCGGTCTGTAGTTCCCTGGCTTTTCCTTACCACCTTTTTAAAATAGCGGCACGTTAGCCAACCTCACCTGTGGCTAGCAATGATACAAGTAACTCAGCAAGGGACCCAGCAATCACTTCCCCAGCTTCCCACAGAGTTCTAGGGTACACCTGGTCAGGTCCTGGGGATTTATCCACCTTTTTGAGTTTTAAGACATCCAGCACCGGCTCCTCTGTAATATGGACATTTTTCAAGATATCGCAATTTATTTTCCCCATGTCCTATATCTTCCATATCCTTCTCCACAGTAAACACTCATGCAAAATACTCATTTAGTATCTCCCCCATTTCCTGCGGTTCCGCACACAGGCAGCCTTGTTGATCTTTAAAGGGACCTATTCTCTCCTGAGTTACTCTTTTGTCCTTAATGTATTTGTGGAATACTCTTGGAGTCTCCTTAACACAACTTGCCAGAGCTATCTCATGTCCCCTTTTTGCCCTCCTGACTTCTCCAAGTATACTTCTACTGCTTTATACTCTTCTGGGGATTCACTCAATCTCTGCTTTCTATACCTGACATATGTTTCCTTCTTTTTCTTGACCAAAACCTCAATTACTCATGCAGCATTCCCTACACCAATTAGTCTTGCCCTTCACCCGAACAGGAACACTGTCTCTGGACTCTCGTCATCTCATTTTTGAAGGCTTCCCATTTTCCAGCCGTCCCTTTACCTGTGAACCCCGCCCCCAATCAACGTTTGAAAGTTCATGCCTAATACCTTCAAAATCAGCCTTCTTCCAATTTAGAACTTTACCTTTTAGATCCAGTCTATTCTTTTCCGTCACTATTTTAAAACTAATAGAATTATAGTCACTGGCCCCAAGGAGCTCCTCCACTGACACCTCAGTCACCTGCCCTACCTTATTTCCCAACAGCAGGTCAAGTTTTGCACCTTCCCTCACAGGTACATCCAAATACTGAATCAGAAAATGTTCTTCTACACACAAATTCTTCATCCAAGCCCTTAACACCATGGCAGTCGCAGTCTATGTTTGGAGAGTTAAAATCCCCTACCATAACCACATATTGTTCTTACAGATAACAGATTTCTTTACAAGTTTGTTTCTCAATTTCCCACTGACTATTGGGAGGTCTACAGTACATTCCCATAAAGTGATCATCTCTTTCTTATTTCTCAATTTCACCCAAATAACTTCCTTGAATATATTCCCAGGTACAGCCACTGATCAAAAATGCCATTCCCCTCCCCGTCTGTAGCTCACCCCCTTTCTATCCTTCCTATAGCATCTATATCCTAGAACATTAAGCTGCAAGTCCGGTCCACCCCTGTGCCGCATCTTTGTGATCAATATGATATCCTAGTCCCATGTTCCCAACCATGTCCTGAATTCATCTGCCTTACCTGTTAGGCCGCTTGCATTGAAATAAATGCAGTTTAATTTAGCAGTTCTACCTCATTCTCTGCTTTATTCCTGCCTGCCTGCCTTGACTGTTTGACTTGCTCCTTTTCCCAACCGCACCAGTCTCAGACTGATTTCTTTCCTCACTATTTCCGTGGGTGTCTGGAACATGGGAGGTTAAGGGGTGTCCTCAGATTTATAAAATCATGAGTAACACAGATAAGATGAAAAGCAAAGGTCATTTCTCTCGGTTGGGTAGTTTAAAACTAGAGGGCATAGTTTTAAGGTGAGAGGGGAACTATTTGAAAGGGACCAGAGGGTAGTTCATGTGTGAAACGAGCTGCTAGAGGAAGTGGTGGATGCAGGTACAGTGACAACTTGTCCAAAAGACATTTGGACAGGTACATGAATAGGAAAGGTTTAGAGGTAACGGGCCAAATGCAGGCAAATAGGACTAGTTTTACCTTGGGAAATTTGGTCAGCATGGACGAGTTGGACTGAAGGGTCAGTTTCCGTGCTGTATGAATCTACGACTTTCATATGATCACACTCATAAGAAAGGCAGTACCCAAGCAGAGGAACATCATCAATGAGCGTTGGTGGGGGCGCCGGGAGAGGAAGAGGAATAAGTGAAATTAGGCTATTTGCTTTTTAGTTTTTCTTGTTTATTCAAGGCAATGTGGATATTGCTGATAAACACTTGCAGTTGATACTGCAGTGATAAAAGGGACCAAAGGTTGAAGAGCATGCAGAGGGTGCCAATCAGGTGGGCTGATTTGTCCTGGACGGCATCAAACATTGAGTATTATTAGACAGCTCCATACATCCAGGTAAGCGGACAGCATTTATTTCATCACATGCCTGTTGTGCCTAATAAATGGTGGACAGGCATTAGGGAATCAGAAGGTTAGTTACCCTCTGCGATCGCCTAGCCTCTGGCCAGTTCCTGCTACCACTATTTATATGGCTAGTCCAGTTCAGTTTCTGGTTGAAGGTAACCCCGACGACGTTGACATTGGGGGTTTCAGTGATTGTCATGCAATTGAGTGTCAAGGGAAGCTGGCTGGACTGATCTTGGAGATGGTAATTTCCAGGCACTTGGCAAGCATGAATGGCACTTTCCACTTAAGTCCAAGCCTGGATGTTGTCCAGGTCTTGCTTTGTTCATGATGGTGAGTATTATCCAATCATTAGCGAACATCCCCATATCACATCCTTAAGGAGGGGGATCACTGATGAAGCACTGACGATGGTTGGATCAAGGTCACCATCCTGAGGAACATCTGCAATGATCCCCTGGGGTTGAGAGGATTTATATCTAGCAACCACAGCCGTCTTACTTTGTGCTAAGTACAACTACAATCGCAAAGTTATTCCCTTAGTGCACACCTACTCCAGTTTTGCAAGAGCTCAGTCAAATGTAACCTTGATCTAAAGGGCTGTCACTCTCACCTTTAATATTGAGCTCTTTTGTCCATTTTCAGACCAGACCTGTAATAAGGTCATTACATCATCTAATGGGTGGACCTTATGGAATCCAAACTGAGCAACGGTGAGCAGGTTATTCTTTTGCAAGTGCCAGCTTATGATCGATGATCAAAAATGAACCAATAGGGCAGTTACTGGTTAGGTTGGATTTGCCCTGCTTTTTGTGCATAGGGCAATTTTTCCACATTGTTGGGCTATTACAGTGTTTTAACTATGCCGGAACAGCTTGGCTTGGGGCACAGTTAGCTCTGGAGGACAAGTATTCACACTACTGCAGAATGGTGTCAGGGCTATAGCCATTGCAGTATCCAATAATCTAAGTGGTTGAACATTGGCACCTGTGATACAGAGAATCTCAGGAGGACACCAAGATATATGATCGACTTGGCACTTGTGGCTGGCTGGATGTAAATACTTCAACCTTGACTTTTGCACCCATACACTGGGCATATTTTGGAGCTCCCACTTCTGGTTAGTGGTTTAATTGTTCACCCCCATTCATGACCGGATAAAGCAGATCTATACAGCACAGAGCTGATCTATTGGTTGTGGGATTACTTAGCATTGTCTACTGCATGCTGCCTCCAGTGTTTGATATGCAAGTTTTATCTTCACTACTTTTAGGTATGCCTGAGCTGATAGATTTTCTTCTTGTTGGCTCCCTCACCATCTGCTGCCCTTTAGAACTTAGTTGGCTTAGCAAATAGTGGTGCCTCCAAGCCACTCCTAGTGATGCCTGTTGAAGAATTTCATCCAGAGTACATTCTGTGTCCTTGCCACCCTTGGTCCTTCCTCCTCATGGAGAAGTACAGATTTTACATCTGCCCAGGGAGGGTGTTGGGGAAGACTAGCTGGTAATCAACAAGTTTCCTTGCTGATCCAATCCCATGAAACTGCATGGGCTCTGAAGTCAATATTCAGAACTTGCATAGCAGCTCCTTCCTGACAGTATACCACATCTGGTGGTGCTGCCCAGCCAGTGCAGCAGGACATAGCCAGGGATGGCAATGCTGGCATCTGGGATATTGCCCATGAGGTATGATTCCATGACTACGTCAAGTTGTTGTGTGGGACAGCTCTTCTAAATTTTGCACAAGCCGCAGATGCTGGTAAGGACTGTGCAGAATTACTATGCTGTGTTTGCCAATCTTGTTTCTGATGCGTGGGTCAACGACATGTGGTTGTCAGCTTCATTCTTCTGTTCAGACTTTGTAATGGCTTTGATATAACTGAGCATCTTGCTATGCCGTTTCAGAGGGCATATTGGTTTGAGGTGATATACATGAATGCTGTTTAATGGGCTGGGGCAGTTGGAATCTGAAGGGCGTGTTTGCTAAATGGCCAGGGGAATGAAGAAAGCAACTAGACTACCTTAATGACACACTTTTCACACCTGCTATTGAGGCAAGAATGGATAGAGGTAGGGATTCAAGAGGACGCTGATGGTGGTGAATCTTTCCACTTCAGGATGGCCCTGTTGTATTGGTACTTTTGGTAGTGGACAGCAAAGTCAGATAACATTTGATGAGGTGTTGTCAGGTTTGCTGACAGATGGTAAATATAGCTTGTCAGAGAATTATAATTCAGAGAAGCCAAGTAGTTTATGGGTTGTTTACTGACTTGGGGATTAATCATAGTCTCATCCTGCACCTCATCAGTTATTGGCTGAAAATAACACTACTTGTAGTTCATTGCCTGGGGAATGTCACTCTAAGTTGCATGTCAAAAACTTTAGAAATGTAGGTTATTGAAGCGCCCATTTAGAAATCAATTTTACATTATGTTAGACAAAAGACACTCAATTGCCCAGTACAATTCATGAAAGAAGTGATACATAGTGCAGAGAAAATGATTTGGATACAATTAAATCTTGGGTTAATTATGGTTTAAAACATCCAATCACATGGCTGAGAGAATAGGCCTGGCCATGTATAATTTGAAAAAAAAAAATCACATTTGAAATTTAGAGGTTGTGAAACGGAATGAAGTGTCAACCTTCAATAGGAGAAGATATGAACTGTCCATCAATGAAGCTTCAATAACCATGCCACCAGGCAAAATATTGCCACTCTGGATGTCGACTATGAACCCTTACTGAAAGAGCAGAGAAATTTGGTTCTTTTCATGACCAGAGATTAGTGATGGCTGATTAGAGCAAATTTTGCGCTATTCATCTGCATTTTCCATAGAACCTACAGGATTGGGTAAAGGGAGAAATGAGTACAAGAATCAGCTTCTATAAAAGAAGTTGTTACTCTACTTTCATACAGATACACTTCTCACTCTGAAGTAGAACTGACAGCTGATGATCTAATACTTGAGCTAGAGTTGTTTTAAGAAAACCTGTTAAGATTTTATAGATTTAGTTTAACCCAAGTTGGAACTTTGCAACAAAGATCTCTCATGCAGCATTCACTCAAAAACAAGAAAAAGGGCTAACCTTCACAATGTGACAACTTATGAGTGGTGTGACATTTGAGTACTTCTATTTGTGCTATTTGAATTTTGGAAAGAACGTAAGAACTAGGAGCAGGAGTAGGTCAGCTGGCCCCGCCATTTAATAAGATCATGGCTGATCTTTTTGAGACGCAGCTCCACTTACCCGCCTACTCATCATAACAGAGATTGGAGATTTTTTGATATCTTTGACATACAAACATTAAAAGTCCCAGTAAATTCAACGTAAAATGTAATACAATTGATATGTTCATGTGTGGAACGAACTTCCTGAGGAAGTGGTGGATGCAGGAACAACTGCAATGTTTAAAAGATATTTGGATATAGACATGAATAGGAAAGGTTTGGTGGGATGAGCCAGGAGCAGGCAGGTGGGACTAGTTTAGTTTGGGATTATGTTTAGTATGGACTGATCGGACCGAAGTGAATTCCCGTGCTGTATGGTTCTATCACTTTGTGACTCCTGATCATCAAATTTTTCCTCATCTCCCATGCCTCATTTATCAGAGAATTCTTAATATGATGGAAACAAATGCAAAAGGAGCAGCCAAATTGCCAATGGTCTGACACAATTAATTTGATTGAGCATTGACAATTTTGAATATTGCAGAAGACGACCTTCAAGGGATTAAGCCTCATAGTACTATTTCCCAGTCACAATCGTGGGTACTGACCTTGCAACCTAAAGTCAGATGTCAAATTCCACTCAAAATTGTGAACATGAATTCACTTAATAGAACTGGTCATTTATATTCAGAAAAATTGATGGGCATTGCAAAATCTAACTTGCACAATATTCTTTATGCCACTCCTACTCAAACTAATTTACACCTAATTAGAGACCCATGATGCCCTAAATCAACTAAGCAAGCCACATAAACAGAACAGAACCAGAGAGTAATGACTGAGACATCAAATGTGGGGAAATACAAGTTCTCATCAGTAACTGGGGACTGGTGGCCAATTGAATCCATTATCCCACAGATGAGTTGTACTTACTAATTAATTTTCTCATTCTCCTACCATCCCTCAGTATAACCTGTCCTATCAGGAAGAAAGGCTAGTCAAAAGTGAGGTCAGAATGACATATTCAAATAACTATGGTCTCTGAACTTTTCAGCATCTACTTTGAATCCAATTAAGTCTCAGGTTAAAAGGTCAGGGAAATTATTGTAATTACTACTGACTGCATCGTGATTTGTTGAATCATTACTTTGCAATGATGAATGTTTCCTTCAAGTCACATTCAAAAAGTCGCCAATCTAACAGACTTATATATGTAGTAGAATTGATAAGAGAGCTTTGCTGTCAATAGGTACAGCTCATTCTGTGCTATGTGGACAAAGAGTAGACACAGGTAGCCCAAAAACTGGGCATTCAACAAACAAGAGATCTATACATCAAAAACGTAGTATCAAAAACCAAAGTGATTATGATAGGGAATAAAGCAATTGTGCCACGCACTGTCTAGCACATCTCATGAGCAGCAAACCTTGAAATGCGACTAGACATTGAGCTTTGGCTAGATAAGTCTACATAATTATCCTCATTCCCAAGTATGATAATGGCCTGGGTATGAATGCAAGAGAAAAGATCAAAATATTAAAAATGCCCAGAGTCAAAAGTGTCATGGGTACACTCATTATTCTGAAATTTATAAAGACACCAGCATCCAGCATATTTGGTTCAAATAGAGAGATTAAAAATTGGCACAGATGCTGGACACAACAAAGGCTACTGACTCCAACACTATGGTTCTGAATACCTGTACACCAGCATCAGAAACCACCTACCAGAGCTTTCAGTGTACTTGTACTCTGGGACTATCCAATGGTATTAATGTAAGATAAAGAAGTTTAGCAAAGATTAATACCAGAAGCACTAAGTTCAGAAGAGATATCTCCTGTCACTATTTTCACCTCCATACTCAACCAATTTGATTTTAAAAAATTCTATTTTCATCTAGAAAATTAACGTTAGTTTGATTGCTTTTCACAAACTTTAAACCATCAAATAATGTGATTTCCATAATAATTTTTAGCTTATGAAAAAGCTATATTTTAACTGATTAAGATTTAAAAACCTTTTTAGCTTTTCCAAAGCATTCTTATAGAAATGAGATGAACAGACTTAAATACAAATCTGCAATTGTTCAATACTGTAACTGAACTAAATACGGAATTTATAAATAAAATTGAAAATCAAATTGGTTCAGCTCTAAAAAGTGAGTTCAATTGTAACTAAAGATATAAAGCAAAGTTAAACAAAGGATGATTATAGAAATAATGCAGAAAATTCCCTTACCTAGAAACGAAATTTGTTTTACTGAGATATGAATTATACCTAAGTAGGGGAAAATTCAGAACAAAATAGGCAATATTAATGTCACTGAAATTAAATAATCAGGGCTAGGCAAGCTCTATCCAAGTCTATCAGGTACTGACTATAATACCTTCTGCGTTGCCGAGATACTTAAGTCCACAACAGAGATAATCGAGGCCTGGTCAGATTGGATACCAACAGCTGATTAAGGGTTAGGCAAATTATTTTTCCTATAAATAATATTAATTGTAATGAGTAACAGAATATTGTAACGTGCCCATATTAATTTATGAGAATTGTAATGGCAATTACTATTAACCTAAATCCATAAGAAAATATTTGCAATTCATTTAGCCAGGAACATACCAAAAAGTCAGAGTCTCTAAATGCTGTAATTGCAAATAATAAAACAAGATGATTTCTGAAGAACTATAATTTTTAGGAGCTATACTTGCACATTGTTATTCTACATAAGTGCATCTGGCAAAAAGTTTAAAATGCTCTCACATCTTTTAAGTCACACAGCAACTGCTCCAGTGCACCCAAATGTTGCAATGTCATTTTTGTTTAAAAATTAAGTTATCCAGTGAAATAATACTAAAATGTGAATTAAGAACAATTCAAATTGTTACTTTTAAGCAACAGTACACTGTAGGCCCTATTTCTATTTGAATAATGTGTTCAATGAGGAACTATACTGGAATGCTACCAGCACAATATTTCCAAGAAGGACAGCTGTTTAACTCCAGATGCCATCAGCAAAAAGTTTTGGAGAAATTGTTGTACATCAGTGGCTTCATTGATTAAAACTTTGGTTTAGGTAGTTTAAATACAGATCGTTAGTATCTTAAAAGATGAAAGTCTATCATCTGACTGTGTTAAGTAGGTAGAACTGAGGCTAACTTTAAGAAAAGATACTATGGCAACATATAAAGAAACTTAAAATCTTTAAAGATAAATTACTGATGTGTACAATGGGAACCTCAACCAGGGATTCTTCACTCTATTCAAAACGAGTTACAGTTGTATGTAAAAGGTATCTGCAGCAATTTCTGTTTTTGTTGCTAGCTACTATATGGGTTGGATCCTATTACTGAGATACTCCCCGATTCTAAGATTATCTGCTCCGAAAAGGGGAAAAGCAATATAAACAGACCCTTGTCCTGTGCATTCCTTGGGCAAGAAAGCACTTGTCAGCTTAAAGATTAGTGAACAGAATAGACTGAACGTGCTCCCACTGAAATCTGATACAACAAATAAATGGAATTAAATTGCATAGCCATCATTTAAATTTGCTTCAGAGAAAATCATGTGAGCCCCATGTAAAGACCACAAAAAGGGAGAAATGCCTAAATAAAGATTAGAGCAATGCAACAGAATTGTTAAAACCCTGAACCATTTCAGAAAGCGTTACATTTAGTTATGAATTGCTCATGGTACAAATGCTTTCTCATACTAGGATGGGCAAGGAAAAGAACTTTTAATCTAATCAACTGGTCAGGAACATGCTTTGTTACATTACTGACAATGTTGAAAAATTGTTAGCAGCTGTAGCAAGGAGCATTAACCATTTGTCAAACTAACAGTGAGCTATGTTAGTGGAATCAGATTAAAGAAACAATTAGCTAGAAGAGGGAAAAGGAAGAGCATAATTTAAGTTCTAAACAAATCTGTTACTAATTTTGACATCAAGGTAATGAGGTACTTTAGATTTTAACTTCTGAATGGTAAGGTTTCCCTCTTTGAACTCCTTTAAAGCTTAAAATTCATATCAGTACCTTCAATTCAACTTCAAGCACATGTCTTTTTCCTTTAACATAATGCTTTACTAACTTACCATATCAAAAGTTTTGGCTAATACAAGGGAAGTGCAATTACTTCAGTTTACAAAATTGAATTATCAATAATGACTTATAAAGACACCTTTGGCACCGCATGTCACTTGTTTATTGATTTATTGGGGACGTAATGAGACACTTACTATAAAATGGGAAACAGCTCAAAAATTATTTTGAAATGTGCATCTGTCAACACGAGAAAAAATAATTTCCTAAGGCATACATATCAATTTGAAAAACATATGAAAACCTTTTGATTTAGTCATTTGAACATAAAGTATCTAGTCTTGGTCTATCAATAATCAATTTCTACGCCTAAAATCAGCATGCCCTGCGTGCACTAACACACATTAACTATAATAGTTAACTAAGTTTCAACAGCATTTGAAAGCAATACAGAGAACTGTAGAAATCAAGAACTTTTTTTACTGCTGAATCAAAACACCTGTTACACAGAACTTAAAATGCCCAACAGTAATGTAGATTAGCAAATGACAGAATGGGGAGCTTCAGGTTTTGGGCCTGACTATTTACCTATCCAATTGTATACAGAGAACTTTATCATCAATTATGTAAAATTAAACATTTCAAATTTTAAAGTTAATGTTTGAATGCAAGGGTCAGAGTTAACTTGCGAAAGGAACGTGTGCGTGTTGTTCAATAAACTGTAGTCTTAAGGAAAGGATCAAACAGGTAGAAGTCAAATACAATCTTGTCAAAGGAATTTATATAAGAAAGACCGACTACATTTGAAGAGTACACATGCAAACATAGAGATAGAATAGGGAACTATTTACATGCGAAGCTGCTTTGCACCATAAAGCTCTTCAAGACCATTATTCCCAAGTAATATGTTGAAGTTGAAGAATGTGTCAAATGAGCACAGAGCAACAGATCCAAAAAGCATGAAACTATTATGTACCAAAGAGATTAAGAGCGATGTCCTAAATACTGTTACTTACTTGGCTTTAACCTTGGATTTGCAAGTATGGACACTGCAGAAGCAAGTAAGGACTAGCCAGAAGAAAAAAAATCAGTTTTGAACCTTAAAACAGCACGCAATAGTTATGGTGCTATTAAATAAAATGAACGTGCAGAATATTTTAGCATGCCTGCTAATGCTCAGCTCAGCTCAGCACACATCAACTAACAAACTAAATAGTATTGCTACATTAAGATATGGCAACCTAGTGGTTATGGGAGTGGACTAATAATCTAGTAGTCTTGAAATCTCAACAATGCAAGTTGTGAAACTGAATGCAATAAATCTGGTGAGATAGCACTGCAAAATAACTTCGAAAACTGCCTTTTTTTCCTGAGAAGTCTACAAATCCCACCTGATTCTTAATGGATTCTACCTGGACTGGCATGTCACCATCCCAATACTGTGGTTAATTCTTATTGCCCACAAAACAATTAGGATTGGGCAAATAAGATTACCTTGCACATCTCATCCAAATTTCAAGAAGAAACATAGAAAAATGCCAAAAATTGTTGCTCAACCCCAGCTGGGAGCTGATGCCTCAGAGTGATGACCAATAATAGTTTAATAGGCTTGGACCCATGTTATACATAAAGCACCCCAGGTAAACAAGGTCAATAATGCTGTAATTTTACAGCTAGACTTGGATCACAATCCATTTGATACATGGGGGGATGGGGGGGGGGGGGTGGTTCAGTGCAGAACACGGTGCAGTTTCAATTGCATTTTATACAGGTTGATGGCACCTAAACAAATAAAGAAACAATTAACTAAACCTGTTTGTTGCTTGTCAGGTAGTTTCCTTCTGGCAGTGTCTCCTTGCCAAATCTTAAATAAAGTCATTGAATTTCACTAATGAACCTGGAACCACACCGAAGTTGTGAAAAGGACTGGAATGAAAATGACAAAGCTTCAGATTGGATCCAGCTATCTAAAGCAACAACTTATCGTGAGAACAAGGAAACAAACTGTATTAATGTTAAATAGTAACTCTGGAAACAAAATTAGAAATATGATTTATGAAGCAGACAAACTAGCACCAAATGCAAGGGCATTTAACTCGGTCACTGAATTTTTTTTTAAAAAGCAGCACAGAATTCAACTGCTTGTGAAACAAATTTAATGACCCAACATACCAGAAGTTTAAAGACCCATGTGAAATTCTGGGATACATGTATATATAGAGCAGACAAAGAGAAAAGTAGCTTAAAAGAAAACCAAAACATTTAAATGCTAGAAACAGGCAACTTAGCACACTTCACATGATTTCCTGAGTGTTTCCGGCATTTTCTGTTTCAGTTTCACATTCTCAGCATTTCCAGATGTTTGCTGTTTAAGATTAAAACTATGTTGATTGTTAGTCAAAAATCAAACTAGCCAATGGAAACTCACTTTAGGATCAATCTCAGCATCATCATCTTCATCCCCCTCCTCCTCAACATCATCATCATCCTGTTAAAAGAAAGTTTCAGATCATTAAAATGGACTTTGGTGTCACTTAGTCAAACTGAAGTGGGCCAAACCAATGTCTCAAGTTGCCAACTTAACAACTTATGGTGGTGAAACCCACCATAAATGACGACCATTTCCCAGCTCTGAGACACTGCAGTTTTGATCAACAAAAGGCAGCTACCTCAGGGTCTTCCACCCAAGTTACAGGATATTTATTAATGCTGTAACCCTCTAACAAATTCTTGACAATTCAGATACTTGTTTCAAAATTAGTGCATAGCTGGCAGAATGCATGAGGAAAATGCATCATTTGCAGCAAGATTTTTCAAACCAGACAACACGTCTTCACAAAGACATGGAAGTGATACAATCAATAACAACTTCCTTTTCAGTAAGTGCAAATATGACACCTCTGGAAAACAGAATACAAGAATCTGCTTATCACTCCAATTTGATGAGACAGCACAATGCATTGACTACAAAGTTCCTCTGCAGCTCTCATATGATGTTATGGATCCAATTTCTGGACTAACACAGGTGTCTGAACATGAAGAAATTCAAGTGTGGGGCACTTTGGTAGCAATGCAAGATGCTGCTGTGGACTGAAAAGATATGGGTCTAATTCCTCCAAGCTTGCACATTTATATTGCACAGATTAGTGGATTGATCCATTACTTCTTCCACAGCAACATGAAAAATTTCATTAATGTCCCCAGTAGAAGCTTATCAGTCAACGGTTGTTTGTTTTATAAAGCAAACCTATCTCCACCACCCATATAAACAGTCTTGCACCTACATGCACACTCAGTCAATATTTCCTATTATAAATCTAGCACCTATATTTAAGTGAACAGTTCCTATATAAAAAATCACCAACGCAATTACACTCTCCACTAGTGTTTCAGTTCTCAATTACCCAGTTTTTCAGTTGAACTGATCAGAAACCTAACGTTCCAACAAATTCATCCCCATCACTTCCCAACTTGTCGAAAAAAGTAACTTGGTAGCAATGGAAGAACTGTCTAAGTGAGGCGTCTTCAAAATGACAAATGATTATTATACCTTCATGTCCTGACTAAATTGTCTCATTCTCCAATTCATCCTAAAGATTGTGCTAGAGTGAAATGTGATCAATAAGCCTGACACTTGAAAGGTGATTTATGTATAAGATGACTTTTTTTAAATAAGTCTTTGTTCTACATGCTATTTTGTTTTTAAAAACTTGCTTCCCTTGTCCACCATTTTGTTCTGTTTCATTGATTTCTACAGTATTGCCTATCTTCAGTCACAAATTTATTCATCTGCAAATCATAACAAGGAACAAAAATCACATTTCCCCCCCCCACCTTATCCAAAAGGATGAAGACCAACTGTTATGTACCCGCTGCTGAGATTAACTAACTGATCACAAGTTCATGACTGAACTTTAAGCATTCCGCCTGTCAGCTATTTACCAATATAAATCAATCAGCTGATATATCAATGAAAACAAATATAAAAATGAACTAAACAGGGAAGCCAAAGTTTCTGCCTTCTGGAAGGAGAAAAAAATACTAATTGAACAGTTTGAAATTTTTGATTACAGAAGTTAATTTCTACAGTAAACTGCTTTTCTTCATTACAACTCAGTAATTCAAAGTACCTACGAGTGATAAAAGCCTCATCAATTTACCATTTACTTTCATGGTATCAAGGAAAGATATTAAAACCTTCTAAACCATCTCATAAAGGAAAGGATTTGTCCTTTTAGGCTGACTGAATAATCTCAAAGAGTAAACAAAATTCTTAAAGACATATTCCCTTCAATAGGACTAAGTCGCACTATGGAATTTCCCTAAAACACATCTTGTCAATGCTTTAGGTGTGTGTTTGGGTGCAGTATTCCAATCATCAAGCTTTTAAATAACCTTATTCTCTCGCTCCCCTCCAACCCCAAAAACAGACAATTATACCACTGTTACAGCAGATCTTAAATAACCCAATTCCACCTCTTCCCTCCACCCCACTAACCCAAACAGACAAGGAGACTCTTGTTTATTTGGATCCCTTCAATTTAATTTAAAATAATTCAAATAGTCAGCATGGGATAAACTTGACATGATTAAAGTATCTTGTTACCAAAAGTATGACTAAAACAGTACAGGACAGCATATCCAACAGCTGTAGCTTAAAACAGCATGGGACATACATTTCAAAAAGAATAGAATTTGCAAGGTTACAGGGAAAGAAAGAGCTAATGGCTAATTAGCTATGGCTAATCCATTAGCCAACTCAGCAGCCTTCTGTGCTCATTTTACGAAAAGCCAACTCAACACCTTTGAACAAATGCAAATACAGTTAGTTATAGTATGACCACATTGCCTGTGCTAACTTTCCACTCCCATAAGCACACGTGCTATCCTTTCAAGCCCCTGGAGAGCAGCTGTACACAAGCACCATCATTGCATTTCCAAGTGCAACCACATGCTCAGCTCTGTTGCTCCATTCCTTACAATGCAGATGCACATCCAGAATATACGCAAACCTAGCATTACTGGTCCATTCCCTGCTGCACAGCCGCATGCCCAGCTGTTACTTTACCTAAAGCAGTTTCCATAATACGATTTGCTCCAAAATCAAAGAAAAGAGAGTGCAGCCTGGAGGAAAGATGCTAATTCAGTCAAGCTGTCCAGGATAGTGCTACATGTCTTAAAGAACAGGATAAATATGAGCAGGAAGGGCCACATGGTCTTCAGTCTGCATTGCCATTCAGTACAAACTTTGGCATCAATTTCACTCTCCCACTTTAGTCCAACATTACCCCAAAAAAAACAGTCTATCTTTAATTTGATTAAGAAAATAACCACAGGTCTCCAGAATAGCCAATTTTAAAACTTCAGAACATTCTGCATGAAGAAATTTTTCACCCGTGGTAAATGGTTAACCCCTTTGCCTGAGACTATTTCTTCAGAAAGATGATCAGGATTAATCAGAAACAAACTTGGTACTGAAAACTGATTGTTTTGTTAGTACCTGATACTTGGAAAGAAAACATGGTCAGACAATTTCATTAGATGTCCTCTTTTGGAGGACAAGATAAATAATCTCCACATTTTTCTGAAGAGAAAAGACAACTGCTAGAGTGGGCACCAGGTGTAACATGCAGAGTAAAATAAATCTGTAACTGTATACTTTCTTACCTCCTCTTCACCTTCTTCACCTTCCTCCACCTCATACTGGAAAAGAAAAAAATTGCACATTTCTTATGAAACCTAATGTAATTCTAACATTGCAAACAACGTTACGCTTAGGCTTACACTTTTCAAACTATGTAACCCTCAACAAAATACATATTAAAGCCCGATGAACAAGCTCTGCATCTTCCTCTGTAGGAAAATTTACTCATTGGGAAATTTCAGTACAGATAATTCTTCCATTCTTTACTTTTTGTGCAATTTATTTCCAAACTTGTTTTAAGCCTAAAGTTTATTTATAAAAAAATTCTTCGTCAACAGGTAGTGATGAGACCACCATGTGAGAAATGAAACCAACATGTTGGGAGTACAATGTCAAAAGTTTACCAGGTCAGCAAGGCCAATTACAATGTTTAGGGATGTTTAGCATGTACATACTCACCCAAAGTTTCTTTTCAAAGCAACATATCATAGCTGCAGGCAAGTATAATGATCTACACATTTAAATAACAATAGATAAGTTAAACCTTTCAAGATCAAAAAGTACACCAGTGGTTTGGGCAGGATTAAGATCAGAGACACAAGACTCCATATAATGCATAGCTGAGTTATTTTTGATTTTGGCATTATTTTATTTTAGATCTTATTTTACTATTTTAGGTCACTGCATTTCCTGCTGCAGAAAATACTTCGACCTTGAAATCAAAGCTGTGTAGATGTTCCCATAAAGAACGATTTCAGCAGAAAATAAGGTAAATGTTATGCTGCAATGAAATAAGTTGCATAAAATGTCATGAACAAAGTAACTGGTAGTATCTTTTTTACAAGCCTCAATTATTTATGATTTCTACCTATGATTTCCTACATAGTAGTTAGTTAGGTAATATGTGGACTACTGTCATTAGTGACTTATTTCCCTTGCTATTTATTAGTTTCACTCAATCTAATTCAGAACTTGAGCTTCTAAATCTATGTTATTTTGTACCGCGCCATCTCCAATAACAATGTGACTCCACTTTTTTTTGCCCAGCCTAGAGGAATGTCAAATTTCCTGAAATATTCAGTTCCCAGTCTTGGTCACCTTGAAATCATGTTTCTGTGATGATCATATTAACATTTTTTCTTTTTCTGCAACTTGTTCAGCTACTTTGTTATGATGACTGCATGCTTTCAGATAACTAATCTTCAAATTTGTCCTTTCACTATTTTTTCAAAGCCTGACCTAACTTTCTGCTGGACTTGTCTATTTTTATGGTCTGTCACTTCCGGTCACAGAGGTTTGTAAACTTGCATTATTGCCTTGGACTACCTCAATTTTCTAAATCATGCTCACTGAACTTTCTCTGCCAACCGTTACCTCAACTATTTTATTTAAAGCCTCACCCTACAAATCTAGCTATTCAATTTGTCAGGACACTGGTCTCAGTGTTGTTCAGGCGCAGTACATCCCATTAGAACAATTCCATCCTTCCTCAGTACTGTTGTCAGTATCCCAAGAAAAAAAATTAATTTTGTTCAAATGAATCTGAGGATTGTAAGCAATGTCTTAAACAAAGCACATAAATTTGCTAGAGACTCAAGTTGTAATCCAGTGATTACCTTCTTTGCAGTTTTAAAATTTAGCCCCTAGTTTCCCACACTTTTTACTCACACTCTCTCTTGGTTAAAACCAAGTTAATGGCACCCGGATCCTTCCTATACTATACCAAGTTTCTCACCAGTCTCAAGAGGTCATTAACCCGGGTACCTGGTAGATAAGACATCCTGTAGGAATTTTGCTCCTGGTTGCAGACAAGAATGTCCACATGCCTAAATTCTCTAGCTTCGCTGCACCATCTCTACTGTACTTTAACTCATTAAGTTTTCAAGCTAGCAAAACATGCAGTCTTTTTCTTTAAGAAGCTCAGAAATCCAGATTTGCAGGCATGCACGTTGTCCAGTCTACAGAAATGTATCAATTCTCTGCTCAAAGTGATCATAGGAGTTGTTTTAAGCAAACAATAAACACCCGAAGACATCACTTTAGTTGAAAAGTTCACGTGTTGTTCTGATCAATATTCAAGGATTTTAGTAAGGTCCGAAGTGAATGCTACAAAAGCAATCTCTTCTCAATTAAGGTCAATTTCATGACATCCGGCTGCTGCCTGCTGCTCAATGTAAAGAAGAAAGCTATTTAACTCCATCCAGACAAAGCTATGGACCAATTTTCAGTCCATGGATTTTGTTGAATTAATATGACACTTGAATCAAACACAGTCTAACAGGAACCATTAGAAGCAGGTTATGAACAGTGCAAACACACCTGCATCAATCTACCTCCATTCTGCCCATCTCAAAAGTACCTAGCCCTGCTCCACCCAATACCTGGCATTAAGGCAAATGAGGATTCCTGTGTCCAACACTGGAAAACCATTTTATATTCTATCTGCCCCTCAAACTGCAATCCTGACATCCGTGCATAAATTATTCTTCCTTCAGCCAATTCCTCACCTACAATGCGGCTTCCAATTATTTCTCTTGTAATTGCAATTGAGCAATTTATCAAAAGACTAAATTACTTAAGATACTCAAAATGAAGCAAATTCAGCATAGAGATAACAAGGTGTAGAGCTGGATGAACACAGCAGGCCAAGCAGCACCAGAGGAGCAGGAAAGCTGACGTTTCAGGCCTAGACCCTTCTTCAGCCGATAGAATCTTTCAACTAAAAGCTATTTTAATCCTAATCACCAAAGTCTCAGATATTCATTATCTGTGACGATCATTGTTCCCGTAAGCTTGTTCCACCATTCAGTAAGATTGCAGCTAATCTGTTTACATTGTGATTTGAACTCCACACCCCATCTAACCCAATAATGTTAGGTTATTATTAAGCAACAGAATCAATCTAGCCCTGTGTTAAAATATTCAACAACTGTGCCTCCATACTCTTCAGAGGCAGAGAGTTCTAATGATGTAGAATCCTTAAAAAACATTTCCCTTCATCTATCCTAAAAAGGGGAGCCCGTTGTTTTTAAATCATGCCCCCAAATCTGGACTCACCCACAAGAGGAAGCATCGTTTCCATATCCACTTTATTGTGACCTTTCAAAATCTTGTATAATTAAATTGAGTCACAGTTCACTTTTTAAAACCCAGTGGAAACAAACCCAATCTGTCCAACCTTTCCTCACAAGACAACCTGTACATTCCGTTAGCATTCTAGTAGACCTTCTATGACCAGACTCCAATGCATTTATGGTCTTCCTAAAAAGGGGATCAAAGCTGCATACAGACATTTGAAATAGTCTCACCAATGCCCTATACAAAACAAAACATAAAATTCCTCACTTTTATGTTCAATTCTTCTTGTAATGAAGGATAGAATTTTATTTGCCATAAATACTCCCTTTACATGCATACTAACCTTGTGACTCATGCACTTGAAAACTATTTTTTGTTAAAAACATTTTCTTCTTGTCAAAGTGAACTCCACATTTTCCCACAATATACTCCACCGGTCAGTTTTTTTACTCACACAATATATCCACGTCAGGACCCTAATGTCTGTTTCACAATATATTTTTCTACATATCTTTGGGTCATATGCAAATTTAAATACCATATCCATGCTCCCTTATCTAAATTCTAACTAAACTGGGACACCACCATAGACTCATGCAGCACTCCACAAGTCACAGCTCTTCAAAAGAGACCATTTATGCATATTGTCCATTTTGCACCAACAGCCAATCTTCCTTCCATGCTAAGTACATCACCCGAGGTCTTACTTTGCCAAAGAACCTTTAACACGGCACCTTGTCAAATTCCGGAAAATCAAGCATAATACATCAACAGACACCTACTTCATCTATTAGAGATAACAGGTACTGCAGATGCTGGAGAATCCGAGATAACAAGGTGTGGAGCTGGATGAACACAGCAGGCCATTTTCTGATGAAGGGTCTAGGCCCGAAACGTCAAGCTTTCCTGCTCGGCCTGCTGTGTTCATCCAGCTCCACACCTTGTTATCCACTTCATCTATTGCTTATTTTACTCCTTCAAAAGAACTCCAATAATTTTTTTTTTCAACATAACTTCTCTTTCACAAAGCCATATTGATTCATCCTAATTACCTTGAGTTTTCTAGTGCTCAGCTATAACTTCCTTAAGAGATTTTAACACCTTCTCATGACAGACATCAACATAACTGGCCTATAGTTTCTTGCTTTTTCCTTCTTGAATAGAGGAATTATTTTTTGCTACTTTTCAATCAGACACATTTCCAAAATCAGCATCAACACATCCACAACAATTGTTAGCCATCACTTAAGACCCTAGGATGAAGTACATCAGGACCCTGTTTCAGTCTACAGATCCAATTTACTTGATACCACTTTTCTGCAAATTACAATTTCACCAAGTTCTTCTCTCCCTTCTACTAACGAATATACAGTATTGCTAGATTTTTTTTCATATTCTCTTCAATGTAGAGAGAAGTAAAAATTTTTGCTAATTTCAACTTCCTTAACATGTATTAATTTCCCATTGTCATGCCCTAAAAAACCACTCACTTTACGCTTTTCCATGTAAATACCTATAGAAATGTTTGTTATTTGTTCTTACTTTTGCAGTTGGTTTCTGCTAATTTTAAGTCATTCTTTGCTGTTCTTTATCTCCTACCCAATCATCTGATGCGTCATTCATCTCTGTGCAATTATATGCTTTTTCCTCAAGTTTGATGGTTTCCTCAATTTTAGTAAGCCACAAAGAGTGGATTCTTCCCTTAGTATTTTTCTTTGTAGTAGGAATATACTGAGATATTTTACAATATTCTTTAAATACCTGTCCGCACTACTTAGTTGTGCAATTACATGCTTTCATGACTATATAGTTGCCCTTATTTAACTTTAAAATACAGGCTTTGATCCAAGTAGTTCCCTTCACAAAATCAAATTATACTGTGGTCATCATCATCCAAGGGTGCCTTTAATCAGAGGTGATTATTTATCCAGTTGCATTACACAGTGCCAAGTCCAGTTTAACCTGCTTAGATTGGTTGCAGAACATGCTGCTGCAAGAAGTTCTCTCAAAATTACTGAAGAAATCAGGCTACTACATCCAGTTTAAGATCACACATGATTATCCATTTATCACAAATCCAAATTTTGTTCTCCTATATTTCATTCTATATCGTGCTTCCCATTAACGGACCTACAGAGCATACCCATGAGTGATTTCTTTTTCCTAAGGATAACATTTCCCATCTCCACCTAAACCAATTCTACATCCTGAGTTAGAGATAAAAGGTACTGCAGATGCTGGAGAATCCGAGATAACAAGCATGGGGCTGGATGAACACAGCAGGCCAAGCAGCATCA
>JAHRHZ010000063.1:59175782-59256867 GCA_024137785.1 Ginglymostoma cirratum | reverse complement strand
CAACGCATCATCCTCCGACATTTCCGCCATCTGCAATCTGACCCCACTACGAAAGACATTTTCCCCTCCCCACCCTTATCTGCTTTCCGGACGGACCACTCCCTCTGTGACTCCTTTGTCCACTCCACACTCCCCTCCAGCCCTACCACCCCAGGCACTTTTCCCTGCAACCGAAGCAAATGCGACACCTGCCCCTACACCTCCCTCCCGCCCACCCATACCCCCATCCCAGGCCCCAAGAAGACCTTCCACATCAAACAGATGTTCACCTGGACATCTGCTAATGGGGTAAACTATATCCGCTGTTCCCGTTGGGGCCTCCTCTACATCGGAGAAACCAAGCAGAGGCTTGGGGACCAGTTTGCGGAATACCTACGCTCAGTTCGCAACAAACAACTACACCTCCCAGTCGCGAACCATTTCAAATCGCGCCCCCCCAATCCCCCACACTCCTCGGACGACACGTCCATCCTGGACCTCCTGCATTGCCACAATGATGCCACCCGAAAGCTGCAGGAACAGCAACTCACATTTCGCTTGGGAACCCTGCAACCCAAGGGTATCAATGTGAACTTCACAAGCTTCAAAATCTCCCCTCCCCCAACGACATCCCAAAACCAGCCCAGCTAGTCCCCACCTCCCTAACCATTCCTCCCACCTCAAGCCCCACCCCCATCTCCTACACACTAACCTCATCCCACCTCCTTGACCTGTCTGTCCTCCCTGGACTGACCTATCCCCCACCTCAATCCCCACCTACATTCACCTTCACTGGTTCTAACCCTGCCTCTTTGACCTGTCTGTCTCCTCTATCCATCTTCTAGCCGCCTCCCCCCTCTCCCTATTTATTTCAGAATCCCCTTCCCCTCCCCCATTTCTGAAGAAGGGTCTCGACCCAAAACGTCAACTTTCCTGCTCCTCTGATGCTGCTCGGTCTGCTGTGTTCATCCAGCTCCACAACGTTTTATCTCAGATTCTCCAGCATCGGCAGTTCTTACTATCTCTCTATCAATTTCAGTTCATTCATGAACGTGCTTTAGCCTATAGTTTTCTAACAGTTTTCCTGACATGAAAAAGCTTTCTACAAACGGACAGCAAGTTCCAATTAGAGTCCGGATGCTGCATCAGGTATTACCTTTTTATCTCAATGGTTGGTTTTAAATCCAGCCCACATTGAGGAGTTTAAGCTCTCTAACTTGTTGGGAGGTTAGGGAGAAATTTGGGCCACCTTAATTTGGTTAACTTGGGGTGAACAACGAACTGCAAATCCAGCACACTTAAACTAGACAGCAAATCTCTGGTTATTAAAAATAGTTAGGGACCATTTAAATATATAGCTTTGAATTAAAACATGCCAATCAACAACCAGAAATTTTAAAGGTCACAGAATTTGTGGTTTATAATAAGTTATTCATAACAGATTGCTTTGCATATCTCGTGATAGAGGGAACATTTGAATAAGCTGGTCACAAGATGAATTCTACCTTTTAATGATTTACAAATGCTTATCAACAGTCTTCATTGTCGTATGGCAATTTAGGTAAACTCAGATTTACAAAATGTGTGTGAACAGTGAGCTCTAGCACAAAATAAAGCCTTCTGCGCATCTGTGCACATACGACATTGAAGCCCTGACTGTACAGTTGATAAAGTAACTAATTCTTTTGTCTGACAATAACCATTCAAATTGTGCAATTAGAATGAGTATTGTCAATTACTCTCTCAAAAAAGGAAATATTTCAGTTACTTGCGAAAGTAAATACAACAGTCACAAACTTCTAAGAAGATCAATGTTTTAGATCTGTCTAGAGTGAACAAATAATTTTTATGTGGCCAGCTACTGCACACCATTCTAAACCGCATCATTTTGCTCTTCATAGTAACACACCGTGCAACTATCACTCTACCCTTTCCAGAAAAGTTGCCATGTTTATTCACAACACTGTTACAGTTGCGAAAGCTTGCTTTTCAACAGTTGCAATATTCAACTATACCTCAAACGTGAGTTGTTGGGTGGGAGACACCGGCATTAGGTGTTTACAGGTTTCACAGATGACTCATTACAGAACAACTACGCCCAGCAACTTTAAATTTTAGGCTCCAATAAAAGTCAAAAGCACAAACTACCATAAGGTACGTCTTTTGGTCTTAAGGTATCACAATTCTTTGGACTAGACCAATTGGGAGGTCAGTCTAATACAACAGCAACATGACATTTCACATATTGGTTTTTGAAGGAGCATAATTTCAGTAAATTCTTTAAGACAGTAAATCACTTCAAAGAAGCTATGTCAAAATGAAGAAATAAAATCCAATTTTCATTTTTTGGGCAGATCTTTTAATTTTCTTTTATTCTGCTCTATGATAGACATGCATCATTCAATTTAACCCACCCTTGTAAGACTGTTAATGCGATGGAGGCAGTTCTGCTTGACATGGCATTTTAAATAGAATGAAAATTGATTTTTGAATTATTGAGTGTTATTTGTTCACATCCATTGTGATCTAGCTTAAAACTATTTCCACTAGTCTGATAATACCACATCTCCTTTATTGTTGGAAGCTAAGCAGACTCTGACCTGGTTAGCACCTGGGAGACCACCCGAGGCTGGGTCATGAAGTATATTCAAGGCTGAGACAGACAGATTTTTAAATCAGTAAGGTAGTTGAGCACTAAGGGTAAAAGGCAGGAAAACAGATTTGAGGAACATTAGATTAGCTATATTCTCATTGAATAGTGAAGCAGACTCAACATGTGAATGGCCAACTTCTACTCCAACGTCTTCTGGTCTTAAGGCTTCACAATTCTTTGGACTGGACCAATTGGGAGGTCAGTCTAATACAATAGCAACACAGCTGTTCTTCTCTCTTTGGGCTCTATCCCTACCTATTGTTTATTCCTTACCCCCTCTCCCCACCCTTGCCACAGCACACGGGAGTGTGAGCTCTGGGCAGAGACCAGTATTATGGGGGAAGGCCGTCCTGGAACTTACCTTGGAGCAGCTGAGTGCCAGTACGTAATAGACAGGAGGCTTGGAGCGGAGTGGGGATGGTTGTTGGACTGGGGTCTGTCGCAGGCGGTCAGACCACATGCAGAGGCGCTATAATGTGATGCGTATTTGAAATTTTTTTATCTGTGATGTCAATCCTTTAATGATGTCTTATTTCTAACCTTTTTTCAAAAACTCTAAAGTAACGCAACTACTTTTTATTCCTCTTTCGTATCCAAAATTTGTACCTACGTACTTGTACCTAAAATGGCGCCATAAGAGCCAGACATTGTAAATGCTTTTCACTGTACTTCTACAATGGAGCAGATGTGACAATAAAGGATATTCGATTCTATAAAGGACATTCTATTCTACTGCATATAAACCATTTCCCGAGCCACCATCAGTTCAGGGCAAGGGTCATTTGACAGGATACATTAACTTTGACTTCTCTCCACAGATGCTGCCAGACCTGCTGAGCTTTTCCAGCAACTTCTGTTTTTGTTGCATACATTTCTGTTCTATGTTCTCTCTCTAGTTTGAAATCCAAGCTTTAAACTAAATGATATTACTCATACAACCTTCAATATAGTATGTTCTGTATCAATAAAGCCACTTAGACAACAGTCGTAAGATTTATCCAACACTGTGGCCATACAATTAAAATAAAGACATACGCAATTCTTTAACATTTAACAAAATGGCACAACACTGAATTATCAGAATTACTAAGAAGGTTTTTATTTTAATAAAGGAGAATTACCTGTCAACAGGTCTCACTACTTCTAAAGAATACAACATTGTCAATATCAGTTACTGCAGCATTCACCCTATGCATACTGCAACTTTAACTACAGCTTCAAATATACAATTCATATTTCATACTGTTCAGACTGGGTAATAATACAAATGGAAGTGAGAATTTGAGCCAAAGAGGTTTGCATAAAGGCCAAATGTATGGTGGCCCCAAACAAAAAGTACAAATGAGCCAAATTTGGACACAGGCATCCTATCACACTTTTGACTTGTACATGGACAGGCTTTGGGGTGTCAGGTGGTGAGTTACTTGCTGCAGTATTCATAGGCCTCTGACCTGCTCTTGTAAAAACATGTGTGGTGGAGGAAGGTAAAAAGGTTGGGGAGTAACACCAGGCAAAATGCTCCTGCGGAGAGTTGACACAAACGTGAAAGACAACAGGCTACCTCCAGTGCTACAATAATTTTGAGATTTATGAAGTGATGGCTCTGGTGCATATCCTTTGAATGGTGAAAGGGTACAAATAACCAAAATACCACCGTTCCCCTTACAATGTAGTCTGACATGCAGGGCATCTCCATTTTCACATTTCAAAAATTCACTCGCTAAGGAAGTGTGCTTATTTGTTTACTAACCCACTGCCCTTTTACAGAATTGCATTAAAACCACCAGAAATAAATTCTTTACAAGATCTAGCATCCTCTAAATCTTCTCTGAACTGAAAATAATTGTGGCTGCAGGCTACATTTAGAAATGAATCATTGACAAAATGAAAATGTCAAATTAAAGATGTTTAAAATCATAAATCAAATTCCTTTGTTTCTTAAAAAGGCAATCGGGATTAAGACGTTTGCAAAGGGATGGCCAAATAGCAAAAGTTAAGAATATTGCCTGGAACTACAAAGCAAATACTCTTCCATTTGTTCCATTATGGGGCAAAATGCTTAGCTAACATGATACTAATATCAGAGATAAAAGGTACTGCAGATGCTGGAGAATCCGAGATAACAAGGCGTGGGGCTGGATGAACACAGCAGGCCAAGCAGCATCATAGGAGCAGGAAAGCTTGACGTTTCGGGCCTAAACCCTTCATCAGAAATGGGGGAGGGGGAAGAGGGTTCTGAAATAAATAGGGAGAGAGGGGGAGGCGGATAGAGGAGAGGATTGGTGGAGAGGAGGCAGACAAGTCGAAGAGGCGGGGATGGAGCCAGTAAAGGTGAGTGTAGGTAGGGGGGGTAGGGAGGAGATAGGTCAGTCCAGGGAGGACGGACAGGTCAAGGGCGCGGGATGACGTTAGTAGATAGGAGATGGGGGTGGGGCTTGAGGTGGGAGGAGGGGATAGGTGAGAGCAAAAACAGGTTAGGGAGGTGGAGATGAGCTGGGCTGGTTTTGGGATGCGGTTGGGGGAGGGGAGATTTTGAAGCTTGTGAAATCCACATTGATACCATTGGGCTGCAGGGTTCCCAGGCTGAATAGGAGTTGCTGTTCCTGCAGCCTTCGGGTGGCATCATTGTGGCATTGCAGGAGGCCCAGGATGGACATGTCGTCTGAGGAATGGGAGGGGGAGTTGAAATGGCTCGCGACTGGGAGGTACAGTTGTTTGTTGCAAACTGAGCGCAGGTGTTCTGCAAAGCGGTCCCCAAGCCTCCGCTTGGTTTCCCCGATGTAGAGGAGGCCACAATGGGTACAGCGGATGCAGTATACCACATTGGCAGATGTGCAAGTGAACATCTGCCTGATGTGGAAAGTCTTCTTGGGGCCCGGGACTGGGGTGAGGGAGGTGGTGTGGGGGCAGGTGTAGCACTTCCTGCGGTTGCAGGGTGTGGTGGGGCTGGAGAGGAGTGTGGAGCGGACAAGGGAGTCGCGGAGGGAGTGGTCCCTCCGGAAGGCAGATAAGGGTGGGGAGGGAAAAATGTCTTTGGTGGTGGGGTCTGATCGCAGATGGCTGAAGTGTCGGAGGATGATGCGTTGGATCCGGAGGTTGGTGGAGTGGTACGCAAGGACGAGGGGGATTCTTTTTTGGTTATTATTGCGGGGACGGGGCGTAAGGGATGAGTTACAGGAAATGCGGGAGACACGGTCAAGGGCGTTCTCGACCACTGTGGAGGGGGGAAGTTGCGGTCCTTGAAGAATGAGGACATCGGAGATGTTTCCTCTCACCTATCCCCTCCTCAAGCCCCACCCCCATCTTCTATCTACTAACATCATCCCGCCCCCTTGACCTGTCCGTCCTCCCTGGACTGACCTATCTCCTCCCTACCCCCCTACCTACACTCACCTTTACTGGCTCCATCCCCGCCTCTTCGACTTGTCTGCCTCCTCTCCACCTATCCTCTCCTCTATTTATTCTCTATCCGCCTCCCCCTCTCTCCCTCCCCCATTTCTGAAGAAGGGTCTAGGCCCGAAACGTCGAAGTTTACCTGCTCCTATGATGCTGCTTGGCCTGCTATGCTACTAATATCAGACTGCATTAAAATAAATCATATTAGAGAGTTTACAATCGATTCCTAACATCACAGATTAGAATTTTTAATGTTTCGAGTATGCTTCGTAGAAGTAGTTTACCAATACCTAGGTTCGCTTACCCAAACAGAGATTGAACCATACGTCGTACCTTCATCCTCCATTTGATCATACCCTGGCCACATTCCATCACTACCCCAGAGGGAAAAAACTCCAGCTCTTTCATGTAGACCCTCGAAAACCCCTAACTTAGTGAATGGAGGGCACAAACAAATTACTGTTGTTTATCTGCTCAACAGCTACCTCAGACGTATCTCTGTCCTCGCTAGCCCTCAACATCTTCCATGTCTATCACTTTCCTGAAACAAGTCTTTCTCCCTTTCACAGTCCTCTAGTCATCCTGACATTTATGGCTTTGGGGCTCAGATCTGAATCTCCGTTTCAGTGCAGATGCTTATCCTCCCCTCACTAAATTTGCAGTACTCCACCTGGTTAATGGATTTCATCTTATAATTAGTCTGAGAGCTTTTCTCCTGTACATTCTCCTAACAACCTTCACTAAAATTACCATGATATAATTTTTCATAACTAATTGTTGTCTAATATCCACTCCTGGCCTTACCCTGTCCAAATAAAATGCTTCAAAGCCAATCCTCGATTCTTCTATTCTCTACCACTAGCATCCAACTACAGCCTCCCATCCCCGAGCATATTAAACATGTCACTGCCAACTTATTCTGTACACAGTACTCCATTCACTGCATTACTTACTTTCAGTATCGAACGGCAAGCCTACACTTTTGATGGTTATCAATAACAAATTTTGTGATTGATTTGACGTGCAGTTTCTCCTTTGCCTCATCGCCACGTAATATATTACTGCCTCCTGCACTTTGCCTTATTTAGTTACGGTCTTAGAGCTGTACAGCATGGAAACAGACCCTTTGGTCTAACTTGACCGAGCCGACCAGATATCTTAAATTAATCTAGCCCCATTTGCCAGTATTTGGCACGTATCCCTCGAAATCCTTCCTATTCATTTACCCACCCGGATGCCTTTTAAATGTTGTAATTGCATCAGCCTCCACCACTTCCTCTGGCAGCTCATTCCATACATACACCACCCTGTTAGGAAAAAGGTGTCCCTTAGGTCCCTTTAAATCTCCCCCCACCCCCTCACCTTAAACCTATGCCCTCTAGTTCTCAGGAAAAGACCAATCCATGCCCCTCATGATTTGATAAACCTCTAAGGGTCATCCCTCAACCTCCAACTTCAGGGAAAACAGCCCCAGCCTATTCAGACTCTACCCATAGCTTTAACTCTCCAGTCCTGGCAACATCCTTGTAAATCTCTTCCGAACCCTTTCAAGTTTAACAACATGCTTCCTATAGCAGGGAGACCAGAACTGAACGCAGTATTCCAAAAGTTGCCTAACCAACGTCCTGTACAGTCGCAACGTGACTTCCCAACCCCTACACTCAATGCACTAACCAATAAAGGAAACATACCAAACACTACTTCACTATCTGCGACTCCTGTTTATTTCAAAACAGTTAAGACTGGTACAGCAGCTTTATCCATAAACTGTTGTGTTTGCTGATCAGAGTTTGCCCCCTCAGTATAAATGTTGGTTTGCCCCTTAAATTGCCAGTCTTGGGAATCAGTACTGCTTCAACAAAATGTTCTAGCTATCCGGAGTGAACTGTTGGACAAAGTTGGACTGTGCGTTGAACAATTCAGACACTTAGTAAAGTGTGATTTAGGATTCACACCATAATCAAAGAGATGGCACGCTAGCTGCTTTAAAGGTTTGTTCTCATGTATTTAAAGCTGGCAGGTGATGCCAAATTTAACAGATGCTTTCATATGCTTCAGTTTCTAATTCTCCAAAACAGACTTCAGGATTATTCTATAACGTTTTCTTTCAGACACAATTGTTGCAAAGAATTTGCTGTGAAGTACTCCAAAAAATCTCAGTCTTTTGAAAATGATTGAAGCGTACAGGAAATATAATTGCAGTGCTGTGTTAACAGGTTGATCCTTCCACTCTTGCATGTAGAGTGTAAAAATTGACAGATTTTTATCTGTGATCCAGAAGTGAGGAAACTTTCAACATTTTGCGATGTCAGGAGAATTATAATGTGCATATTGCATATTATCCAGTTACATATTTTCAGGTAATAGGTTTGGACAATGCTAACCTACAAATTATCAAGCACACAAATTCAGGTTTCTTTGTTGAGAAGCATACGGAAATCTTAGCTTGCCAGAGCATGAGAGATACACTGCAGGAAAAACCCTTTTCTGAACTTTTGGATCTGCATGTACACAGACTATGTCGGAATTATCTAACGTCAAAAAGAAACAATTCCACGGAGAATTTTTCTTCATTTTGGTTATAGATATTTTGCATTTTGGATGTTTTAAAATCTCTCCTTACCTTTTAATGGATTAAAAAAGTTGAAGAAGGAATCATTTGGTACTTGTTTGGTGATGGTTCGGACAGTCCCTCGACCCTTGTGTTTCTGTTTCTTTTTAATAGTTTTTACAGTTATATTCTTTCCTTTCTTCCAGTCAATAGTACACCTAGGAAGGGAAATTAGACTTTTTCTAAGATGCTGCAAAATTATTTACCTACAAAACAAATATATAAAATTTTAAACTTACTGCATTTTGTTTTCCAATTAGCAGACTCCTTTGGTAATTAATAGCTCTACAATGTGTACATTCCATCATTACCTGTTCCCGAAGCCAAATTCATTTGTTTCCCAACAGTGTACAATCTCTTGAATTAAGAAAGACCAATGAAGGATTAAATTTTGCTGAAGTATGCATTTCCTGCCTGTTAATACCAATGGACAGCTGTGCCATTAAGCATCTGAGCAGTACTGGGACAAGGCACAAATTGGAATTTAGCCATCACTCTTCTTTGAACACATGAAAGCAGTTCATAAGATGAAAACATGCTCAAGTTGTTTGAAGAGAGAGAAGCTAGAATATCTTTATGTCTACATGATTACCATGATATAATGTGAAGAAATCAATCAAGAGCAATTTCATCAAGTTAATTGATCCTGTTCATGCATGTTATGAAATACCTTTGGAGCAGGTGGGACTTGAAGCCAGGCCTTCTAGCCCAGAGGTAAAGGCACTGCCATTGAATTAGACTTCTTATCCATTAGGTTATGTGACCTCCACATGTGTAACCTTTACAATGTGGCACATTACAAAGATAATTCAGTCTTGGGTTCTAAATATTAGGTACAGATAATTCTGATGTCATGCAGATTATAAAATATAGCTTACCCTCAGTTAGAAATGAACCTTTGTAACAACTCTGCTATTTAAGATCATCTCAGGCATGCTTTGGCAAATAGAATAGCTGTTTACGTATTTAAATGAGGAGGAGGAACTGAAGGGAAATCAGTGTAGAGGCAACTAGAGGTGGGGGGGGGAGGGGTGCACCTTTCAAGATTCTATACACTCAGGAACAGTTCCTATGACTGGAGTGTAACTATTATAACCCCACTCACAACCAAATATGTTACATGACCAAACTTCATGTTTCTTGGGGCTAAAGAGAAATGGGGTATGGGAAAAATGTGGGAACAGGATACCGAGTTGGATGATCAGCCATTATCGAACTGAATGGCAGAGCAAGTTCACAGAGCCGAGTGGCCTATACCTGTTTCTATTTTCTGTGCGTCTATTCCAAAAAGGTGCAAAACATGAAGTCTCCCAGTTTTGTTCCTCGTGAAGTGTCACAGATTCACTCTGAACTGGATCAATTAAATGACTTGGCATTATGCCTTGCCTTTCTGAACAGACACTGGAATGTAACTTTTTTTGGTCTTAATGTCTCAATGTTTGTAAGAAATAATTGTTTTCATTGAAATGCATCTGCCGTTTCAAAAAAAAAAGACAAAATTCGATCAAAGCAAATACATGAACCTCATGGGCTCTTAGGTGCGTTAAACATGCAGAAAGCAAAGTTTCAGTAAGTATGTTCCCAACTTTGAAGTAGTCAACAGTACAATGAACAGTTAACTGATAATATTGCTGGGATTAATGTAGCACTGGAATGGAACCTGATGCGAGATAAAAGGCAAGTAACAGGTTACGAACAGTGCAGAAGACAAACTCCAGTTTACATTACTTGGAAAGAAGCACTCTATTCAGAGACACACTTCAGGACAGGAAGATGTCATATAGCATATCCCTGAAAGCATTGCTGGCTCTGCATTAGATCTAGTTTCTATAATTCCACTTCTGTGCTTTCACATCAAAGCTGTAACTTGCTGGCCAATTCCAAAAGTCAGTGACAAATAAGAACACAGATAGTAGGAACTGCCGATGGTGGAGAATCTGAGATAACAAGGTGTAGAGCTGGATGAACACAGCAGGCCAAGCAGCATCAGAGGAGCAGGGAGAATTTCTGAAAAAGGGTCTCGACCCAAAACATCAGCTTTCCTGCTCCTCTGATGCTGCTTGGCCTGCTGTGTTCACCCAGCTATACACCTTGTTCTTATTTATGATAACATGTCAGATTTTTAAATGACCCTTCACTTACCCTACAAAATCAACTATTTCTGGGCCCTCAAAGGAGAAAGGGTCAGTCTCGTCAGGTTCAGACTTCATCTTGTACGTCTTGGTTAACACAGAATTTGTGAAGTAATCATTTGGCTCAAAGTGAAACTCTAATGTAAAACTCTGCGAGAGAAAACATTAAAATGAGAGTAATCTTAAATAGCAAATTTTCCACCATTCATTTCATCTACTCCCAACGGTAGAAAATTTGAATGTAGGCTGTTTTTACATTGAAGGAAAGAACGTGATGGTCATATGGTGAGATGACACACACCTCCCTTCACCAAAGTAAATTACCCATGAAATAAAAGAACACACATTTGGCTTAGAACTGAAATTGATTCTTCATTTTCATCCACTGACAACTTGTGGGTGTCGAAATGTCTTTCTAATTTTCAAACCATAATGTACATAGTTCACTCTTCCTGTTTAGTGCTTTTCTCCATTTTAATTTACTTGAACTATAGGATGCTAAAGAGCTACACTCAAACAGTGAGATAGCATGAGTGACACCAGCCTTTGTATTTCTGTACTTTAATGTAGACTTGATGCCTCAAGCTTGCGCTGACACTGATCCAGACCCGACAGTGCAATAGGACATCAAGATGTTGCTGTTGTCTTTTGGGGATTTTTTTTATTGCATCACCTCAAGGATCTGTAAAGTATACATACATCTCCCTTTCCATGCACCCAATTTAAAACTGTAAGAACTTAGCATCTTTCATTCAGCATCTATTCCAACAGATCAAGTCTGGTCCTTCGCATCATTATCTCAAAATAATTCACTACATATGTTAAGCTATTCTAATCATGAGAACCAGGAGTCCAAAGTTATTTTTCCCCATTCATACATTTGTATTAATATTTCCGTTAATTCAATGCACATTGGAAGGAAACTTACTAACTAGCGATCCCTGCTGAAAATGTTTATACGTGGAGATAGCTGTCAGTGTTGGTGGAAGTGCACCCCAAAAGCTCATGTTTATAAAGCATGTTTAACATAAGGCACTTCAGAGGAACTAGGAAACTTAGTGACTAAAACCTTGGTTAAAAGGTTAGCTTTAAAAACACAGAAGTGAAGAAAAAATGTGTAGGAATGGTAGGGTGATTGAAATCAGGGACGCTGAAAGAGACCAGAGACAGGTCAGCAGAGGCTCTGGAGGGTTGAGAAGCTAATGGAGGTTACAAAGATTGAGGAACAAGGTCACGGAAGGATTTCAAAACAAGGCCTAGAATGTTAAAATTATTCCCTGGTGTACCATCGATTGTCTTACATTAAGATATAAAAAGAGTTCATAGTGCAGAAACAGCAACCAATTAGAAATAATCATAAGAGGTGGGGTGAGGAGATAGGGCCACGAGGCAGGCAGGGCCATGAAGACATGGGAAAGGAACAAACTATGGGCACACTACTTCTTTTGCAGTGTGGGTGCACAACAATGACATCAATGGTACAGATGTCCTATTTCAAGTGTAGACAGAGGGTATGCCTCACATGATTTGCAGTGCCAGTGTATACTAGAGCCAGGCCGTTCAAGCTATGTTTGCAGGAAGCTAAATGAACAAATACACTTTTTTTAAAAGTCAAACTAAAAATGATACATGGATCAATGCCAAGAGAACTTCTTTCTCTTTTAAAACAGTGCTACAGAAGTTCTAATGCTCAACACTTCAAAACATGTATTACTTTTTATCACCACTAAGCACGAATGGAGTTCAAATCCTGAAAGAGGAGAGCTTAAAAGACACTACTTTTACTTAGAGATGAGATCAACTCAGCAGACTGGCAGCAATATCATTGCAAAATTCAGCATGATCATCTCTTCCTACTTTGCTGTACATGGACACAGACTGCTTCAGTAGGAGTTATGAATATGCAATACTTGGCACCAATCATGAGTGAACATCCTCTCTCCTGACACGACAATGGAGGGAAGGTCACTGACGAAGCAGCTGATGATGGTTGGGACTAATTCAGTGCAGTGAGGAATGCCTGCTGAGATGACTGGCCTCCAACCACCACAAGCATGTTCATTAGTGCCAGGTATCGTTCCAATTAGAGTTTTCTCTCCAATTCTCATTGACTTCAGTTGTGCCAGGGCTCCTTAAATGCCATACGCCACCACACATTGTCTTGATGTCATAGGTAGTCACTTTCATCTCAGGCCTGGGTTCCGCTCTTTTGACTATTTTTGGACAGAGACCATAAAGGTCAGCAAGTGAACGTGATTGGTGGAACCCAAACAGGTTATTTTGGAGGAAGTGCCTCTTGATAACACCATCAACGCTTTCCACCACTTAAATGATGATCAAATATTGTCAGATAGGCTAGCTAAGTAGCTGGGTTTGGACTGTCCCGCAATTTTTTCAGATTGATGTGTGGATGTCAGAATTGCAGATGTATTGGAACCACATTTTTTTTAAAAATGGCACAGAAAATTATAAAGCACAAGTCTTCAGTACTCTTGCCAGAATCCGTCAAGGTCCATAGTCTTTGCAGTATTCCATGCCTTCAGCCGCTCCTTGATATCATATTGAATAAGTCAAATTAGCTGGAAACTGGCATCTGTGCTGCGGAGGATTTCAGGAAGAGGCCAAGAGTTATTATCTACTCCACACTTACAGCTGAAAGTTGCAAATGCTTCAGCTTTGTCTGTTGTACTGATGTTCTGGGCTTCCCCATTGAGGATGGGAATATTTGTCTCATCTTCTGGTTTAATTGTTAGTTGTCCACCATGTTCATGATTAGACAAAGCAGGACTACACAGACTTTAGATCTGACTGATCTACTATGTACTTCAGGCACGTTTTCAGACAGCAACTCATATTCAAGGAGATTTTACCTCGGTTATCCGTAACAACAAAAACAAAACATTAATGTAGCAAATACAAAATTCTACCTTCCACCACTTCTGGGATCCCAGAGTCCAGGAATCCAAATTTGAAAACAGTGGTAATAATTAATACATTAAATAAAGATCAATCAATAGAAGTAACCTTAAAGAAATTTGGTAAGAATTAAAAAGTATACTAGCCAATCGAGGGCCAGAAGACCATCTTCACATGGGTTAGTTCCTTGCAATCACTAAGTAACAAAACTGAACAGGGGGCGTTGTCTGAATCTTCCACAAGTTGTACTATAGCACCACCCAGAGTTCAGATGCAAAAACACTTGTCTTTGTACTTATTCTCTGCAAAATCCTAAAAAGAAGAGGAAGAATAAAAAACGGCACAGTGGACCTGCAGAGTGTATTAATGGTAGCAGATATATGTAGGGTAAGACAAAGAAACTAAGCAAATGAACAGGAAGCCAAGATGGCAAAGACGTGTGGAATTAAAGAGCCAGAACAAGACTGCTCAAAAATGGAAAGAAGGAGAGATCACATGAAAGGGCAGATGGAATATAAGGGCACAGTAAGTTGCTGATGGGGTGTCACTTGAACAGACAGCTTGCTAAAGTGAAGGAAAATAAGAGTTCATATACTGATAAAGCAAATAGTGGGGGGGAATTGCAAGGAGGTGCAGATGATAACAGAGCAGGAGAGTTTGAGATTAGAAAATAAACAATAAATGGAGAGAGCAACATGAAAAATGGAGAAAGTGAAGATTGAAAATGGGACCGAAGGGGAAAGCAAATGGAATGGGTGGAGGCAGAACAAAAAAGTGGGGACAGGGAGGGGAAATAATAGCAAGGCGCATAAACGAAGGGAGGGCCCAAGTTTGCGCTCCCCTTTTAATAGCCCAACCGATGTCCTTAGTCTTCTCCATTTCAAATTTTCTGAGCCAACAAGCGCACATTTTCTAAGGTCACGTTTTTAGCTCTGCAGAAGGTCAGGTTACGCGAACCACTGGTTTTCACTTGAATGGAGTTTATGTAACATTGAGATGGAATCCAGTTTAACAAAGTACAAAGGAGACAAACAATCCAATTGTCAACAAGTTAAGTTTCACAGACTTTGAAGCACTTCACCACATCTGTCCATCACTTCCAACTACAACAACTAACTCTCTACATCGAACTTAAGACCATGTCTTATTTGCAGATCCATTTAGCACATTTGTTTTTTCATGGGACGTGGGCTTTGCTGGTCACAACAGCAGTAACTATCACTAATTCCTCTTGAAAAGGCAATGGGGACTTGCCTTCATGAACTGCGACAGTCCATGTGTTTTGAGTACGCCAATAGTGCTGTTAGAGACACAGTCCCAGAACTTTAACCCAGTGAGTGCGAAGGAACAGAACTACAGTTCTAAGTCTGGATGTGTGATTTGGAGGGGTACTTGTAGTTTGTTATATCCATATATTTGCCGCCCTTGCTCTCCTAAGTGGCAGAGGTCACAGCCTTGGAAAGTGATGTATAGCCGTGCAAGTTTTAGTCAGTACACACTACTGTTACTGTGTCTCAGTGCTGGAGGTGTTAGATAGGGTTGACTTGTGCCTGATAAGTTGCACAGAATTCCTAACCTCTGACTTCCACGAGTAAGTAAATTTTTATGGCAGGTCCAGCTCGCTTACTAGTGAATGATATCTTGACAGTGGCAGACTCCGCGATGTCATGGGAAGATGGTTACATTCTCTTGCTGGAGACAATCACTGCCTGGCAATTGTGGAGCACAGATATTACTTAACAATTGCGAGCCCTAGGTCGTACTGTTTTTGGATACGACTGCTTCAGTTAGAGAAGTTGTGAATTGTGTTGCATCTTCACTGAAGCAGGCTTCATCCGGTTTTGGTGGCAACAGTAGAATGGTGAATACACCAGGCTGAGGTTACAAATTGCAGTTGAATGCAATTCTGCTGCTGTTCTCTTGAATGCCAAGTTGAGTTGCTAGATCTGTTTGAAAACTATCCCAGTTAGCATCGCGTTACTGCCACAGTGGTAGTAGCATGGTATCCTTAATGCAAAGGCAAGACTTAGTCTCCAGTGTGATTATGCCCACTAATACTGCCATGGATTGATGCACACCAGTGATTACAGCAAGCCCTTCTGAATTAAGACAGTGAATCTAAGAAAGGTGGGTTGAGGTCAGATGATTTTTGATACGCAGCCCAACACTACTTTTGGACTCAACAGGACAGAAAAGGCTGCTCAGCCAACCTGCTCACAAGTGTGAGCTAACAACACGGCTGCAGGTCCTGATTTAATCTGCTCTGTAGGTTTAACAGTGGCCAGATTTCCCAGTCTGCAGAAAGCCTATAGCTGAAGGGACGGCAGATGAGCAAATTCCTTTACTGCACTATGCCGCTTATTGGTTGGATGAAGCCCAAGTGCTTTTACTATTCTAGCCTTAAAATCTCTCCTCCCACCCGCCCCAATTACAGATATTCACTGCGGTTAGGGATCGGATTCACCCACGTATTATATCCCACTTGGGTCCAGGCTTCCATAGTCAGCCGCAGGCCGAGAGCCAGAGCGACAGACAAACAATCAGGCTGATTGTGAAACAGGGAATCTGAAAGGATAGGTAGTATAAGGGTAACATTTCCACAGCATACAGGGAAAATGTCAGGATTCCCTGCCTCCACCAATTTAACTTGCACTTCCTATCCTGGCTACAGATACTGATTGATCTGCACTGCCTTTCCATACTTCAGACTTCCTGATGCATCACTCTTTTTGATTTGGGGAACTGGTTTCAAGATTTTAAATCCTTTATTTCCAACCAAGCGTTTACACAAATACTCACCATAGGCTCACTGGGTTCTGAGAACTTCACTCTGACATCCTGCAAGTGCTTCAAGATAGGCTCATCATGTTCCTGTAGAATAAAGATATGTAAAATATAATCAGAACCAGGCAAGTTAAATATCTGACCCTGAAGAAGCATGGAAATGACAATGCACATCAATACTCTGATGTTTGATATTTCCTTTTGATGCTAGCTGTCTCTAAGTCCTTGATAAACAACCAACTCTGCCTTTGTTCGCTCAAAATACAACATGTTTACAGGATAATGCAAAAGTGGTGCTGAAGTTCACAACACTGGGATCATTTTGGTATGTAAATGGTTCATAATCAAAAACAAGTGGCGCAATTTTCAATATTTTCAGTCAGCACCAAATTGACAACTTAGTTGCCAGAAAGGACTGCATCAAAATGCAGTAATATATTATTGGACTTGCTGAAAGAGTGCATAATTGGCAAATAAACTTTAAATGTAATTATTTGAGAGGTAGCACAGTTTGACAAAAATAAGCACATTACTCCTTGGATACCTGAGGACAATTTTAATTAAGTGAATGAGTTTTTGACTAAGTTAAAATCTAATCTTTGGTGTCTAAATGGAGTGAAGAACAAGGTACCTGGGGGTATAGTTATACAAAGCACTTAAAAGAAAAAGATTAATAAGATCAAAAATAGCAAACAAAATACCATAGTTCATTTTTAAAGCAATAGAATGGAAAAGCATAAAAGCAAGAGTCATTGGTGCAGATGGAAAAAGAATGACTAGAATTATACTGAGAGGCCAAATCCACCAGAAAATACTGAATAGACTAGTGCTCTTTCCTCTAAAATAGAAAAAATCCAAGTAGTGAACTGGTAAACATCGTGAAAAACATGAAAGAGTTCAATAGGGCAGATAGAAAAATGTTACTTTTACTTGCAAATGAAATTAGAAACAAAAAAAAAAATGTAGAAATAAGATCGTCACTAATAAATCCAATGGGGAAATAAGCATATCTTCATTCAGAGAGCGTTTAGAATGTGTAACTTACTGCCACAGTAGACGAAGTGATTAGCAAAGAAACATTTAAGGGAGAGCTAGATAAAGCAAAGAATGTAAGGAAATGTTTTTGAGATTCTTTGAATCTTGATTCGGGAAGCATAATGACTTAACAGGGATCTGTTAGAGCAAATGGCCAGTTTCTGTGTTGCAAACAAAATACAAGACTGTATAAACAGCACAGTCCCTTAAATCTAGAAAGCACAGGTGTTATGGACCCTCAGAACAAATGCTTGAATCAGAAACCGTTTAAACAACAGATCAGAGCAAAATGATTTTGGCAAAATGACACACCACTTAAGTTGGCGATATGATGGAATCAGCATATCCTATGAAATGATAGTACCATTTTTTTAAAAAATTGCAGATTTGCACATTGGACAAGAGATTAGAGGATGTAGAGTTAACAAACCGTTTAAAATCATTTCCACATGTACCTGTATTCAAAAGTTTGTAACTTGGCTAATTTTGTTATCCTATGATCTGCTGCAGCTATAGAAAATAGAGTTTATCATTATCCCCTTTGGGATTGATTTCAAAGTTGGGTAGAATAATATACTTACAGCAAGATACGTTTGAATACCATTGACTCACCGCAAAGAATGTTGCGGAAATATTGCATAGTGTCAGGGCATTTGTGACACAATATCAGAACTATTCCAATTGTAAACAAAGAATCCCCCATATATCATCTCCAGCATGCTAAACAAACCAATTTGGCACCTGGGAGACTCAAGTATTGATTCAATAGTTTATCTTGCCTAACTGTCTATTTGCCTGCGAATAAGGAAATTACTGTTAATGTTCAGCATAGGAATACTTAAGTCTGGCTCAATAGAAATGGATAGGAAGTTAAAACAGATACACAGACTCATCATCTGTCCATACTGCCCACGCTTATGCACAATTTTCTGATGTTGGCAAGGTCAGAGGAAGATGCTTCATGAAAATAATGAAAAAATTCAAGACTTAGCAACTGGTCATAGAGCAACTTTAACAAATGGAACACACAGGATCCTTAGCTGGCGGATGGCAAATGGTAGAAAATTTGAAGTTTATGCACAGGATAGGCAAAAGAAAATATTTCAAAAATCAATCATCCACTGGATGGAAAAAGTAATTTCAGTTGCCAAATAATGATGTGGCATGATAGCAAAATGCCTGAAAGTAGAAAATAGCGGTACACTGCTTACTACTGAATGGTCAGAAGATGTGTTTGATATACTTATGACCAATATTTGATACATATTTATTGAAACATGACTGAACATGAGACTTTAAAATACCACTGTGTATAATATATTAAAACGCAAAGTTCAAAATGAAATCCAAAGCCAAATGCTATTGCTACCAAAAATGTATAAGTGTTGAAAATTGAAAAACAGAGCAAAACTGCATATAATGAGAAAATGTTTTGCAGCACAAGGAGTCCTTTGCTTACCTCTACGAGTTCACTCAACATATCTACATTTCTAAATATTGTGACCCAGAAATCAGGAATTCCTTTGGGATTCTCCTCTTGCTCAGCTTCTTCTTTCTTTTCCTCAATTGCTGCCTTCTTCTTCATTTCTTCCTAGTTATTCAAACACATGTATTCCTAAATAGCACTATTTCAAAACTGAAATTTTCTATCATTTCATTATACATATTTTAAAAAACTGGACTACACACTCTTGCATTAACCAGAGAGCTGCATTTGCAGAATGAATTCGCTTTCCCAACATTTTAGGCAAGGCTTCATGAGCATGTACTCTTCCCAAATAGCTTTTCACAGTCTCATTGCTGGGGACTAGATGGTGCAATATGTTAGACATTGGCCTTTCAGCAATGGGGCAGGGATGTAAATCCAGATACAAATTGTTCCATAGCTGTGATATCCAAAAAAAAGTCAGAGGTCACGAGACTCCAAGTTATAGTCCATAAGGTTTATTTGAAATCACAAGCTTTCAGAGCACTGCTCCTTCAACAGGTGAAGTGAGATTTTTCTGCCCCAGTCCAACACTGGCACCTCCACATCAAAAAAAAGTAACTAATTAGTACTGTCTGTACCAGTTGCCATATACCTAAAAACAAACCCACCAAACTGCACTTCATCATTTTAGCCTTAAAAATAGTAAAAGATAAAGATCAGTTGTGGCCACAGTTTGACTTGGGAGAAATAGAAATTGTAATCCTAATTTGGTTAGAACATTTTCTATTATGGTCTAAAGTACAACTGTGAAGCAGGGTACACATCTACATATTTTCTACACATCATAGCATTGCATCTGTATTTTGGATGAAAAGTCAGAAAGGATTCCACTCATGTTGGGCAGACTCATGACAAATAGAATGCAATTCAATAATGAATATAAAATCTTTCCATAAAGTGAGACTTACTGCTAGCTCTTCCTCATCCTCACTATGCCATTCGCATTCTGCATCCGTAGGTTCTACATTCCCTGTTGTTATGTCACGTCTCTGTAAAAGGAAACCATAAGCCTCAAACATACTACAAAAGGATTGTGAGCATCTAAAGTACAACATTGTACTTTTTAAACAACCAGATCGAACACTAATATTTGTGTCCATTACATACTTGCACACAGCAAAATCACGATATGGGAAATTGCAGCGTTCCAGCCCATTAATTCATGTTCAGCAGGGCTTTAAGAGTTCCCTATGTAACTCAATTTATAAAGGACGTGAGTTATGCTAAAAAATTTAAAAACAGCAAATCAGTAAATGTGAGAAAAATTTGGATTCTTTTCAATTTGTTCACACCTTGCAAGATGGTAAAACAGCTCGGTTTCACCCACATTAAAAACTTCTTTTAGTGAATACTTGTTTAAGATATGAGTGAGACTATTTTGCAGCCATTGCTGGTATGGCCTGGATTTTATATTCCATGTATAACTCTATCAACCAATTGGTACAGACATACGACAACAGTGCACTTGTTTGGCTAATCCAGAGTTCCAGTCCACAACTCTTGACTTGTCATGGGCATCCTTCAATCAGACATTCTATTATTCTAGTGGGAGTGGCTTACATTTTTGCCATAACTGAGTTCCAGGACTTATGAATTTGATTCATTACAATTTTACTGTAACAGCAGAATAAACATTAAAAGTAAAATTTATATACAGCTTTAACAATGCTCTAATATCCAATGCCAACTCTTTGAGCACAAGACAGAGTGGGTCATTTATTTCCTCAGTTCCAAGGAAGGGTCACTGGACCCGAAACTTTAACTCTGAATTTTTCTTCATAGATGCTGCCAGACCTGCTGAGCTTTTCCAGCAACTTTGTTTTTGCTCCCGATTTATAGCATCCGCAGTTCTTTTGGTTTTCGTTTATTGCACAAGCTTGTCTCCTGCAATCTGTGCACTGCTTACATCATGGATTTAACCTTAAAGTTATGCATTAATAAGACTTTTGCCTTTATACCATTAGGAAAATAGTAAGTTGTGCATTAGTCACTCCACGTGTATTATTCAATTTAGGTCTGTCACCACTTCTACCTGCTAGCCTCAACAGTCAAAAAACATTCTGACATGTCTTTGAAAAATAATAATTTTTTTTCTACATTGTTATTCAGATCTTGATCTACACTGACAAGATACATTGTCTGCCTGCAGAGAGAGTTGAGCCTTCTTCCTGAAATGAGCAACTCCCTGAGCATCTATACCTTCAATTGACATCTGTCAGTAATTCGACCTTGCCAATGGGGAATTCAGTGAACATGAGAAGTTATCAGATTCAAACCTTTGGTCTACAGCAGTTGATTCTTCTTTCCCTTTGCCTTTAAAAAGGCTCAACATTCTTGCACAGACTATTCTTTGTGTGTTGTGAATGTGTGTATGGAATTAAAAAGAGTGTGTGAAATTACAACTATAACTCAGGGGTTAAAACAAGTGGCAAGTGCTGATTAAGAATAAAAAAGCTTTGTTCCTAATGAAGCAGATAGAGTTCATTAAAGCCTGGTGAAAGATTATTTTATTCTTAATTGTCAGAAAATCAATTGACATTTTGGTACAAGGACGGACAAAATTTACACTAATGGAGCGACTGGTGAATTGGGGCTTGATCATTGCTGCATTCCCCCAAGAGTCATAACTCTTGACATCTGAGTGGTGCTGGTATGTAGCAGTTCACATACTTTTATTAATTCATTCAGGGCATGTTCGCTTCATTGACTGGGCCAGCATTTACTGTCCATCCTTCACTGCCCCCAAGAAGGTAGTGGTGAGCTGCCTGATGTAGCTATTTTTACAATACGGTTGGAAGAAATTCTGATAAAATTAAAGTCAGGATGGCTCGAGAGTTGAGAAATGTGCAGGTGGAAGTATTAATGTGCATTTGCTCTCCTCATCCTATATAGTAAAGGCTGATGATTTGGAAGGTGCTACTTAAGGAGCCTTGGCAAGTTGATACAGTGTATCACAAGTATTATGGTGTTGGTCTGAGGTGGAGACGTAAATGAAAGATGCTTGGGTTGGGGCGGTGGGGCAACCAGCAAGTTGCTTTTTGTCCTGGATGATGTGAAGCTTTGGGGTGTTGCGGTTGCTGCAGCTGCTTTCATCCAAGCAGACAGAAAGGATTCTATTAAACTCTTAACTTGTGCCCTGTAGATGGTGAATAGCCTTGGGGGATGTTCCCAGACTTGAACCTGTTCTTTCAGTCATAGTATGTATATGGCTGCCCAGTTCAGTTTCTGATCAATGGTAACCTCCAGGATTTTGAGGAAGTGGAGGATTCAGCTATGGTGAGGCTATTGAACTCCAGAGGGGAAAAAAGGATGGTGGTGGTGGTAGTGGTTTCAGTCTCTCTCGCTGAAGATGGCTGTTAACTGACAGTTACTTGTCATTTACCAGCCCAAGCCTGAATGTTATCCAGGTCCTGATGTATATGTTTCACTATTTAAGGTTGCAGAATGTTCAGCACGTTCAGCACCTATAGCAACCATTATCAAAAATTCTCATTTCTGACCTGATGATAGAAAGAAGCCACTTACTGAAGCAGCTGACGACAGTTGGGGCATCAGCTTGAGGAACTCAAACTATGCAGCGAGTCTGAGGTGACTGATCCCCAACCACCATAGCCAACTATCTTTATAATAGGACTTCAACCAGTGGACAGGTTTATCCACTTTCCATTAACATTAGTTCTGCTGGGTTTCTTCAGTCAAGCTTTTTTTGACCACATTTCAATCAAGTCTGTAATGAAGCCAGGAACCGAGTGGTAGAGAGGTTATTCAAGTGTAATTTTATTCACCTCGATATTTTATTCGCCTCTACATGCCAAAATTACATCCTCTCTCATTTTGCTGATGATCAAGAGTAGATGGATGGGTGGTATTCAGGCATGTTGGATATGTCCTGGTTTTTGAGGTCAGATCACACCAAGGTAATTATCCTCATTTTCAGGTAGATGCCAGAGAGGTAGCTATGCTGAAATAGCTTGGGAAGGGTGTGGCTAGTTCTGAAGCATGCATTTCCAGTAATACTGTAAAGAGTGTTGTCAAGGTCCATAGACTTTGCAGCATTCAGGTATTCAGCATTTCTTGGCAGTAGATGGAGCGAATCTACTTGGGTAAAGAGTAGCACCTGTAATGCTGTAGGCCTCAGGAGGACACAAAATGGATCACTGAACTAAAGATGGTTGCAAATATGTTAGCTTCATCTTTTGCACTACTGCACTGGGCTCCACCATCACAGGGATGGGAATATTTGTGCAGTCTTCTCCAACGGTCAGTTGTCCACCAACTTTTGTAAGATGTGACAGGTCTCCAAAGGTTTTGATCTGACCCACAAGTGGCTTGCTTAGTTCTTTCGATTGCAGGCTACTTGCACTGTTTGGCATGTAGTTAATTCTGTGTTTAGCTTCACCAGATCGACACCTCACTTTAATATATGCCTGATGCTCTTCTGGCATACTCTCATACATTTTTCATTAAGTCACAGGTATAAAAAGGGAGTTTCAGGGAGAATAGGAAAGCAGTGAATTCTGAGGAGGGAGAGGAGTTGAAATGGAGGTTTAAAATCACAAAATATGTGAAGCCGATCAGCGCGCACTTTGAATGAGGAAAATACTGTGGGGCTTAGTTGGGTGGGAAACAGAGGAGATTTTAAAAGGAGAGGTGATAGGGGTAAATAAGGTTAACAACAATAAAACAGAAAACTGAGACAAAATTAGGGCATACTTGGTAAAAAGGGCACACTTCATTGTGGCAAGATTAGCCACCTGACCATACGTTGAGCAGGATGGTTAGCAAGGGAAGAGTTTTGGTCATTGGGGATTGCCGCTTATAAAGAAATTAGCTAGAAACATCCTGCTCTTTGGAGAATACTGAACACAATATTATATACACAAGTCGAGAGAAGTTAGGACAAGAGCAGGATTGCTGAATGAAATGATAACAACCAAGGACAGCAAAGTATAACCTCAAAAAAGTTAAAGGACTACGGATGTTGGAATTCTGAACCAAAAATAGAAACTGCTGGAGAAACTCAGCGAGACTGGCAGCACCCGAGTTAATGCAACCAGGGTCCCGAGAACATATTCACGCTCATTTCAGAATAATACATTTTAAAACTATTTCCATCTTAACGTTTGTTAAAATGCAACATTATCAAGCAGTAACACCCCTCAATTTCACAAATATCTTTTAAATGGCAGTATCTACAACAGCCAGCCTAGTAATCAAGGAAAACATGTGATAGCTATGAAAAAAAGTTAACAGAAATTTGTGGTATTTCCTGAAGTGTTTGTTACAAACCAATCCTAATTTATTTACCAAGTGCCAGAGTGTTGGTCTAAGACAGTTAAAGATTAGTTGAAAGGCAAGGGATTAATTAACAAGCAAAAAAGAAATAGCTCAACTTGTAAGCACTCATACCTTTTCAAAATATGGCTGGTAAAGGGCTGCATATTTCCGCTCCAACTCATGAACTTCCTCATAAAATTTGGCTTCTATATGGGCACACTTGACCTGAAGATGTTTCAAGGCATTTATTCTTCTCTTTACAGCTTTAGGTAAACTACACAAAACAGGTAATATCAGATAACTGAAACAGGAAATTGTAAAATACAATGTCCTTGGTATCTTAAATAAATAGAGAATGCAAACCCTTCCATAACCTCAATTTAAACACTGAGGAAGCTGAATTACCTACTTCCCGAAACATTATTACAGCGCCGTTACAACTTCCACATTGTTATTCAGTTCCTTTACACCACTGTTATGTTTAGTGACTTAAACTGCTCTCACGATCAAGGTAAAAAATGAAAGACAATGGAACACTGAAGTGTTCGAAATTTTTTCGCCCCCTACCTTAGCTCCAACTAAACCATTAAAAGCTCTTAAAAAGTAGAATGCTTATAGTAATCACAATCCTGCATTCTTAGCAGGTATTAGCCACAGAGTTGACTATCCAGTTAACTATTTCACTTAAGTTTGCAGGATCACTAATGTGGAAACTTAGCTAACTTGATGTATCACCAGCACAGAACTTGCATTCTTTATTAACAAAGCTTTCTTAGGAATTCCTCACAGCTAAACATCAAACAAATTTAATGAACAATTAAACCTACACACATTGGACGGCATGATTTAATGAAAAAGAGCTACACTGGATGCCAAACATGTAACAATTGTATAAAACTCATTGCTTAGCTGCAAGTAGGGTTTCAACAGTTTCCGCCTCTGAGGGTGATTCATGGTGGTCTACGGTTTCGTGGGCACAGCCTTCCATAAGCTCAACCAGAGGATCATTCTATGTATGGATTTAGGCAATGAATACAGTCAGGCCATTTTTCCTTGTAAGCACACCACAGCTCAACTTGATCCAATCCTCAGTAAATATGTACTTCCTAGCACAGAGTCACTAGGCAGCAGAAATAGAATTGTGGAACCATTGTTTGGTCCAACCACTTTTGTCTAGAGCTTTTCAAAATAACTGCAGAACTCTCAACGTAAATCACGTATCCCCAACAAATTTCCAACCCTAAATGGCCTATAACAACTAATAGGGACCAGGCATTGGCCTTAATGATACTGGTCTGATAATGTTGACGGTCACGTACTGAACTTAACTGTTGACATGTGCACGTCTACCTACTGGAATAGAATAGGGAAAGTTATTAATACAGGGAAATAACTTATAATGCCTTTAACTAAAGTTCTTTAAAACATGCAATTGGATGAAAATGCATGCCGATACACAACATCATGTTAAAACTGGTGGTTGTTTAATTTCAGGATTAAGTGTAAAAAGACTGGGAACTAGAGAGAAAATTCCAGGCTATGACCAGTACGTTATGAACACATGGCCACCAAGGTTGATAAGTCCGCATGGGAGGAAGAGGTGGTGGAAGGATTGAGATTGGAACATTGTGGGGACGGAGGGGTGAAATCAACTAAGTACACTGTGCTAATACCTGTAGAAAGTTTACAGAGACAGAGAGGCAAGGTCCTAAAAGGATTAAACAAAGAGCTCCTGGGGAGAAGAGAATTTTTGCTAATGTAGGTCTAACTGAAGCTTATGAAGGATGGGAACGAGTCAGGACTGTATTGAATAATGGAGGCTGCAGGAGATGGAGGGCGATGCAGATAAAACATAGGGTAGGGAGGTGGGCAGCTGGAGGGGCAAGAGGGACAAGGAGAGGGGAGGGGGAAGGACACGAGGGGAAAAGGACATGTGGGAAGGAGGAAGGATGGGAGGGAAAAAAAAAAAAGAGGGCAGAAGGACATGATGCAGGAGAACAAGACAGATGCTGGGGGAGGCGGGGGGAGGAAGGAGAGAAGATGCATGAAAGTAAAGGAAGGAGAAGAACTGCACTCAAAAATTAAGCTATTCCACTGAAGACATTATGATGCTCCATAAGCATCTGGTATAATGTAAAGGTTTGTAAGTATCTGAATATATAATAGACAGAATAAATATTTAATTAAAAAAACTGTTGGAGAAACTCAGCAGACCTTGCAAAATCTTTAGAAATAAATCAAGAGTTAACATTAGTCACAGGACTTGAAACAATAACAGTTTTCTTTCCATAAATACACCAAACCTGCTGAATTTCTCCAACATTGTGTTTTTGTTTCAGATTTCCAGCATTTGTAGCTCTTTATCTTAAAATAAATGTTTGCCTTGAAACTGGGACTTAAACTGACATGTTGGAAACTAAAATTTATTGATTCATCTGGCCTGTTTAAGTTTTATATGTAAATTGGTTTCATTCCTGTAGTATGAGGTTTTGTGGAAATGTATTGTCGTAACAATTAAGTACAGAATACTGATCTTTGTCAATTTTAAATGACAGAGATTATTAACAGTGCTGAACAGGATTATTTCTATTGTCTTTCTTCTAACATTCAGTCTGGAGATTGAGGGCTGCAGGCAAGGTAAATCATTCATGCAGCACTTATTCTCTGCCCGCCCCTAATTGCCTATTGTGTATTTCAATAACAGTGTGCATTGTTCACTTCATACCCATTTACCCAGAGTAGTATGCACACATGATCATGTTTATATTTTTATGAGTAGTGAACTCTATTATAAGCATGAAAACAGAATGTAACACAGATAATATCTTGAACTGCAATACAGTCACTTTGGTTCTGGGTTTGGAGATGAACTTACACAGTCTATTTTTCCTAATTTTAAACAATCTTTCTGCTTCACTAAATCCTTCACTGTTGCAGTGTCTCATGAAAGCAGAGAACAATGTACACAAAATATCATATTCCTAGTGCTAATCATGAATTGGTTGAATAGAGCAATAATTAGATTCATCTTTCAGATTACATAACTGCCTTTACAGACAATTTACAATATAAAGCATTTTGTACCCTCACTCTCCGAGCCATCAGCACAAGGTAATCTGGTGTCTTTTGCTATTATTCAATCCAACTGGTTAACCAGTCATTCATCTCTCTGCCGATTCTGCGTCTTTGTGTCCACATTGGGGTCACATTTCCATATTTAGCTACAGAATATGGAATTTCCACGACAGATGCTCAGAGCCTTAGCTCCTCTGCACATGCCCTCTAGGTGGTGCTGCGGAGAAGAAACCACCATCCACCTTTGAAAAATCACATTCCATATATCAAAAAAATCTGGAGAGTTTTGTCGAGGTACACCCTGGATAGCAACCCGATGCAGGACGTGATGCTCCAAGGCCTGCTCCCAGGGACGCACACAGGCAGTATCAACTTTGGTTGGAGCATAAATCAATTCACTGATAAAACTCTTATGGTCTGACCAGAAACTTGCTTGTCTTTCAGTCTGATGAGCTGTCCTTGGTGTTGCAGGCTGGCACATTCAATGGTTCAGGACTACGTGGATAGACTAACGCTTGAGTCAGCCATTGCATAGATGTAATGCAGAAATGCTGCTGCCTAAGCTTTTCAGCCATAGCACACAGAGGCTGGAAACTATAAAACCTCTTAGACTTTATGCCTAACATTCAATAAAGATTGTGAATATCGAGAATATCAAAATTGAATTGAGACATATGTGGAAAAAGGCACATGAAAAGTTTATTTCTATTGTACCCTAATTTTTATTTAAATACTTTTTCCCTTGGGCTGTAAGCACAACATAGAACATATGGTGTTAATATTAACTAAAGTAACATTACAAACAGACAGTGGGACATACAGTAGGGAAGTGGAGAATTACAAGAATTGCAACAAAATTCAAGTCAAAATGTTTCATGTAATTTCATAACTCTTGAATAAAGTCTACTTATGGAGAAATGATGATTTCAAATCAGTGTTAATTATTTAGCACTTCTGGGGGTCCTGTGGATCTGAGGGGGGAGGATCCAGTTGTTGTGGTCCACGTCGGAACAAACAACATAGGCAAGACTAGAAACGAGGACCTATTCATGGATTGTCAGGAGCTAGGAATGAAATTAAAGAGCAGATCCTCAAAGGTTATCATCTCCAGGTTACTGAAAGTAAACATGTGGCTAACAGCGTAGTTCCTTTTCATGGGGCACTGGCGTCAGTATTGGAACAGGAGAGATCTGTACTGCTGGGATGGTCTCCAGCTGAACTGAGCTGGGATCAATGTTGTAGGGAAAAGGGTAAATAGACTGGTCAACAGGACTTTAAACTAGGAGGATGGGTTGGGGGTGGGTGGGAGAAGAAGAAGAAGAAGAAAGCAAGGGTGAAACTTCCCCCAGTGGGGAACAAAGCAGCAGATTAACATCTGTAGGGGCAAATTCCACTGTGTGGAAAAATATGAAAAAAGAAGTGACAGGAAAGAAGAACTCAGGAGAGGTTATTAAAGTCTCCAGCACAGATACAAATAAGATAGTGTGTTTGGAAGGGGTTAAGAATTAAACTTCAAGCACACTGGATAAGTGAATGACAGTGAGAAGAGGAACAGTTAATACAGGACTGAACAGGTTATGTCTGAATGCACGCAGTATAAGAAAGAAGTTAAATGAGCTTGCGGCGCAGATCGAAATTGGCAGATGTGACGTGGTGAGCATCACGGAGACATGGATGCAAGGGGATCAGGATTAGGAATCGAATATCCAAAGATATACATCTTATTGAAAAGATAGACAGGTGAGCAGAGGGGGTGGGGTTGTCTTATTAGTAAGAAATGAAATTAACTTAATAGTAAGAAACAAAGTAGGGTCAGATGGTGTAGAATCGGCCTGGGTAGAGTTGAGAAGCCAGAGGTAAAAAACCCAAAGCTGGAGTCATGTATGGACCTCCAAACAGTAGTCAGGAGCTGGGGCACAAGATACATCAGGAGACAGGAAAGGTGTGTAAGAAAGACAAAGTTACAGTGATCATGGGGGGTTTCCAACATGCAGGTGAACTGGGAAAATCAGGTTGGTCATGGATTGCAGGAAAATGAATTTGCGGAATGTCTACGAGATGGCATTTTGGAGCGGCTTGGGGTGGAGCCCACTAAAATACTGGATTTAGTGTTGTGTAATGAGGCAGACTTGATAAGGGAGCTTAAGGTGAAGGAACCCTTAGGGCACAATGATCATAATATGACTGAATTTACTCTGCAATTTGAGGGGGAGAAAATAGCATCAGAAGTAATGGTGTTACAGCTGAATAAAGGCAACTAGAGAAGCATGAGAGAGGAGGTGGACAGAATTGACCAAGACAGGAGCCTAGCGGGAAAGATAGCAGAACAGTAATAGCAGGAATTTCTAGGAGACACAGCAAAAATTCATCCCGAGGAAAGAGAAGCCTGGTACAGGGACAATGAGGTAACTAGGGAAGTCGGGATAACATAAAAGCAAAAGAGAAAGCATATGACGTGGCGAAGGCAGTGGGAAACCAGAGGATTGAGAAGCTTACAAAGACCAACAGAGGGCAACGAAAACAAAAAGAAATAAGGAGCGAGAAGATTAAATATGAGGGTAAGCTGGCCAATAATATAAAAGGAGGACTAAGTTTTTTTAGATATATAAAAGGGCAAAAGAGAAGCAAAAGCGGACATTGGACCACTGGAAAATGATGCTGGAAAGATAGTGGTAGGGAACAAGAAAATGGCTGAGGAGCTGAATAAATGCTTTACATCAGTCTTCACAGTGGAAGACTTGAGAAATATGCCAAAAATTCACAAGTCATGAGGTCGAGCTGAATTATGGCCATCAGCAAACAGGTGCGAGAAAAGCTGAATGGCCTGCAAGTAGATAAACCAGCAGGACCAGATGGACTCCACCCCAGAGTTCTTAAGAGATAGTTGCAGCGTTAGTGGCATTCTTTCAGGAATTACTAGAGTCAGGGAACGTCCCAGAGGACTGGAAAATCGCTAACATGACACCCCAGTTTACAAAAGGAATAAGGCAAAAGACTGAAAATTATAGGCCGATTAACCTAACCTCGCTCGTGTGTAAGATTTTAGAGTCCATTGTGAAGGATGAGATTTCTGAATACTTGGAAGTGCATGGTAAAATAGGGCAAAGTCAGCATGGCTTCATCAAGGGGAGGTCATGCCTGACCAATCTGTTCGAATTCTTTGAGGAAGTAATGACCAAGGAGAGCCAATGGAGGTTATCTACCTGGACTTCAAGAAGGCCTCTGACAAGGTGTCACATAGGAGACTGCTGAGTAAGATAGGGGCCCCTGGTGTTAGAGGGAAGGTGCTAGCACGAATAGAAGATCGGCTGCCTCGCAGAAAGTAGACAGTGGGGTTAAAAGGGTCTTTCTCAGAGTGGCAGCTGGTGACAAATGGTGTTCCACAAGGGTCAGTGTTGGGACCATGACGTTTTCACTTCATACATCAATGATGCAGATGAAGGAACTGAGGGCATTCTGGCTAAGTTTGTAGACGATACAAAGATAGGTAGAGGGGCAGGTAGTATCGAGGAGGCAGGGAAGTTGCAGAAGGATTTGGACAGGTTTTGAGAGTGGGCAAAGTGGCAGACACAGTACAATGTGGGAAACTGCGAGGTCATGCACTTTGGTAAGAAGAATAGAAGCATGGACTATTTTCTAAACTGGGGGAAAATTCAGAAGACTGAAGTGCAAACAGGCTTGGGAGTTCTAGTCCAGGGTTTTCTCAAGGTAAACTTGCAGGTTGAGTCAGTAGTTAGGAAGGCAAATGCAATGTTGGCACTTATTTTGAGACGACTTGAATATAAAAGCAGGGATGTACTTCTGAGGCTCTGTAAGGCTCTGATCAGGCCATATTTGGAGAATTATGCAGTTTTGGGCCCCTTATCTCAGGGAAGATGCGTACTGGCCATGGAGCAGGTTCAGAGGAGGTTCATGAGAATGGTCCCAGGTATGAAAAGCTTAATGGGGAATGTTTGAGGGCTGTGGGTCTATACTCGATGGAGTTTAGAAGAATGAGGGGGGGAATCTAATACTGAATGGCCTGAACAGAATAGATGTTGGGAACATATTTCCATTGGTAGGAGACACTAGAACCAGAGGGCACAGCTTCAGAGGAAAGGGAAGACCTTTTAGAAAGGAGATAAGGAGAAACTTCTTCAGCTAGGAATTGGTGAATCTATGGAATTCACTGTCGGAGTAGGCTGTGGAGGTCTGGTCATCGAGTACATTTAAAACAGAGATAGATTGTCAAGAGGATCAAGGGTTACAGAGAGAAAGCAGGAGAAAGGGGGCTGAGAAACTCATCAGCCATGATTGACTGGCAGAGCAGACTCGATGGGCTGAATGGCCTAATTTCTGCTCCTATGTCTTATGGTCTGAAATGCAAGTTTCCATTCTTTATTGAAAGGCAACTTATTGCTAGACTTCAACTGTGAAACATTATGGAGAAAGCAGAAAGAAGGAAAATTAATGATTGCCCGAGAATAAATTTCTCCGTCAATAGTACATTTTAGTTACAATATGATCCATTTTAAATTTTTCTGCTTTAACACTGAGTTAGGGGGACTGATAGTCATGATTACCACTAGATGTATAATTGTTATGTTTCAAACTGGGATTGATCTGATCAGTGCTCCCTTGACCCTCAGTAGGTCATCACTGATCCCCTCTTCTGCCATTTTCCTGCTGGGGACTCACCTTTGCAGCCCTGCAATTCAAAGCTCTTTGTTATCTGTCTCTTGCTATTCATCTTGCAAACCCTTGTTCACAGCAAATGTGAAAAGATTATCGAAAAGACAGGGAGGTGGGCAGAGGGGGTGGGGTCGCCTTGTTAGTTAAGAATGAAATCAAATCAATAGCACTGAATGACATAGGGTCAGATGATGTGGAGTCTGTGTGGGTGGAGTTGAGGAACCACAGAAGGCAAAAAAACCATAATGGGAGTTATGTACAGACCTCCTAACAGTGGTCAGGACCAGGGGTACAAGATGCACGGGGAAATAGATAGGGCATGTCAGAAAGGCAAGGTCACGGTGATTATGGGGGACTTCAATATGCAGGTGGACTGGGTAAATAGTATTGCCGGTGGATCCAAAGAAAGGGAATTCATGGAATGCCTACAGGATGGCTTTTTGGAACAGCTTGTGATGGAGCCCACAAGGGAGCAGGCTATTCTGGACTTAGTGCTATGTAATGAGCCAGACTTTATAAAAGACCTTAAAGTAAGGGAACACTTAGGAGGCAGCGATCATAACATGGTAGAGTTCAGTCTGCGGTTTGAAAGAGAGGAGGCAAAATCTGATGTAATGGTGTTACAATGAAATAAAGGTAATTACAGGGGCATGAGAGAGGAACTGACGAAAATCGACTGGAAGCAGAGCCTATCGGGGAAGACAGTAGAGCAACAATGGCAGGAGTTTCCAGGGGTAATTGAGGACACAACACAGAGGTTCATCCCAAAGAAAGATTATCCGGGGGAGGATTAGACGGCCATGGCTGACAAAGGAAGTCAAGAAATGTATCAAAGAAAAAGAGACAGCCTATATAGATTATAGATTTGGATTAGAAACTGGCTTTCTGAAAGTAGGCAAAGAGTGGTGGTTGATGGAAAATATTCAGCCTGGAGTCCGGTTACTGGTGGTGTGCCACAAGGATCTGTTTTGGGACCACTGCTGTTTGTCATTTTTATAAATGACTTGGATGCAGACATAGGTGGATGGGTTAGTAAGTTTGCAGATGACACTAAAGTCGGTGGAGTGGTGGACAGTGTGGAAGAATGTTGCAGGTTGCAGAGAGACTTGGATAAACTGCAGAATTGGGCTGAAAGGAGGCAAATGGAGTTCAATGCAGACAAAATGTGAAGTGATGCACTTTGGGAAGAATAATAGGAAGGCAGAATACTGGGTCAATGGAAAGATTCTTGGTAGTGTGGAGGTGCAGAGGGATCTTGGTGTCCAGGTACATAGATCCCTGAAAGTTGCCACCCCGGTTGACAGTGCTGTTAAGAAGGCAGACTGTGTGTTAGGTTTCATTGGTAGAGGGATTGAGTTTCGGAGCCGTGATGTCATGCTGCAACTGTACAAAACGCTAATGCGGCCTCACTTGGAATATTGCGTACAGTTCTGGTCGCCCCATTACAGGAAGGATGTGGAAGCATTGGAAAAGGTGCAGAGGAGATTTACCAGGATGTTGCCTGGTCTGGAGCGAAGGTCTTATGAGGAAAGGCTGAGGGACTTGGGTCTGTTCTCATTGGAGAGAAGGCGGCTAAGAGGGGATTTAATAGAGACATACAAAATGATCAGAGGATTAGATAGGGTGGACAGCGAGAGTCTTTTTCCTAGGATGATGACGTCGGCTGTACGAGGGGGCATAGCTGCAAATTGAGGGGTGATAGATTTAAGACAGATGTCAGAGGCAGGTTCTTTACTCAGAGTGGTAAGGGCGTGGAATGCCCTGCCTGCCAATGTAGTTAACTCAGCCACATTAGGGGCATTTAAACAGTCCTTGGATAAGCATATGGATGGTGATGGGACTAGTGTAGGGGGATGGGGCTTAGATTAGTTCACAGGTCGGCACAACATCAAGGGCCGAAGGGCCTGTTCTGCGCTGTATTGTTCTATGTTCTATATAGTGGCCAAGAGCACTGGAAAATCAGAAGATTGGGAAGGGTACAAGAACAAACAGAGGATAACAAAGAGAAATAAGGAAGGAGAGGATCAAATATGAAGGTAGGCTAGCCAGTAATATTAGAAATGTTAGTAAAAGTTTCTTTCAATACAGAAGAAACAAACGAGGGGCAAAAGTAGACATTGGGCCGCTCCAAATTGATGCTGGAAGGCTAGTGAAGGGAGATAAGGAAATAGCTGAAGAACTTAAGTATTTTGCGTCAGTCTTCACAGTGGAAGACATGAGTAATATCCCAACAATTAAGGAGAGTCAGGGGGCAGAGTTGAGTACGGTAGGCATTACAAAAGAGAAAGTGCTAGAAAAGCTAAAAGGTCTAAAAATTGACAAATCTCCTGGCCCCGATAGGCTACATCCTAGAGTTCTGAGGGAGGAGGCTGAGGAAATAGCGGAAGCATTGGTTGTGATCTTTCAAAAGTCACTGGAGTCAGGGGAAGTCCCAGATGATTGGAAAATCGCTGTTGTAACTCCCTTGTTTAAGAAAGGATCAAGACAAAAGATGGAAAATTATAGGCCGATTAGCCTAACCTCGGTTGTTGGTAAAATTCTAGAATCTATCGTTAAGGATGAGATTTCTAAATTCTTGGAAGTGCACGGCTGGATTAGAACAAGTCAGCATGGATTTAGTAAGGGGAGGTCGTGTCTGACAAACCTGTTAGAATTCTTTGAAGAGGTAACAAGTAGGTTAGACCAGGGAAACCCAGTGGATGTTATCTATCTGGACTTGCAAAAGGCCTTTGATAAAGGTGCCTCACGGGAGGCTGCTGAGTAAAGTGAGGGCCCATGGTGTTCGAGGTGAGTTACTGGCATGGATTGAGGATTGACTGTCTGACAGAAGGCAGAGAGTTGAGATAAAAGGCTCTTTTTCGGAATGGCAACCGGTGACAAGTGGTGTCCCGCAGGGTTCAGTGTTGGGGCCGCAGCTGTTCACTTTATACGTTAATGATCTGGATGAAGGGACTGGGGACATTCTGGCAAAGTTTGTCAATGATACGAAGTTGGGTGGACAGGCAGGTAGTACGGAGGTGGTGGGGAGGCTGCAGAATGATTTAGACAGTTTAGGAGAGTGGTCCAGGAAATGGCTGATGAAATTCAACGTGAGCAAATGCGAGGTCTTGCACCTTGGAAAAAAGAATACAGGCATGGACTATTTTCTGAACGGGGAGAAAATTCATAAAGCCTAAGTACAAAGGGATCTGGGAGCGCTGGTACAGGATTCTCTAAAGGTTAACTTGCAGGTTGAGTCCGTGATTAAGAAAGCGAATGTAATGTTGTCATTTATCTCAAGAGGGTTGGAATATAAAAGCAGCGATGTGCTTCTGAGACTTTATAAAGCTCTAGTTAGGCCCCATTTCGAATACTGTGTCCAATTTTGGGCCCCACACCTCGGGAAGGACATACTGGCACAGGAGCGTGTCCAGCGGAGATTCACACAGATGATCCCTGGAATGGTAGGCCTAACATACGATGAACGGCTGAGGATCCTGGGATTGTATTCATTAGAGTTTAGAAGGTTGAGGGGAGATCTAATAGAAACTTACAAGATAATGCATGGCTCAAACGCTGGGAAGTTGTTTCTGTTAGGTGGGGATACTAGGACCCGTGGGCACAGCCTTAGAATTAGAGGGGATCAATTTAGAACGGAAATGAGGAGACATTTCTTCAGCCAGAGAGTGGTGGGCCTGTGGAATTCATTGCCACGGAGCGCAGTGGAGGCTGGGACGTTGAATGTCTTCAAGGCAGAGATTGATAAATTCTTGATCTCGCAAGGAATCAAGGGCTACGGGGAGAGTGCGGGTAAGTGGAGTTGAAATGCCCAGTCATAATTAAATGGCAGAGTGGACTCGATGGGCCGAATGGCCTTACTTCCACTCCTATGTCTTATGGTCTTAATGGGATATAGTGAACAAAAGGTTCAGGAAATAGGAGGATGGGGGAAGGGGAGGTTCAGCACCTGATAGATGGCAACGGGATGTGTTGGGGAGAGAAACAGATAGTCAGCTGGGGTGTCAGGAGCAGGAATGTGGTAAAGTTATGTAGTATTTGTCCAAAATGCTAGCTTTTTAATTTTAAATACTATTACATGCTGCCTTTTTACAGCCCTTGTGTCTAGTCTCAAGACTGTAAACTTCACTTTTTGTATTTCAGATACTGCAGGCAAACATGCAAGAAATACATGATATGAGATGTAAATTGAAGGCTCAAGATTAATCTTGAGTAATTGCCTGCTACAAGCATGGCTTGCTAGGCGATTTGAGGATAGTTGAGACTCAAACACATTGTTTTTGGCCTGGAGTCACATGTAGGCCTGACCTGGTAAGGATGGAAGACTTCCCTTAACAAAAGTACATCAGTGAATGAGACAGACTTTTTTATATAACAATCAAGAATGGTTATAAGATAACAAGGTGTAGAGCTGGATGAACACAGCAGGCCAAGCAGCAGCGGAGCAGGAAGGCTGACATTTCAGGCCTAGACCCTTTTACATGGTTTTGATTATCTTCGAGGACAATAAAATGCCAGCTACACATATTTCTTGAACGAATAAAAATTCTTGGTCCAGTATGAAATAACAGCATCAGCACTTGAGAAAGTTACCATGGACAAGGGGCAAATGAGAATTCTAATTATGATTAATTAACTGTACAAAACGCTAGTGCGGCCTCACTTGGAATATTGTGTACAGTTCTGGACGCCCCATTACAGGAAGGATGTGGAAGCATTGGAAAAGGTGCAGAGGAGATTTACCAGGATGTTGCCTGGTCTGGAGCGAAGGTCTTATGAGGAAAGGCTGAGGGACTTGGGTCTGTTCTCATTGGAGAGAAGGCGACTAAGAGGGGATTTAATAGAGACATACAAAATGATCAGAGGATTAGATAGGGTGGACAGTGAGAGTCTTTTTCCTAGGATGATGATGTCGGCTAGTACGAGGGGGCATAGCTGCAAATTGAGGGGTGATAGATTTAAGACAGATGTCAGAGGCAGGTTCTTTACTCAGAGAGTGGTAAGGGCGTGGAATGCCCTGCCTGCCAATGTAGTTAACTCAGCCACATTAGGGGCATTTAAACAGTCCTTGGATAAGCATATGGATGATGATGGGATAGTGTAGGGGGATGGGCTTAGATTAGTTCACAGGTCGGCGCAACATCGAGGGCCAAAGGGCCTGTTCTGCGCTGTATTGTTCTATGTTCTATTCCTCCAGGGAGGGCTGCTGTAGTGCAATGGCAATGCCCATCTCTAATCCAGGAGGCCCATGATCAAGTCCCACTTGCTCCAGTAGTGTGTAGTGGCATCTTTGAATAAGATGATTAATAATGTCCATAATTCCTTGAAAGGAATTGAATGCCAGCCCTTAACCTGAAGGCAACATTTCAACAGGTGCAACATAAAGGAATTCTGCCGAAATTGAGGGCAGTGAGATTAAGGGAAAAAACTGTCTGCTGGTCAGTCAAGCACAAAAGAATATGGTTGCGAATGTTGGTGGCCAATCATTTCAAACCCAGATGTTGCTTTACAGAACCCTTGGGTTTCTTTTTTTTTTAAAAACAAAATGTACTTTTTTAAAAAAAAAAAAAAATCAATCTGTTCAGAGATGTTATTACATAACTCTGGAGCAGGTGGGATTTGAACCTGGGTCTCTCAGTCCAGGGGTAAGGACACAATCTCTGCATCACAAGACAGCCCTCCTCAGGTGCCTCAGGAGAGTGTTCTTAAGCCTAATAATCTTCAGCTGCTTTACCAATGATATTCAGGCTAGAAGTACTGATGCTTGCTGATTATTACAAACGGTTCAGTACCACCCACAATTATTCAAGTACTGAAGTAGACCATGACAATATGCAGAAAGACCTGGACAACATTCAGGCTAGGGCTGATATCTGGCAAGTAACATGCACCATACAAGTGTCAGGCAAAGAGCATCTTCAACAAGAGAGAATCTAGTTCCATTACATTCAATGGTGTTTCAATCACTGAATTCCCCACCAATATCCAGAAGGTTTACAATCCACCAGAAACTGAATGAGACTAGATAGAAATATTGGGCTAAAAGAACAGGAAATTTTAAGGAGAATTATTTGCCTCCTGACACTTCAACGTCTGTCCACCATTTAAAACACACAAGTTAGAGAGACTGAATACTTGCTGTCTGATGGACAAGTGCAACTTCAACAGCCCTTGATTTGCAACCCACGCAGCACCGGAAACATTCACTCGATCCACTACTGATGCACACTAACAGCAGGGTGTGTCATGTACAGGGCAGCAACCCACCAAGGCCCCTTGAACCATACAGGTGACCTCTACCACCTAGGGGAAGGAGAGATGTTTGGAAAACCAATATCTACCTGAATGTTCTACACTGTACTGACTGTTACAGCACCAGAATCCTGTGTGGGTACCTTCAGTAGATGGACTGCTGTAGTTCAAGTAGCCAACTCATCACTATTTCCTTAATGTCAATTAAGGATAGGCATTCAGCAATGGCATTGCTTTCAACACACTTAGCTCAAGAAAGTAGTAAATACAAAAGAGAAGTTGAGCTGCTTGCATTCTAAATTTTACATAGCATGCAAACACTACTAATAGGGTGATGGCTGATGTAATATACCATGTTGTACTGATCATGGAACGTTGATACAGTGAATTTCCTCTATTAGTGAGCCTCAGTTCCTTTTATGTCATGATGCAACTACTGCAAACAGACCACAGTCCAGCCTCCAGACTACCCACAAGCAATGAGTGTGTAAGTAAAATTCTTCTGGAACCAAAGCACTAAAGTTACATCATAACATTGAACCAGCTACAACCAAAGAACGTACTTTGATATTACAAAACAACAGTTCAACTTTTAACCATTACACAATGTGTAAACAAACATACTCACGTTTCAACATAGCTGGAAGGAGTGTGCGTTACACTGTCAAGTCTTTCTTGTAAAGCTGCCAAGACTTGTGGGTTCTGCATGACCTGGGCTGTCAATTTTGCTGTAACACATGAGGACTCATGGGGTCAGAGTCAGAACAAAGGCATCAGTAGGACAGTCAACATCTGACAAAACCATATTTTGTCCTTTCTTATTTGAGGCAACTGCGTAAGAGATCTGCAGAAATCACATTCAAACATCATGACTTACCTTGCCCTTATCCTATTATTTAGTTTTTTTTAATATATTGATTACAATACAAAAACTTTCCATTAATAAATTTGCTCATGTTCAAGCTCTGTGAATACATTCCAACTTAAGATACTCTTCTTGGGCACCTAGAAAAGTTAAAGAAACTAACCAGCTCATCTACAGATACCATCTCACATATGCAATTTGCGACTAGGAGCGAGACTCAATGCATCCATTCACCAGCTTAATGAATGCCTGCAAATAAAAAATTCAAGAGAGATACTTGGTCAAATTAGGGAAAGGAAAAAAGTGTGTGCGCCTCTCCAACTACTAGGAGGAGAGGAAAGTGAGTTCCAGAAGATCACTGGCAAGAAGTGCCATAGATCTGTACGGAAATTTGATGATAAAGCCTTTAGTTGGTTCTATCTTAGTTCATTTATGCATTAAAGATACACAAACTGGCAGCGTAAAGCAAGGCAAATAAATATGACCATGTAGTATGGAAACATGGTTGCAAGGGGATCGAAAATGGGAACTTAACATTCAGGGATGGTGTTTACTGTGGAGAAGGATAAAGAAGATAGAGAACATGATGAAATAAATAGCAACATCTTGAAAAATGTCCACATTACAGAGGTGGTGGTGCTAGACGGCTTAAAACGCATAAAGGTGAATAAATCCTTGGGACCTGATCAGGTGCACCCTAGAACTCTTTGGGAATCTAGGGAAGTGATTGCTAGGCCCCCTGCTGAGGTATCTATATCATCGATAGCCACAGGCGAGGTGCCAGAAGACTGGAAGTTGGCTAATGTGGTGCCACTATTTAGGAAGGGTAGTAAGAAAAAGGCAGGGAACTATAGACTGGTGAGCCTGACATCAGTGGTGGGCAGGTGGTTGGAAGGAATCCCGAGAGAGAGGACTTACATGTATTTGGAAAGGTAATGACTGATTAGGGATAGTCAACATGGCTTCGCATGCAGGAAACGTGGGTGACTCTTAACTGCCCTCTGGGCAATTAGGGACAGGCAATAAATTCTGGTCTAGCCAGCGACACCCTCATCCTGTGAATGAATAAAGAGAAAAACAAAAGTTTTTTTGAAGTAGTAATGAAGAGCATTGATGAGGGCAGAGCAGAGGACATGATCTATCTGGACTTCAGTATGGCGTTCAACAAGGTTCCTCTTGGTAGGCTGGTTAGCAAGGTTAGGTCACATGGAATGCAGCGAGAACTCGCCATTTGGAATCAAAACTGGCTCGTAGGAAGACGGGTGATGTGACCAGTGGTGTGCCACAAGGATCAATGCTGGGTCCACTGCATTTTGTCATTTATGTAAATGATGCGGATGTAAACATAGCAGGTATGGTTAGTACATTTGCAGATGACACCATAATTGGAGGTGTAGTGGATAGTGAAGAAGATTACCTCAAAGTATGACAGATTCTTGAAGAGATGAGCCAATGGGGTGGCAGATGGAATTTAATTTAGATACATGTGAGGTGCTGCATTTTGGAAAGGCAAATCAGGGCAGGACTTATAGACTTAATGGTAAGGTCCCGGGGAGTGTTGCTGAACAAAGAGACCTTGGAGTGCAGGTGCCTAGTTCCTTGAAAGTGGAGTCACAGATAGATAGGATATTGAAAGCAGCGTTTAGTATGCTTGTCTTTATTGGTGCATTGACTATAAACGTTTAGAGGTCATGTTGCAGTTGGACAGAACATTGTTTAGGCCACTGTTAGAAAAAAAAAGGGAGCAATTCTGGTCTCACTGCCATGGGAAAGATGTTGTGAAACTTGAAAGGATTCAGAAATGATTTACAAGGATGTTGCCAGGGTTGGAGAGTTTGAGGTGAAGGCAGAGGCCGAATAAGCTAGGGCTATTTTCCCTGAAGCGTCGGAGGCTGAGAGATGACCTTATGAAGATTTATAAAATCACCTAAGGGATGGATAGGGTAAATAGACATGGTCTTTTCCCTGGTGTGGGGGAGTGCATAACTAAAGGGCATGGTTTTAAGATGAGAGGAGAAAGATTTAAAAAAGGTCCAAAGCAGCAACATTTTCATGCAGAGGGTGAACTATATGGAATGAGCTGCCACAGGAAGTGGAGGAGGCTGGTACAATTACAACATTTAAAAAAGGCATCTGGACGTGTACATGAATACGAAAGGTTTACAGGGTTATAGGCCAAATGCTGGCAATGGGACTAGATTTATCTAGTCGGCATGGACGAGTTGGACTGAAGAGTCTATTTCTGTGCTGTACATCTCTATGAGACTTTGGAGACACAGGAGGGATTGAAAAGATGGCAGGGTAGCAATAAGAAGTTGAATGCAAACAGTTTAAAGAGAAGATCTAGGTTTGGAATCCATTTGGGCAGAGGTTAAACAAAAAAATCAACAGAAAGTCGACATTGGTAGGAATAGTGTACAGACAGTAGTCACTCTGTGGGAAAGGCTATAAATTTGACAAATAAAGAGGAGCACATGAAAAGAATAGAGCAACAATTACAGGTGACTTTAATCGTCATGTTCATTGGGTCAATCAAAAAGGAGGAATAGCTATGACAGCAAATTCAGAGGGTGCATGAGGGATATGTTTCCTCAAGCATTGTATCATGGAGCTAACAAGGGAGTAGGCTACCTTGAATCTGGTAATGGGTAATGAGGCAGGTTTAAGAAATGACCTCGGAGTAAAAAGATCCCCAAGGAACATGGTCACACGATTGAATGTAGCAGAGAGTGAGAAATGTGGGTCACATTCAAGAAAAAGACGAAAGAGTTGCAGATGCTGGAAATCAGAAACAAAAACAAATTGCTGGAAAAGTTCAGGAGCTCTGGCAGCATCTGCGGAGAGAAAGCAGAGTTACTTTCTCAGGTTCAGTGACCCTTTAGTACCGAAAAATGGTCACTGGGCCAGAAATGTTAACTCTGCCTTCCATCCTGATGCTGCCAGACATCCAGAGCTTTTCCAGCAATTTCTGTTTTTGGGTTGGAAACAGCTGCATTTAGCTTAAATAAGGGAATTACAATGAAATGAGGACAACGCTAAAGTGTATTATGTGGAGAGATTAGTAGGAACGACAGTAACCGAGTATTGGCAGACATTTAAGGGGACAATTCATGATTTTAGCAAAAATACAACAGGAAAGGTTCTACGAGAGATAAATCATCATGGCCAACTGAGGAAGTTAAGGAGAGTGTTAAGTTGAAACAAAAAGCATATGAAGAGACGAAGTCTGGGAAGATAATTTCAGAATCTAGCATTGGAGGACTAAAAAGATAATATACACAAAGGTGAACTAGCAAAAAAAAAAAAAATAAAAACTGACAAGGCTTGCTTTAAATGTATGAAAAGGAAGAGAGATCAAAGTAAATATCAGCCCCTTAGAAATAGACTGTTTTGAAGAACAAGGAAATGGCAGGAGTTAAACCAGATCTTTTGCATCAGTCTTTACGGTGGAACATATTTTGAACATCCCAATAACATGAAAGAATACAGAGGAAGAATTAAGTACCGATCACCCTCACTAAAGTAGCAGCATTGGGCAAATTAATGTGGCTAAAGGCAGCTAAGTTCCTTGGCCCTGAAAGCTAGCAACCTAGGATCCTAAAAAGGAGGTAGCTAGAGGTAGTAGATGCATTGTTTGTAATTTTCCAGAAAAAAACTGTTGGATTTGATAGGAGGAGGAGAGATTGGAAAACTGTCAGTCAATGTGATACCCCTATTCAAAAAGGAGAGAAGCAAAAAGCAAGCGACTATAGGTTGATTAGCCCAAAATCAATTTTTGCCAATTACTGGAAGCAATGATTAAAGTAGTAACAGCAGAACACTTGGGAAAATCAGAGTCAGGATGGCTTTATGAAAGGGAGACAACGGTCCAGTGTTATCATCGTCAGGCTATTAATCCAGAATCTCAGATAATATTCTGGGGACCTGGGTTTGAATCCCACCACAGCAGATGCGAAATTTGAATTCAGAGAAAAAAAAAAAAAATCTGGATTTAAGAATCTGATGGCAAGGAAAGTATTGGTGATTGTCATAAAAACTCTCAACTGCCCTCTGAAATGGCCTAGCAAGCCATTCAGTTGAATCAATCATGACAAAGTATCAAAAAGAAATGAAAGCAGACAGGCGACATGGCACTGACCCAGGCACTGGAAAAGACAATGGCAGAAACAGCCCAATCGACATTAGAAAGTCCTTCTTACTAACATCTAAAAGGTCTAGTGCCAAATTTGGGAGAGCTGTCTCACAGACCAGTCAAGCAACACCTTGACATAGTCACACTTTTGGAATAATACCTTACAGACAATACCCAGACACCATCACCACTGTCCCTGGATATGTCTTGTCCCACCAGGAGAAAGTGGAATAGTTGGGAGGGAGTTGTTGTGGGAGTCTTCAACATCAACTCTGGGCCCCCGTGAAGCCTCATGGCTTCAGCTTAAACATGGGCAAGGAAACCTCCTGGTTATCACATACTGCCCTCCCTGCGCTGATGAATCAGTTTTCCTCCATTTTGAGCAATACTGACAGTGGGGAGAGCACAACATCTACTTTGGGCAGGGGATTTCGGTGTCCACCACCGATGTATCCAATATATTCCAGCACAATCTACATCCTCTCGGCCCAGCATGTCCCTCACTCAACCATTACTGTCAAACCATGGGGGGGGGGGGGGGGGGGTCAACCCCGGTTCAATCCAGAGAGTAGGGGGCATGCCAGAAGCAGCACCAGACATCTAAAAATGAGTGCCAACTTGGTGAAGCCACCAAACAGGATTACTCGCATGCCATTAAGCATTAGCAAATGATAGAAAGAGCTAAGCAATCCCACAATGAATGGGTCAGATCTAATCTCTGCCGTCCTGCCACATCTATTCATGAATGGTGGTGGACAACTAAACAACTCACTCTAAGAGGAGGCTCCACAAATATCTCTATCCTCAATAATGGAGGAGACCAGCACATCAGTGCAAAAGATAAGGCTGAAGCATTCACAGCAACCTTCAACCAGAAGTGGCGAGTGAATAAACCATCTCGGCCTCCTCCAGTGGTCCCCAGCGTCACCAGTTACATACCAACAAACAGTTGGAGGCACTAGATACTGCAAAGGTTATGGGTTTTGACAACATTTTGGTGTTAGTGCTGAAGACTTGTGTTCCAGAACTTGCTGCGCCCCCAGCTAGGCTCTTCCAGTGCAGTTACAACACTGGCATCTACCCAACAATGTGGAAATTTGCCCAGATATATCTTGTACACAAAGCAGGTCAAATCCAACCTAGCCAATTAGTACAGTAACGGAAGGGGTATCAACAATGCTATCAAGCAGCAACTGCTTGGCAATATCCTGATCGGAGATACCAGTTTGGGTTCGCCAGAGTCGGAGTCACTTACCTCCTGACCTCATTACAGCCTTGGTTTGTACAAAGGAGCTGAATTCCAGAGGCGAGGTGAGGTGAAAGCGACAGCCTGTGACATCAAGGCCACATTTGACCGAGTATGGCTTCAAAGGAATCCTAGCAAAACTGGGAATCAATGGGAATCAAGAGTCAAACCCTCCACTGGTTGGAGTCATACCTGGTATACAGGAAGATGGTTGTTGGAGTACAACCAAAATAGTGTCCAAGGGCCAACCAACTTCAGCTGCTTTATTAATACCCTTCCCTCCATGATAAGGGATGAAGTGTGGATATTTGCTGATAATTGTGAATAGTTCAGTATCATTTGGGACTCCTTGGATACTGAAGCAGTCCATGTGCAAATGCAATAAGATCTAGACAATATCCAGGCTTGGGCTGACAAGTGGCAAGTAACATTCATGCCACGCAAACGTCAGGCTATGATCATCTTCAACGAGAGGACAATCTATCCGTCACCCTTTGACATTCAATGGTGTTACCATTACTGAATCTCCCACTAACAACATTCTTGGGCTTACCATTGACTAGAAACTCAACGTGACTCACCATATAAACACATTGAGTACATGAGCGGGTGACTGCGGTAAATCCCTTCCAAAATTGCCAAAGCCTATAGGTCAACGACAAGGCCCAAGTCAGGAGTATGATAGGACATGTCCCACTTGCCTGGACAGGTGCAGCTCCAACTACACTCAAGACAAAACAGTCCACTTGACTGGTACCACAGCCACAAACAGCCATTCCCTCCATCACTGACGCCAACGAACAGCAGCGTGTACTGTCTACAAGATGCCTTGTAGACATTCAAGGACTTTTAGAAAACACCTTCCAAACGCACAACCACTTTTATCTGAGGACAGGAGCAGATGCATCGGAATGTCACCACTAGCAAATTCCTCTCCGTGCCACGCACCATCCTTGACTTGGAAATATGCCACCGCTCCTTCACATTCATTGGCTCAAAATCCTGGAATTCCCTTCCAAAGGGCATTACGAGTCTACCTACACCAAACTATAGCAGTTCAAGAAGCAGCTCCGCACCACCTTCAAGGCAACTGGGGACAGCCCATAAATGCTGGCCAGCCAGCGTTGTCCACATCCTACCAACGAATAAATAAAACGAGAGTTTTTCAAGGAAGTCTCGGCCAAAGTGGAAAGACAGGAACCAACTGATGTGTTGTATTCAGACTTCCAGGTCATGGCAACCGGTACCTCTCAAAAAAAAAAGTCGTCACAAGAGCCCAGTGTTGGAGGTCATGTATTGGCATGGATACAGGATTGGCTAATGGGAGAAAGCAGCAAGGGGTTTTTCAGGTTGGCAACCTGTGATTAGTGGGGTTCCACCAGGATAAGTGCTGGAACAACTGCTTACAATATATACACAACACTAACATATATTAGACATGGAGGAAGGAAATGAACGTACATTACCCAAATTTGCAAAAATACGTGAAAAAGCAAGAGGGATACAGTTTAGAGATATCGATAGGTTATGCAAGTGTGCAAAAAGCTGGCAAATGGAATATGTGGGAAAATACGAAATTGCTCATTTTTAAAGAGACAACAAAAAGGGACTTGGGGTATTTGTGCATGAAGCACCAAGCTAACACACATGGCAAGCAGGTAATCAGGAAGCCTAATGAAATGTTGACCCATATTTCAAGGAAGTTGGAGCACAAGAGTAGGGGAGTCTTACTGCAACTGTACAAGGTGCTAGTGAGACTACATCTGCAGTACTGAGAGCAGTTTTGTCCCCTTACTTTAGAAAAGATTTTTCATTGGAAGTAGTTCAGAAAAGGTCAGGATGATACCTAGAATGGAGGGATTGTCTTATGACCAAAGATTAAACAGGTCAGAAATTATTGGAGTATGGAAGAAAGAAAGGTGATGATGTCATTTGATTTGTATGGAATCCTTAAAGGGCTTGACATGATAAATTCTGAGGATGCTCCCCTCATGGGAATGTCAAGGACCAAAGGGCAGAGTCTCAGAATAAAACTGCACCAATTTAAGACTGAGACAAATAGGAATTTCTTCTCTCAGGGGATTGAGCGTTGCTACAACTCTTTGTCAAAGAGAACTGTGGGGGCAGAGCTCTTCAGTATACTTAAGATGTTATAAAGTGGAAGTCGACCCTCCCACCCCCAATAACTAAAACAGAAACACCCTATAATCTGTTAAAAGAAGTGTGAAAAGCGGTATTACCTGCCCCTCACTCTCAAGCTGTTATAAAGGACTGGTTAAATGAAATGAACACCTTTCACTCACTCTATAATCAACAAGTAATAATTTATCTGAATCTAGCAATGAACAAATTAACTGAACAATTCCCCCTTAACGACTAAATAATCCAGAATAAAAGAAAATTCTAACGGTATATTGTTCCAAAAAGATACAAGACCTGCTTATATAAACCAAAATAATTTTTAAAAAAATCAAAACTGAGTCACTCGAAATTACAGCCAGGATACATCTTCCTGAAAGTTCTGTGCCTTCTCTGATCTTCAGCGAGGAACACCTTTGAAGATGGCTTCATTTTTCCTTTTCTAAACCTTAATGCCATTATTAGTAGATCCATATCTCATTAACCAAGAGTTACACATCTCATACTAATTCTACAGATGTAGAACGTAGAAACAGTAGAGAGTTCAATCTCTCATACACGTTTTCCTTTCATACCTGCAATAATGCATGCGCAATAACATTTTTACGACCCACATGTATAATCTGTAAATTAAACGCTTCAACACAAGACTCCAACAAAATTGGCTGGCATCCTTATCTTTAAATGTCAAAGGGTTGTTACCAGTGCACGCAACTGTCTCTGATAAACATTAAAACATTGTATGTTGCAAACAATGCAAGGCCAGTACCAAACTCAACAGCTCTTTCAACAGTTGAATATTTTCTCTGGTGGATATGGAGTTTCTTTGAAAAAATAACTGATTGGCCTTTCAATTCCACAATCGTTCTTCTGTAAGAACACAGCCCCAAACCCTACATCACTTGTATCGATAGCAACTTTCAAGGATCACAAGAAATTTGGCACGGCTAAAACTGGTGCTGGGGTTAACACCGCTTTTAAATTCTTAAATGCCTCCTGGCATCGGTCTGTCCACCGGAATTTCATGTTCTTCTTTAACAAGTCTGCCAGCAGTCCCACCACTTTAAAGTTTGTTACAAATTTTTTGTAGAATCTACTCAATCCAAAAAATCGTAGTACCCCTTCCTTCCAGGACGGTCTTAGAAATTCCTTGATGGACTTAGTCTTCACGTTCCTTGATGTTATCCACCCGTGTCCGATTTGGTGTACTAACAATGTCACTTCCATCTTCGTGACTTCAGTTTTTGCCAAATTTATGATCAGCTTTACCTTCAGCAGCTTTATAAAGATGTCTGCCAAATGCACCATGTGATCTGTCCAAGAATGGCTAAAGATCACAAAGTCATCTATATAGATGGCACAATTAGTCAATCCTACCACAACTCTGTTCGTAAGTTTTTGAAATGCGGCTGGTGTGTTCTTCATTCTAAAGGGCATTACTTTAAATTGATAAAGCCATTTGAAGTTACAAGCGCAGAAACATCTTTCGCTCTCTCCAGCAAAAGTTCTTGCCTGTAACCGTGATGTGATGTAAGTGGCTCGTCCTATTTTTGCCACACAGTCCTCCAGCCTTGGAACTGGGTACAAGTCTGATTGAGTCATGGCACTGACCTTCCCATAATTTATGCAGAATCGTTGAGTGCCATCAGGTTTGGGAACCAGCACAATTGGTGAGCTCCATTCGTTTTGACTTGTCTCTGATGTCTTCTTGGAGCATCAATTCCACTTCCTTCTGTACCTGAGCTGCTTTGAGGGGATTAAGCCTGTAGGGTTGTTGTTTTATCAGAACAGCATTCCCTATGTCAACCTCAAGTACTACGGCATTAGTCCTCTCCATTCTATTTCTACATAATGTCCTCATAGTGCAATGAGAAGTCTTTTCAATTCAGTTCTCCACTCCTGAGACTATCCTGTCCCATTTATTAAAGACTTCCTTATTATTCAATTTATTCTAAGGCACAAAATCGAAATCATCTGGATTGGATTCCTGAGTGGCAGTAACTAATACCTGTTTCTCCAGTTCCTTTTACGTCATAGGAATGTGTCAGCATGCCCACATGACATACCAAATAAACTCAAGCCACCACCCCCTCCCTTCTCCATCTGGCATCTTTACCAGATGGTTCACCTGACTTAACTTCTCAATCTGATGGGGACCAGTAAACCTTGGTCTGAAGGGGTCTCCTACCACTAGTAACAACACCGACACTTTACCCTCATGGGCAAATACACAAATTTTAGATTTCTTATCTGCTTCATTAGGTGCTGTGCCACCTTCAGACGTTGTCTAGCTAATTCACCTACTCTGTTTAATCTCTCACCTCAGACATACAAGTCAAATGTGAGATCTCTGACTTCGGACCTATCAACTTTTGCTTAATTTTGAAGGTCCTCTTACTTAGTGTCTGTGCATCAACTCAAATGGAGTAAACGGAGTTAATCATTTGGAGTATCTGTGATAGCAAATAATAAGTGGGATATCTTTAGCCCAATCAGTTGGGTAATCCTGGTAATAAGCTCTCAGCATGGTCTTCAGGGTCTGATGCCACATTTCCAACGCTTTCTGGGATTTGGGATGGTACACACTTAATTTAATGCATTGGATACCTAAACTATCCATGACCTCCTCAAATAATTTGGCAGTAAAATTGGACCCTTGGCCTAACTGAATCTCCTCGGGTAGTCCATAACGGGTAAAGAAAGCAAGCAACTCCTCCACAACCTTTCTTGCCTTGACATTCCGCAATGGAATTGCCTCTGAAAATCTGGTAGACACATCCATTATGGTTAGCAAATACTAGTTCCCATTTTGGAAATCAAACATTCACAAAATAATTTAGAACAAAGCAGTTTCTGTTCATAAAAAGATATTTATCTTTCAAAGCCAAACTATCTGTAGACCAAGGCTAGTTTATTTGTCTCAGTGATGGTAGAGAGATCCTGGAGACTTACAATTTAACATGTTAGCAGAATGGAACACCAAGCCAATGGATTGACAGGAGTTTATTAATAGTACAAACTTTACATGAGTCACATTAAAGAACTGAAATATATACCGTATTTTGTTTTAACAATCTTTAAATACATCCCAAAAAATCTGATTACTAAGCTATATTTAATAAAATAACACTTTATATACTAATTGACAAGAAATGTACCTTTTCCTTTGCTTTCAGATGGCAGTTTGTCTGTCCCCAAAGGCTCTACAGAAGCATCATCCCCTTTGCTGAAAGGCAAAACAGTATGTCAGATAAGCTATGGATCAGCAGTTAGCTGGCCTGCATTATCACAGAGAACAGGAAGTAGATTTAACTAAGCCTCCATTTAACATGAGCAAGCACTGGTCCATGAAGTACACTCCCACAAAGCCATATTTGCACTGCTCTTCAAAAATCAAGTAGTAATTTAGGCCAAGTACTGGAAACCTATCTGGAGTTAAAAAACCTCATTAAATTCAAAAATACTTAAATTCAGCATCTAAAAGTGTTTCCCTAACCCACCCTCTGAATTCATTTCTTGAATACTCAGTACTTGTATGTTTAAGCAGGATTACAAGCGAGGACAATTTTCTGCAATGCATATAACGGATAGACCAGCCAATTCAGGAGGCTGGACTTAGACTTGGTTCAATAGCGGATCTATCCAGTACTTCTGTTTTCATTTAGATAATGGTAGTATTGAAATGCTGTTAAGAGACAGGATCTTCAGACTACAAGAAAGAAAGTCATGACTGAAAACAAATCTCCATGTGTGGAAAGTACAAATAATGGCTAATCCTACAAAATCATTAGTGTAATCGGAATTAATTTATTGAATTGCACAAATCTAAACTGCATTTGATTATCCAATTATCCAACTAGAAATTATGTAAAATCTCAGTAAATACAGCTGTTGTGCTCGTCTTTTCCAAACTGAGCAGCATGTTACCTGAATACAAAAGACCAAAGTAATGGTGGCAATTTGTCTTACCTGTTCTTATCAGCCATGTTTCACCTTAATTCACCTGGAGAGAAAAAAAAAGGAAAGTCAATGCAATTTTTACATAGCTACTAAAAGGTACAATTTTCAATTCGAATGGAACTTAACAAGCACATACATAATGATGGAAGGTATCATCAGCACTAACAAGCAGCAGTTCATTAGCAATACCCTGTTTACTGACACAATCGTGGCCACCCAGCTTCTGATCTTGTTGCAACCTTGGTCTGAACTCCAGAAGTGCAGGAGACCTTGACATCAAGACCACATTTGTTCAATTGTGGCATCAAGGAGTCCGAGCAAAACCAGAGTCAATGGGAATTCAGAGAAAGCTCTCTGCTGATTGAAGTCATACCTGGCACAAAAGGAAGATGGTTACTGTTGTTGGAAGGCAGTCATTTTAGAAACAGGGCACCTCAGCAGGAGTTCCTCAAGGTAGTGTCCTAGAGCCAATCATCTTCAGTTGCTACCTCAGTGACCTTCACTCTACCCCAAGGTCAAAAGTGATTTTTGATGATGACTGTGCAATATTCAGTACCATTTGCAACTCATCAAATACTGCTGTATATATTCAAATGCAGCAAGAATACATCTCACCACCACCTTATCGTGTGTAACTAGAGATGGGCAACAAATGGTGGTCCGTCAAGTAAAACCAACATTATTTAAATTCCTTCAAGCAAAGTTTGTCTTACAGCTACACTGCAACCCTTCGACTACTGTGACTCAAAAATCAATGCACTGGTTTCCTTGTAAATTAAAAAAAATGTTTATATCTCAACCAAAAAGAGATCTCAACACCAATTCATTCATTCACACAAGACACACCGGACAAGGTGACTACAAAAAAGATGTAGTATGTAGAGTTTTTTTTAAACTAAAGGAAAAGTCCATAAGTTATTATTGAACCAAGATCACAAGAGGAACGCATAGGGTGAATTTGAGTGTATTTTCTCTCATGGTGAGACAAAAATTAAAAGAGATCAATTAAGGCCAGCAGTACGACACCCTGCCCCACCATTCAAGAAAAAAAAAGGGCTGATCTGATTATTTTACATTTCCCAATACACCAAATAACCATTTACCCCTTGCTTATCACAAATCACTGTTCCTTAAAAATATCTACAGCCTCCGCTTTCACTGCTTTTTGCGATAGACGGCTTCAAAGTCTCCCAGCCCGCAACAAAAAAAAAATCCTTATCCCATCTTAAAAATAAAGGAGTTGCCCACTTAAGTAGTGACTCCTAGTTCTATATTCTGCTATATCTTTGCCACATGCACCCCATTAAGACCCCTGTTCCAGTTAAGTCACCTTACTCTTCCAAAAGAGAGTGGAAATGAGTGTAGCCTGATGAAGCTTTCCTCAAGGCAATCCACCAACTTCAGTCCAGTAAGCTTCTGAACTGCTTCCAATACATTTGCAACATTCTTTATTAAGGAGATCGATATTGGATTCTCCAGATACCACCTACTATTGCTTTAAATTTTCTCTTCCAATAAACACTTGTTAGCTTTTTAAATTATTTCCTGTATCTGCATGCTATTCATTTTAGTTCAGCCAGATCACCCACATCTAAGCTTGGCAATCTCCCACTAAGATAGTATGCCTTTTTTTTTTCTATTCTTCCAGCCAAAACAAACAATTGTACATTTCCCTTCTAACTTCATTTGCCATACTTTTGTCTTCTCACTTGACTTACCTATATCGGCTTAATTTTTCTGATAACAAAAATTGGAAAACGAACAGCTCCTTCATCTAGAGATAAAAAGGTACTGCAGATGCTGGAGAATCCGAGATAACAAGCATGGGGCTGGATGAACACAGCAGGTCAAGCAGCATCATAGGAGCAGGAAAACTTGACGTTTCGGTCCTAAACCCTTCATCAGAGATGTGGGGGGGGGGAAGAGGGTTCTGAAATAAATAGGGAGAGAGGGGGAGGCGGATAGAGGATGGATAGAGGAGAGGATAGTCCTTCATCTAAGTTATTTATCTAAATTGAAAAAATTGAGGCCGCAGCTTTGATCCCTGTGGCACACAAATAGTCAAATCTTGGCAACCAGAAAATTATTCACTTTTGCCTACAACTTCCCGTACCTGGAAGTCCAAGTACAGTATATGCAATTTTCCTTTACTCACAGCACGTTAATTTTAAGAAACATGATTTTAAATAAGATTTGCCAAAAATTGTTTCCTCTTACTGACTGCAATGAATTTTACAAAAGTACCCTGCGACAATGTATTTAACAGCTTCCCTATGACTGAAAGTCATGTGTCATACAGCACGGAAACAGGCCCTTTGGTCCAACTTGTCCATTCTGTTAAGCCAACTTGCCGGTTTCCTCTGTGGGTTCACTTTTTCTAGCTCATTGACATCTTTCCCATTACATTGCTGATGTGTCTCTTTTAGACGGCCAGGATTTGGGGAGTCAGGTGGTGAGTAACTCACTGCAAAATTCCTAGCCTCTCACCTGTTTTTGTAGCCACAGTATTTATATGGGTAGGCCAGTTACATCTAGTCAATGGTAAGCCCCCACTGGACGCAAGTACTGGGAAATTTAGATACCGTTAAGAGCAAATTCTCTTGCTGAAGATGGTCATTGTCTGCACTTGTTTGGCATGAATACTTTTTAACCATCTTCCTTTGTGACTTCGAGTCTTTCCCATGATCCCCATTGATGCTAGTTTTGCTAGGTTTCCTTGATTTCACACTATAAAACGCACCCTTGATGTCAATAGCATTCACGCTTTCTCGAGTTCAGCTCTTCTATTCATATTTGAACCAAGGTAGCAACAGGTCGACAGCCGAGTAGCCTCGACAGAACCAAAAGTGAGAATTAGTAGGCAGGTTATTGCTGAGCAAACACTGTTTAATAACAACATGGATGACTCACCATCACTTTACTGAGCAAGAATAAGTTGAACGGTGGTAATTGTCTGGGTTGGAAGTGTCCTGGCTTTGTGTAAAAGATATACAGTAAACCTTTTATAAACTGGCACCTATGAGACTAGGAGTGTGCTGGTTGATCAAAAGGTCCACATAATCAATGTTTAAAAACACACATTAAAGTGATGCAGGGGGACATACACACACTTTTATACTTAAAGAATAAATCACTTAAATCATAATACAACTTTGCTTTAAACAAAAAAAAAAAGCTTACCAGCAGAGTCTTCTCACTCGCACTCTTAACTGACTACTTGGAAATTGCACAAATCGCGATAATACACAGACTTCCAGTATTTGAGGTATATAACTTTTGCCGGTTTAAATCGAGAGTAATGGTTCATAAAGGTGCCAATTAAAACAAAGCTTACTATGCCTGGGCAACTTTCCACATTGGTTAGATGCCAGTGTTGGAGCTGTTCTGAAACAGCACAGCTAATGAGGTAGCAAGTTTGGAAGCACAACTCTTTAGTATAATGGTAGAATATTGTCAGGGTTCATAGGTTTCCAATATCCAGTGACTTCAGCTGTTTTTTGATACCATGTGGAGCGAGCAAATTGCCCATGACAGCATTTGCCATGCAAGGGGCTCGTGGTTAGTTGAGAAAAAAAAAGGGAGGATCATCCCACCATCCCTCCTCCGTTTGTGATGCAGCAGACCCATTACTTATCTGCTCTTCTGCCATTTTCCCCTTTTTTTGGCCGATCTAAAATTCCACACAACTAAAGGCCATCACATGCCTTGCAGTATTTCAACCACTGGAAAAGTTTATTACATGCATTTAAACAGAAATAAAAGAAGTTTTTCAGGGTATGGCAAGAATACATGCCATCTGCCTCAGTGCTGTGCAACAGTCCTTTATAGTTAATTCTCAAAGAGTTAATTTTTTTTTACACTAAGCTAACATATCCTTTGTAATGGCAATGTAGGTGACTTGAATAGCCTATTTGGTCACACAAAAGTTGAGAGCTACAAAACAGCAGAAGGGAATCTTGGCATGCGCTAACTGGGAAATTTGCTTTGTGAACTGACTTAAATTAAAAAAAATCTTCAATCATAGGACATAGGCTTCACTGGCAAGGTTGAGATTTGCTTTTTACCTGATGTACATCAAGATTAACTGGCTATTAACTTGCCGTTAATGGGGCCTTTTAAAAACGTTCGCTCGTGGGACACAGACATCTCCAGATGACCAGCATTTTATTGCCTGTGGCTAGTCAGCCCTGTGGCAATAGTGAGCAGCTGCCTTCCTGAACTGCTGTAGTCCACATGCCCTAGGTTAACCTATAATGCCATCAGGGAGGGAATTCCAAATTCTGACCCAGTGACAGTGAAGGCATGGTGATATATTTCCAAGTCAGAATGTTAAGTGGCTGGGAGGGCAACTTGCAGATGGTGGTGTTCCCACGTATCTGCTACTCTCATCCTTCAGGTTGGAAGTATCATAGGTTTGGAAAGTTCTGGCCAAGCATCTTTGGTGAATTTCTGCAATGCACCTTGTTGTTAGTACACGAAACGTCAGGTGATGGAGGGAGTGGATGCCTATAGTGTCAATCAAGCAGGGTGCTTTGTCCTGAATGGTGTCAAGCTTCTTGACTGATGTTCATGCTGCACCGTTCTAGCTAAGTGGGGAATATTCTATCACACTCCTGACTTGTGCCTTGTAGGTGGACAGGCTTTGGGCAATCAGGAGATGAATTATTCCTAGCTTCTGAACTGCTCTTGTAGCCAGTGTCTGCGTGACAAATCTGGTTGAGTTTCTGGTCAATGGTAACCCCATTGAATGTCACGGGGGCAGTGATTAGGTTGTCTCTTGCTGGAGATGGCCATTGCCTGACATTAACAAATATGACTAATTATTTAAACAAACAGTGAGTGACTATGTTAAAAGCAAACTTTTTTTTAAAAAAATGAAACACTTAGGCACCAAGAAAGTGAAAGGCACCACATACTCCTTGCTATTCTGTCTGATAATAATTGAATGACGTAAATAAAGATTAATTTGAGAAATATTAATTTGAACATTTAACCACAAGATTAACAAACTACTTCACTTTCCAGCCTTATCATCTTCCTTCTTTTGATTTCTCCCACTTACCATTTCCTATCTTAAATGAAATATCTCCAATACTTAATTAGAAAGTAAAATGTGTACCAAATTCTGAGAAGTTATTATTCCTATGATTCTGGGGACTGTTCAATGCAATTGATCACAGAGTGGTATTAGTTAGAAGGCAGTTTCTGAAAGCAGTCAACAAAATGAAAAAAAACCACTGACCGGAAACACTCATTGGTTTTGTTGCTCTCCAAAAATGCTTCCCAATAGGCTGCATATTTTTAGTTGTTTTATTTCAGATTTCCAGCATTTTACTTTTCAATGAAACAAAAAAAAATTGGCACTGAGTGCCATGAGCAAAATGCTAAACCATTGGATTACTTCCAGTCAACTATGGAAACATTATCCCATTCCTAATTTTCTTTTATTTTGAATATAAAATAGACAATGGCTGAAAAAAAATTTGGGTTATATATCACACAAAAGCATCATTTGCCATCTGACATATTAATATATAAAAAAATCCCAAGGCACTATTAATTCAAGTAATTTCAAACCTTCAACTTGGAATGCAGAAGGTATCTGACACATGCCAAAAAGTTATTTTCCCTTTATTAATTAGCACTAGGCTAGACTTCATAACCAAGTACTGTTAGTCAATAATGTTTCTCACTAAACTAGCACTAAAGTGAGGGAAAGATCAAGACAAGTTACTCAGAAATTACATTTTAAAAAAAAAACAGAGATGCAATAGAGGAAAATACCTGCTTCTCTCTTTCACTAATTCCAAATTTTAAATTTAAGTTCCCGGTATTTAATAGCCACAGATGATGTCAGTATCATGCCTGGACACATTTCATTACTAATAACAAGAAATATGACACTCAGTTCATGCAAGTAGGCTTCATAAAGCACAACTATACCAAAAATAATCAAAATTTTAACTACCGAAGGTTGAAGGAAACAGTGCTCCATTATCACTTAAGAATTTTGATACAATATAAAACAATATTCAGGTTCCATCACTGCAATCCATTGATACCACTGCGTACAATTTAACATTTTTTCATATCAATATGATATGGTATTCTCCTTGTGACTGGCTTGTAGCAGGTTTCAGTAATCAATTCTTTCATAGTAGCATTTTATGTTTTTGAACCAAATTTATAGAAATCTAATAAAACATGGGAAAGCAATCCCATGAGAAAACAATAGGGATCATTACTTACTGGGGTGGAAACAATATCAAAGGAATTTTAAAAATGTCTCACAACCAGCCGAAAGATCTCAAATAATATAGTTTGAAGTTGGCAAAATGACAAACAGAAAGCTTCATCAACATTTCAAACTTTTGGTAGTATGGCCCAGTTTTTAAAAACAGCATGTTGACCTGAAAACAGGTCAGTAAATTTGGTGTTACCAAAATGCAGCAACTGGTTATGCTTAATTTGAACATACCAACAAGAAGCCAAACACTGACTGTAGAAAATAAGAATCTTTTGCTAAAAGGATGTTGAAATGTTACTTCTGCTAAAGTTATTATATAAATGCTGTGTTACTAAAGCTTACATTAACCAGAAATGGAATACAGGAAAACACGCTTTAAACGTACGTACATAAGTAGATCACTTGGTTCTCAAACTGGTTGGTCTTACAAGTTCACACCTTTGGATAACAAAAGAAAATCTTTTAGAATTTACAACTAATGATGCATCAACTGACATTTACAGAAAAGTGCCAAACTTCCACAAAACCTCAACATGCATAAGTGTTTCCTACTTTTGGAGAATCTGAAAGATTCACAGCCAAGTAAAGAAATTTCACCTCATTTTGAATCCAAGTGGCATCTGCCTTTTTTCCAAATTCTGTCCCCTGCTTTTAGGCACCTCAACTGGGGGAGCATTTTACATGCACCTCTTCCATCTTTCCATTTAAATATTTCATAGGGTTTAATAAGGTCAACTCCCATTTTTCAAAACTTCAATACAGGCCCCGTTTGCTTGAACTCTCTTCATCGGAGAGGCCTGCCATCTTGGGAACAAATCTGGTAAACGTTTGTTGCAATCCTACAAGCATTAATATCAGTCTCAAAACATTAACTATTTCTCATCACAGATACTGCCAGACTTGATTAGTTTCTTCAGTATTCTGTTTATAGGTATCAATGGATTTTTTTTTTTTCCAGGCTGACAGTATATCATGAGTGATGGGCCACAGGGGTCAGTGCTATAGCCCCAACTCTTTACAATTTAAATAATGATCTGTATGAAGGAGCCAAATGTACAGTCGTTAAATTTGCTGATGACAATGATAGTTTGGAAACTTTAAGGTTGTAAAGAGGACATAACGAGCCTACAACAGAAGAAAGACAAGTTAAGTGAGTAAATATCCAGCAAATGGAGTACAATGTTGTTGAACGTGGGAAAAAGTGTGAAACTGTCCACTATGGCACAAAGAATTGAAAAAAGACAATCAGAACTCTTCGCAGTCACAAATGGACTTGAAACATTAACTATTTCTCTCATCAAATGTTACCAGACATGCCAAGTTTCTCCAACACTGTTTTACGACGTGTTCCTGTGCTGTAGATCCTACATAATTACAATTTGGTGCTTGTTCAACCTTCTTGAAGTATTTCCAGGGACATCATAAATTCACTCACATTTTGTTACACACATTGGTACTTCATACCTTTAAAATTTATTGAGTTATAGAGTCTACAGCATGGAAACAGACCCTTTGGCCCAAGTAATCCACCCCAACCATGTTCCCAAACAAAACTAGTCGCACTTGCCTGTATTTGGCCCATGTTCTTTCAAACCCTTCCAATTCATGTACTTACCCAAATATTTCTTTAAATGCTATAACTGTACCTGCATCCACTAGTTCCACTGGCAGGTAGTTCTGCATGTGAACTACTGTGTAAAAATGTTGTCCCTTGAAACTTTCTCCTCTCACCTTAAAAATACGCCACCTAGATTTGAACTCCTCCACCCTCAGGAAAAGACACCTGTCATTCACCTTATGTATGCCCCTCATGATTTTATAAACCTCAATAAAAGGTCACCCTTCAACCTTCTACACTCCAGTGAAAAACATCCCAGCCTATTTTTATAAGTCAAACCCTCCATTCCTGGCAACATCCTGGTAAATCTTTTCTGAATCCTCTCCAATTTAATAATATTCTTCCTATAGCAGAGTATACCAGAACGGCACACAGTACTTCCGAAGAGGCCTCAAGGTCCTGGACAACTGCAATATTGCATCCCACCTCCAATACTCAAAGCAGCGAGTAATGAAGGCAAGCGTGCTGAACACATTAACCAACCTGTCTATTTGTGATGCAAATTTTAAAGAATTATGGACCTGAATCCTGCTCTACACCACGACCCAGGGCCCTGCCATTAATTGTACAAGTTTTGCCCCTATTTGTTTTACCAAAATGCAATATTAAACATTAATTTAAACTACATCTGCCACTCCTTAGCCCATTGACCTAATTGATCAAGATCTCTTTGTAATCTTAGATAACCTTCTTCACTGTCCACTATACCACCAATTTTGGGTCATCCACAAAGTTATTAACCATGCCTCCAATATTCTCATCCAAATCCTTTACATAAACGACAAAACATTGGACTCGGCACCAATCCCTGTGCAACACCGCTGGTCACAGACCTCCAGTCCCGAAAACCTTCACCCTGTCTCCTAGAGATTTTGTATCCAATTGGCAAGGTCACCCTGAATCCCAATATGATGTAACTTTACTAAGTAAGTCTACCATGTAGAACCTTGTCAAAGGCTTTAATAAAAGACTAAATAAACAAAGTCTACCACTCTCCCCTCACCAATCCATTCCCTTCCTTCATTGTCGGATCTTGCTGAGTTCAGATTGGGTGCCGTGCTTTCTGTATTACAATATTGACTAGTAAAGTGCATTTCATCCTGTGGTGCCAAGAAACGCTATTGAAACCGGCAGTTCCTTCTTCGTACAGAAGGAAGACGGATCACTGCTTGACAGTCCAAGGGGCATGGAGGGAGAAACAAGAGGAGGCAGAGGGACGGACAGGCACACACACACACACACACACAGAACCTGTTCTTAGGTGGAGGGTCACCTATGTGCACAGGTGACGGAATGGAACTAGAGTCCGGTGTAGGGACTGTCTCTTGGGAAACTTGGAGGAGGAGGAAGAGGCTTGTTCTCCTTATCTGTAGATCCTCAAGTTTCCTTTCTATTTCTTCTACTTGTGTTAACAAAAAGCAATTTTGACGAGAACAGTAGAGATAGCACCAGATTTGCATAAATGTGTGAAGTTTTGCACCAGGGTTGATTTTCACACTTATGCAAATCAAAGTACTAATTGCATATGATCCATAACACAGGAACAGGGAAAAAAGAGAAAGTGTTGAGGAAACCCAGCAGTTCTGGTAGCATCTGCAGAGACAGAAAGAGAACTAACACTGAGTCTAATAGGACTCTTCTTCAGAGCATTCTTCATTCACTGTGGATCCTATTAAATCAAATAACTTGCATGTAGATAGAGTACCACACATGCATGATATTGTTAATATTCTCACCTATTTCCCTACTTTAAGCTTAAGGTAGAAGGGTTATCATCCCATGGACAGGTAAGGAAACAAAGGCACTTTTTAGCTCAAGGGTCACAACGAATAACTGATTAAAACGGTAACATCTAGACATCTATTCAGTCACAGGTCATTTTCTGTTCTGGTCACAGCATCGATGTAGTTACAGGCCACAATCTGCTCCTCGTCTATCAGTGACATTAAAGAAAAATTTCTTTACATATACTAGAGGCAAACTACAATTCCAGTTTTGCAGTTTGAAAGCAGCTGTCTCCTGAGCAACATCTAGGCTAAAGAGTTATGCTGTTCTGAACCCGGCACACCGAACAGCTGAGGGAATACTAAAGTTTGCAAATTGCATACTTTCACATGTAAGACTAACATTAAACATGAAATATTTATATATATTTAAAGCCTTTACTTAACAATGCTATCAAATTAGAATTTAAAAAAATAGAAAGTTTATAATTCTGTTTCTGGAACAGTTGAGGAATAACAAATATGTCTACATTCAAACTTCTGGATTCTTAAATTCAACAATTGCTGCTACAGATTATTAGGTAACAAATGTAACTCCACTACACAAGAGGAGAGAAAATAGGGAACTGTAAACCAGTTAACTTGACATCACCCTTGTTGAAAAGTGCTAGATTTAATATTAGTGATTTAGCAACCAGACACTTTGAATATAAAGGTGCCTAAATAAAATCAACTGCATTATGAAAAGAAAATACGTGTCTCATTAGTTTACTGAAGTGCTTCCCTAACTACTTAACTAGAAGAGTAGATAAATGGGAGAAAATGAATGGAAGCTATATGGGTTTTTAGAAGGTATTCAAACAGCTGCCAGACAAGCGATTAATACATTCCACACCTGCTGAGATTACCATGATGAACTCTCCTTCTCACCCTCTCCTCTTGTTTGAGGCCTGGTGACCCTTAGCTTAAACAACCAGATATCTATCTCTGATAAGAGAGCAGCCTTATGGTCTGGGAGGGCAATGGCAACTTTACTATTTAATACATAGCAAACTAGCTTTTGGCATGGGATGATATTAATACGGATTAAAGCTGGTTAATGAACAAAATAGAAGATGATTGCAAAAGGATTAAGATAAAAGAACGAGAAGTCTTGTGACAATTGTACAGGACTTTGGTGAGACCAAATCTGGAAATACTGTACACAGTTTTGGTGTCTATATATAAGGACAAATATGCTAGCTTTGGAGGCAGGACAGTAAAAGTTACCCAAGAACTAAGTCTAATCAAGAGGTTCTCCCTTGACCAGAAACAGAGTAAATGGGGCTCATACTCTCTGGAGTTTGGAATTATTCAAGATGATCAAACTGAACCAAGATTCTGAAGGGGCTACCTAGTAGAAAGTGAAGGGTTATTTTTGGTTCTGGCCAGGTAATCTACAGCACCAGGACACAGTCTCAGAAAAGAAAGGTCAATCATTTAAGGAGATGAGAAGAAATTTCCTCACTTGGAAGGCTGTGATTCTGTGGAAATAGGTGATAGAAGGTTACGAATACTCCATCATAGATGATATTCAAGACTGAAAAAAAAACCAATAGATTTTTGAACTCCGGGAAGAAAAAAAAAATTGCTGGAGGAACTCAGTAGGCCTGGCAGCATCCTCGTAGAGGAAAAATGGTTAATGTTTAGAGTCCATGACATATAAGGTGTAGAGCTGGAGGAACACAGCAGACCAAGCAGCATCAGAGGAGCAGGAAAGCTGACGTTTCGGGCCTAGACCCTTCCTCAGAAAGGGTTAAGGTTAGGCCTGCTGTGTTCATTCAGCTCTACACCTTGTATATCTCAGATTCTCCAGCATCTGCAGTTCCTACTATCTCTGAATGTTTAGAGTCCACTGACTTTCCTTCAGACCTTTGTTTTGAAGTTCTAGCATTTGCATTTCTTTGTTTTATTTGATCTCAGTGAAATTAGATATATGAGGAATGGACAGGAAATTGAAGTTAAGGCTGATCGTCCAGTGAAGTATAAAGCAGGTGAGTAACCAATTGCTCTACACTCATGTTCTTATATTCCTAAGCTGACATTTTCAGGATAACAATGTGCAATTACTGGACAACTGGAAGGAGGGAGAAACGGACTACTAATCTTAAAAGGTCACAATGCTGTAAAAAGTATGTAAATATACAGGACAGACTGCAAAGATGAATCACAAGGTTTATGCCAGAAATGCATACGTACACGTTACAGAAAACAATGGACAGGCTGGGTCACTTCATGGTTCAAAAAAAGGCAGGTAATCAAAACAACATCTTGAAAATTATGAACAGTTTTGTTAGCATCGGTACAGAGTGAATACTTCCTCTTCTCAGGAAGAACACAAGTAGAAACTGCCAATATAAAAGCTACCAAGAAATCCAATGGGGAGATCGAGAAGAAACTTCTTCACCCAGAGTGGTCAGAATGTGGAGCATTCTATCACAGGAAGTAACTGAAGAGTACAGAACTGATTATTTATGCAGGGACTATGAGGAATAGGTAGTTAAAATAGTAGATTTAAATGAGAAAAGATGAAGGTAAAGGTGGAGTATAAACAAACATGGACTGGTTGGGTTAAAGGCATGTTTCTGTTCATAAATCCTACATAAGCTAAGCTTTTCGCATTTTATGGGATAAAAAGGGTAGGTTAGAAGGTTTTAGGTTGTTCGGGTAGTAAATAAACCATACTCTCATTTTGCTATTTGATGTGATCATTTTCATAGAGGACATTAAGTCCCAAAAGGACCGTGTGATTAGACAGCAGCAACAACTCTGGTTTAGAATCAGCTTTCCCCACTTGTAATTCCCCCCACTGACTACCTGCCCTTATTAAATGTACGTACAACAGAAGGGAATTAGTTGATTATGGATCATTTTTGAATGTAACAAAATTCAACATGGTTTACTTATGATTCAAAGCTACTGCACCAAAATGTAGAGTAGCAACCATTGCCCACAAGACTACAGTAAACTAAGGAGATCAAGATCTTTGGAAAAGGAGTAAAAATGTATTTTTGTGTTACATAGACTTATCAATGTTGTACTTCATAATGGGATTTTAAAATTACTTAACTATAAAATCACACTAAAACAAATGCACAGAAATTATCGAACTGAATGATCTCTGGTATGGAGCAACTCGCTTATAAGCGAAGGTTAAACAGATTGGGAGTCTGAGTTTAGAAGACAGACAAGTGACCGCACTGATACGTATACGATTCTTAAAGGATCTGGCAGGCTAAGTGCCAACAGGACATTTCCCCTCATGGGAAGAGTCTAGGACCTGAGGGGATAGCCTCAGAATAAAAGGGGCTTCAATTTAAGACTACGATGAGTAGGAATTCCTTCTCTCAGAGAGCTGAGTGGCTTTGGAACTCCTTGTGAAAATGCTGTGGCTATTTAAGGCTCAGATAGATAGATAGATAGATAGATTCTTAATTAGTAGGGGAATCAAGGGTCACAGGGAAAAGGCAGGAAAGTGGATGTGCGGAATGTCAGATCAGTGGAGCAGGTTTGAAGAGCCAAATGTCCCCTTTTCTTACGGTCTTATGAAATAGTTAGACACACTTGAGTCAATGGATTGCAGTTTCAGGACAACATCTCCAGAACTTTAAGTACACGAATAACATCTTTAGCACAGTGCTTAGAGAAGGACACAGGTTTGTCGAGGCTGTCACTCTTCACATTACTTTAAATCAAGGCTCACGTGCATACATTTCTAAAAGATTCATGGCACTGAATTATCAGAGAACAGTTTTTGCTTTCTTCTCAAAAGCCACCAAAAGATACATTAGCTGGTTATTCACGTCTCATTTGAACCCTGCTCCTAGATTTTCATGCTAAAGCTGCAGTCAATGCAGAATGCAACTGAAAATTAACTAATTGGTTGAGAAATGCTTTGGCAAGTCTAGAAAAAAAATCCAAAGACAAATAGCTCACATTTATACAGTACCTTGTATACTGAGAACATCTCTCAGCACTTCAATCAATTAATTACTTCCAAAAAACAGTCTGTAATACATGCAAATACAACAGTCAAGCCATCATTACGAGGGTTTTGAAAATTTGGTCTGTTTTGGTTGGACTAGTTGAGAAATGATCAAGGAGAATTTCCTATTCAGCAAATGATGCAATGGAATCATTTACTCAAGCTGAATAACATAACTTGGCCTCATTTTAATTCCTTGTTACTTTAAATGTAACACCCCTCAACAAGCAGAGCTTTGTAATATGTTCACCTCATACGAGTTCATTAGATGGACTTGGAAACAATACAGCAATAAAGTACTATCACCAAGCCAAATACCAATAACTAGACATTGATAATTGCATATTAACTTTCCAATTTGTGTGGAACACAAGGAGACAGAATGAAATAAAGATCTTAAATATTGTTTCATATTTTCATTGGGGAGCACAAGCACCACTGGCATTCCAGATGAATATTACATAAGTGCCCAAAGTAATTTAAACATTTAAGTCAAAATAAATACTTCTGAAAACCAATGGTGGCCATACCTGCCTGCTAACCAACAGCCTTTAATTTGTAGTAAAAAAGTAAAGAACTGCAGGTGCTGTAAATCAGAAAAAAATTAAAAATGCTGGCACAGGTGAGTAGATCTGACAGCATCTGTGGAGAGACAGATGCTTTCTCTCTACAGATGCTGCCAGATCCACAGAACTTTTCCAGCAGTTTTTATTTTTGTTTCAGCCTTTAATTCTTAGTTAAGAAAATTTACACTTAGTTGTGAACATAACTGATCCACAAATAAGCAAATTTTAGAATGTATCTGGAAGTTTCAATAATCAAATTGCCCAACTGTGAACTACTTGAAGATGGCAAAACAGTACCATGTTAATAAATAAAAGCAAAACACTGTAAATGTTGGAGATTCAAAATTAACACAAAGCCCTGAAAAACTCAGCAGGTCTTGACAGCATTTGTGGAGAAATGCAGTGTTAACGTTTTAAGTCAAATATGACTTCTTGCGATTGGATAAGTGATGCTGACTTTATGCTGTAGAAGGTTGGGGGCGGGGGGATGGGTATGTAAAGAAAGACGATACCTTACGCATTTGGAGCGTGCAGAAGTAAGATCCTGCTTGTATTGCTTTTTTTTCCTCCCCAATTGAGTTAAAAGCTTAAGGGCGTCTGAAGCCCACCCAATACAGACAGCTAGGTGGGTTTCCACTGTGTGTGTGTGTTTACTGCTACTTTAAAAACATAACCTGCCGAGTAAACACCGCACTGCGGCCGCTGTAAACATTCAACCACAAAGCCTCAAATTCAGCGGAGCACGCAGCTCGGAGCTGCCCTGAACTCCCAGGCCCCTCCACCATGTATGTCCCTGCAACACGTGAAGATTTCATCCTCTGCCTACAACACGCCGCTCAAACAACACTCTCTGTTCGCCACAACCCAGGGCTCTAACTATTCATTTATTCATTCATTCGTTCATTCGTCCGTTCGTTCGTTCGTTCGTCCGTCCGTCCGTTCATCTACCAACCGATCCCTCCCTCACCTGTACCTGCACTCCGCAACCGTTGCTCCCGCCCGGCCGCCTCACAGCCACCGCCGCGCGCTAATGGCGGACACCAAAGAGACCACTTCCCATTGGTCGCCCCATCCCCGCCTGACGTCAGGGAGCACGGAGCCAACCAATTAGAGGCCACGAGCCCGCCGGGTGCCGGAGTCGTCGGCTCTTAAAGGCGGCCGAATTTTTATCTGCCGGCTAAAAATAGAGCCTTCGGAAAGACGCTGACGGGCCGCAGACTAACCGTCCATTCCCAATAGGTTTTGGTGCGAAGGCATCGAATGCTCACGAAAAGGCGCGATGTAAATGCAGGACATGTGCTTCCCTAGGTTAATGAGTATACAGGTTTGTCTCGGAGACTCCAGGATTTGAAAATTACTCGCTCAGGCGCACCTCCTTTCAATATTACTGTCTTGATTAACCAAAAAAAAACGTTATTTTCATTTATTTATTAATCATTGCAACGAAAGGTTTCTGATTTACGCATTACCGTGTTTAGAGTCCATGTTTTAGAATGGGTAGCATATGGGGTTGGTTACTTTTCTGAAGGGTTCAAAAATAAATCAGACAATCCTTGCAGAATACTGTCCTCATCCAACGTATGTCAGCGAGCAGGAACCTCTGGAGTGACAATGCAAGTAGGATAAACAATGAGATCAGTTGGTTTGGTTTTGGTGCAGAAAAATCAAAGGTTGTTTTTTTTTGTTTTAGCTTTGGAAATCCAGAGCTTGAAAGTTTTTGGGTAGTTCAAACAGGGCTTAGTAGGCAAAGCAGGAGGCTGGAAGAATACAGCAGGCCAGCCAGCATCTGGAGGAAAGGAGCTGCCAACGTTTTGGGTATTACCCTTCTTCAGGACTGGATGTGGGGGGAGGGGGAGCTGCAGATAAATGGGGGATCGGGGTATCAGATTGGTGGTGATAGGTGGACACTGGTAGTAGGTACGACCTGGCTGGTCGATGGGAGGGTTGAATCCGTTTGGTGGCTGGAAGGGAGGGTCAGTAGGTGGAATGGAAGGGGCTAGAAAGGGAGCTGGGGGATGGGTGGGAATGTTAATTGAAGTTGGAGAACTCAATGTTGAGTCCTCCGGGATGTAGGGTGCCCAGGCAGAAGATAAGGTGTTGTTCTTCAAATTTGCGTTCTCGTTCGCTGCGACACTGGGGGAAGCTGAGGACGGACATGTTGGGGGGTGGGGGGTGTGCAGCTGGTGGCGGTGGTGTGCCGAAATGGGCAGTGACTGGGAGGTTAGGCTGGCCATTACAGGCCAGTTGAAGGTGCTCAGTCAAACGGTCACCTAGTCTACGGTTGGCCTCACTGATGTAGAGGAGGCCACATCGGGAGCGCCAGATGCAATCTGACCTGGCAGGGCTGTTTGAGGCCTTGGTGGGAGGTGGTGTGTGGGCAAGTGTTGTTGTATCTTCTATGGTTAGAGGGGAAGGTACTGAGCGGGTTGGAGTGCTTGGTGGGGAGTGTGGCGCGAACTAAGGAGTGGCGAAGGGAATGGTCCTTGCGGAAGGCAGAGAGGGGTGGGGAGCGGAAGATGTTCCAGGTGATGGGACCTTATTGGAGGTGGCAGAAGTGTTTGAGGATGACACGTTGGGTGCAGAGGCTAGTGGGGTGGAAAATGAGGAAATGGGGGGGCACTATCTTTATTATGTTTGGTGAGGGGGTGGTTAAGAGCTGTGCAGTGGGGAATGGAGGAGGCGTGGTGTAGGGCTGTCTGGATGACAGGGGGAGGAATAGAGCGATGTTTGATAAAGGCGGACATCCAGGATGCTTCTCAAGACTTGATTGGGGATCAGAAGCCATTTCTCTCTTTCAAAGGATATTGAACAGTTCAGGGAAAGCACTCTTGACATTAGTAGAAAAATAATAGTTTGTACAGCTTTTAGACCAGAAGTGTTTAGTCAAAAAATCTGCAAATTATTAAAAACTGAAAAGATTTAAGATCTTAGATTTGTCAGTATTCATGTAAGAAGATTTAACAGTACACAAAAGAACTGGAGGGATTCAGTTTTGTCAAACTTAAAGATTTTATATTCAGGACTTTTTTATTGCTGTAGCGTAATGAGTTTGGGAAGTAAATTGAAACTTTGGTTAGCCGGGTGTTTAAGATTTTTTTCCCAGCTGAGCTGTAAATCTAGATAACTTAGTTTGTTAATTTTGTCTTTTCAGCAGTAGCCTTCTGTTTTCTTGCCTCAAAACTTTTAACTGTCTTCGCAGATGCTGTCAAACCTGCTATGTTTTTCCAGCACTTTGTTTTTATTAGAAATAATTGTTTAATTCTTCTATCATCTTTCAGTCGTTACCTGTGATTGTTTCCTACCTATCTCTCAATAGTCCTCTTATCATGCTAATCTTTCATTTTTGTGGGATGTGGGTGTCGTTGGCTGGCCAGCATTTCTTGCCCCTCCATAGTTGCCCTTCAGAAGGTGGTGGTGAGCTGCCTTCTTGAACTGCTGCAGTCCTCCTGCTGTGGGTTGACCCACAGTGCTATTATGGAGGCTATTCCAGGACGTTGACCCAGCGACAGTGAAGGAATGGCGACATCTTTCCAAGTCAGGATGATGAGCGAATTGGAGGGGAACTTGAAGGTGGTGGTGTTCCCGTATGTCTGATGCCTTTGTCCTTCTAGGTGGAAGTGATCGTGGGTTTGGAAGGTGCTATCTGAGGATCTTTGGTGAATTTCTGCAGTGCATCTTGTCGTTAGTACACACTGCCGCTACTGAGCGTTGGTGGTGGAGTGAGTGGATGCTTGTGGATGTAGTACCGATTGAGCAGGCTGCTTTGTCCAAGATGATGTCAAGCTTCTTGAGTGTTGTTGGGGCTGCACTGATCCAGGTAAGTGGGGAGTATTCCATCACACTCCTGACTTGTGCCTTGTAGCTGGTGGACAGACTTTGAGGAGTCAGGAGGTGAGTTACTCGCCACAGTATTCCTAGCTTCTGACCTGCTGTTGTAGCCGCTGTGTTAATGTGGTGAGTCCAGTTGAGTTTCTGGTCAATGGTAACCCCCTGGATGTTGATAATGGGAGATTCAGTGATGGTAACACCATTGAATGTCAAGGGACGGTGGTAAGATTGTCTCTTATTGGTGATGGCCATAGCCCGGCATTTGTGTGGCATGAATGTCACGTGCCACTTGTCAGCCCAAGCCTGGATATTGTCCAGATCTTTTTGCATGTGAACATGGACTGCTTCAGTATCTGAGGAGTCATGAATGGTGCTGAACATTGTGCAATTGTGCAGTCATCGGCAAACATCCCCACTTGTGACCTTATGATGGAGGGAAGGTCATTGATGAAGCAGCTGAAGATGGTTGGGCCTAGGACACTACCCTGAGGAACTCCTGCAGAGACGTCCTGGAGTTGAGACGATTGACCACCAACAACCACGACCATCTTCCTAAGTGTCAGGTATGACTCCAACCACCAGAGAGTTTGCCCCCTGATGCCCATTGATTTCAGTTTTGCTAGAGCTTATTGATGCCAGACCCATTGGTATGCAGCCTTGATATCAAGGGCTGTCACTCTTACCTCACCACTGGAATTCAGCTCTTTTGTCCATATTTGAACCAAGGCTGTAATGAGATCAGGAGCTGAGTGGCCCTGGCGGAACCCAAACTGGGCGTCACTGAGCAGGTTATTTCTGAGCCGGTGCTGCTTGATAGCACTGTTGATGACACCTTCCATCACTCTACTGATGATTGAGAGGAGATTGATGGGGCTGTAATTGGCCAGGTTGGATTTGTCCTGCTTTTTGTGTACAGGACATACCTGGGCGATTTTTCACATTGTCGGGTAGATGCCTGTGTTGTAACTGTACTGGAAAGCTTAGCTAGGGGAGCGGCAAGTTCTGGACCACAAGTCTGCAGTACTATTGCCGGAATATTGTCCGGGCCCACAACCTTTGCGGGATCCAGTGTCTCCAACAGTTTCTTGATATCACGTGGAGTGAATCGAATTGGCTGAAGACTGGTATCTGTAATGCTGGGGACCACTTGAGGAGGCCAAGATGGATCATCCACATGGCACGTCTGGCTGAAGATTGCTGTGGGTTTGGAGTCACATGTAGGCCAGACCAGGTGAGGGTGGCAGATTTCCTCCCCTGAAGGACATTAGTGAGCCTGATTGCTTTTTCCGACAATTGGCAATGATTTTATGGTGATCAGTAGATTCTTAATTCCAGATATTTTTTATTGAATTCAAATTCCACCATCTGCCGTGGTGGGATTCGAACCTGGGTCCCAGAACATCAGCTGGGTTTCTGGATTAATAATCTAGCGATAATACCACTAGGCCATTTATTTTATTATTACCTATCAAATATTTTGTTATTTTGTTTTATTTCATAATTCCTCTTTGCCTTCCTAATTTTTGACTTCCCTCCTAATCTCTACCCATTTTCTTTGGTCATGCAGTCTTCTGCTTTCTTGTAGACTTAATGTATGCCTCTTTTGTAAACCTCAGTTGCTTCTTTACATCTTTATTCATCTGTGGAGTCTCACTCGTGTTTGCTTTTTTTGTGCTTTTAACTGATTATATCTTTCCTGTTGAACAGTTTGTCTTTCCAGTTGTTCCACATTGTTGTTTGATAATATTGTCGACCCTTTTGTTTTTGGTTGCTACCGGCTGGATGTTTCACTGCTGTTTATATTTGTCTGAAGTTCTGAGGAAGGATCATCAGAGCCAAAACATTAACTCTGCTTCCTCACCACAGTTGCTGCAATTTCTGTTTTTGTTTCTGATTTTCAGCATCCTCGGTTCTTTGGCTTCTTTTTTCCTTGTCTTACATGATTTGGTTCATTTGCAGTTATTGGATCTATTAGTGACTCTTCCCTTGTGGGGCTTTTCATGTTCTCTTTTAGAAATTAGTCCTGTATATATTTTAGGCACTTCATTCCCTTATCACCTCTACTTAACTCTTCTAATTAATACTGCTGTGTTTTAAATCCAACATAATTACTATTCTACGTTCTTTTACTCAATTCCCTACATTACCTCTTCATATTTCTTCCTGCACCTCTCTTAGAGAGCCATAGATTCATATAGCACAGAAACAAAGCCTTTGCTCCAACTTGTCCATGGAAACCAAATTTTCCAAAATTAAAACTAGTCCCCTTTGCCTGCATTTGGCCCATATCCCTCTAAATCGTTCCTATTCATGTACCAAACCAAATGTCTTTTAAATATTGCAACTGCCTGCATTTACCACATCCTCTGGCAGTTCAATTCACATACGAATCACCTTCTGTGTGAAACATTTGCCCCTCAGGTCCCTTTTAAATCTTTCTCCTCTCAGCTTGAAAATGTGCCCCCAGTTATGAAATTCCCCACACTAGGGAAAAGACCTTTGCTATTCACCTTATCTGTGCCCCTCATGATTTTGAAAGGTCACCTCTCGACCTCCAATGTTGCAAGGGAAAAAAGCCCCAGTCTATCCAGCCTTTCCTTATCATTCAAACCCTCTAGCCCTGGCAACGTTCTGGTAAATCTTCTCTGAACCCTCTCCAATTTAATAATATCTTTCCTACAGCAGGGTGACCAGAATTGTATATAGTACTTAAAAAAGTGGCCTCACCAAATCCTGTACAACCTCAGCATGACATCCCAACTCCTACACTCGATGGTCTGAGCAATGAAGGCAAGCTAAATGCCTTCTTGAAGACCCTTCTACTTTGTTATCCTTTGGAAAAGCATATTTTGTATTTGATCTGCTGTGAATTGCTCTTTCAAAATATGCTGTTTCCTGCTATATTTAATCCCTCGTCTGATTTCTTTTTTATAGCCATGTCTTCTATGATGTCTGATTTATCCCAAAGTGTGATTAGCTCCACTGTGTGTTTATTATACACATTGTGCATATTGTTGTACATTCATTTCAACTCATTTTTAATAGGGGTTCTTCTCACTTTATATTTGGCCTAAAGAAGCCTGTTCTACAATTCTATTTAGCTCATTTCCACTAAAATCCTCCCTTATGTTATTCTCTGAACCCCTGTTTTATTTACATGTAGACTGCTTATTTTTCTTGAGTTGAAATGAATGTACAACAATATGCACAATATGTGTGTAATAAACACACAGTGGAGCTAATCACACTTTGGGATAAACCAGACATCATAGAAGACATGGCTATAAAAAAGAAATCAGACGAGGGATTAAATATAGCAGGATACAGCATATTTTGAAACAGCAATTCACGGCAGATCAAATACAAAATATTATTTTTCTTGTAGCCTCCTTCCTACATTCAGATAGCTTAAAGCCTTCACTGCCTCCTCATTTCACTTTCCCACTTGATCAAGAGTTCCATTCCTGTTTAGGTGGAGCTTCGCTACTGTTGCAGCTCCTTCCTCTTCCAGAACTGTTGCCAGTGTATCATGAAAAGGAGCTGCTGTTTCCCATACCTGATCCTTTAGCTACTTGTTATTTCTCCTAATCTGTCTGCTCCCATGCCAATTTCTGTGTAGCTCAGGCAATAATCCAGATCCTACTACCCTTGAATTTCTGCCTTTTAGTTTAAAATCTAACTTTGATACTCTTTAAGCAGGATCTCCTCATTATTCATACCTATGTCATTTCTTTCAACTTGGAACATGAGAATTGGATTTACCCGCTCCCTTTGCAAGTTGTTTTCTAGCTTCATGCGATATCTATCACACTTGTATCAGGTGGGAAACATAACTTTCAGCCTTCTAATTTTTGGCTGAAGAGGAATGCTTTCCATCCCCATAATTATTGAGTCTCGTATTATTACCAGAATTTGTAAGTTATAAGAACAGGCTTATAGAGCCTGCTGTGCCACTCCGTAAGATCATGGCTCATCTGATTATGATTAACTCTACTTTCCTGCTTGCCCTACATGTAGATAGATTTAGATGGTAAAATTTAGCCTTGTTTTGTGACACTCAAAATTGGCCAAATGGCTAGTTCATTTGATATCATTGTATTAAGATAAATTGATCAGCACAATTAATCCTGAAACCATGATTGAGTTATGTATTTGATTAAGTTTTGCTTTTATTAAGTTGTATTATCTGATCATTTTAATTAATATCAGAGCTTGGGCACTAGTTGTAATGTTCTATAATGCAAGCACTGATTGTGTTAAACTAAAGGCATGTGAACTCCGGTAACCTCTATGAGACAGCTACTGAAAGACCTTGGTACAGTTAAACTAATCCGGTTATATCAGCAGAAATGAATTGAGTTTTGTATGAGATGAACAATGTATCAGTGGACATGGATAGGGTCTTGCACAGCATCAATTGAACTTTGTTCACTGGTGACACAGATGTCTTTATCAATTCAAGTTCATAATTAAAAGTTATTAAATTAGGCTAGCAACAGTAGGAGCCAGTTATTGGTTCAGGTTGGCTCCAATAGTTACGTGATTTGAAAGCTGCCAATATGACACCCCTATTCAAAAAGATAGGGAGGCAAAAAACATGTAACTCTAGGCCTCTTAGCCTAACATCTATTGTTGAAAAATACTGGAATCAGTTAGTAAGTAAGTAATAGCAGAACGTTTAGAAAATCAGAATCTAATCAAGGAAAGTCCAGCATGGCTCTATGAAAGGGAAATTGTGTCTAGCTAATTTATTGAATTTTTAGAGGAGATACCAACCAGAGTGGACAGAGGGGAACTAGTACATGTGTTGTATTTGGACTTACTGAAAATCTTTAACAAGGTACCTCACAAAAGGAGATAAGACCCCATGGTGTTGGAGGTAATATATGGCATGGATAGAGAATTGGCTAAAGGGCAGGAAACTGAGAGAGGGAATAAGGGGTTCTTTTTCAGCTTGGCAACCTGTGACCAGCGGGCATCCACATCGATCAGTGCTGGGACTGTAACTGTTTACAATATAGATTAATGGCTTGGAGGAAGGAAGCAAAAGTACCGTAGCCAAATTTGCAGAGGACACAAAAATAGAAAGCCAGGTTGTGAGAGGAATTACAAACAATTTACGGAGAGATATTGATACGTTAAGTGAGTGGGCAAAAAGTTGTCAAATGGAGTGTAATATGGGAAAATGTGAAGTTGTTCATTTCAGAATGGAGAACAAAAGAATAGAGTATTATTTAAATGGTGAAAAACAGCAGAAAGCTGCAATAGAAAGGGACTCGGAGGTACTTGTGTGCTGGCTTTCTGTGTTTCATGCACAAGTGCAGAGTGTAATCAGGAAGGCTAATGGAATGTTGGCTCTTATTTCAAGGGGCTTGAGAATAAGAATAGGGAAGTCTTACTGCAACTGCATAAGCTGCTGGTGAGACCACATCTGGCGTACAAAGATGCATAGATGGGGTTGACAGTCAGAAACTTTTTCCTGGAGTTGAAATGTCTAATATTAGGGGGGTTTCTGCATTTTAGGTGAGAGGGGGGAAAAGTTCAAAGGAGATGAGGGGCAAAGTCTTTTACATGCAGAGTGTGTCTCGAATGCGCTGCCAGGGGCGATGGTGAAAGCAGATACAAGAGGGGCGTTTAACGGGCTTTAGATAAGCACACGAATATGCAAGGAATGAAGGGATATGGACCAAAGGCTGGCAGAAGGGTTTAGTTTATTTTGGCGAAATGTTTGGCACAGCATTGTGGACCAAAGGATCCGTTCCTGTGCTGTACAGTTTGATGTTCTTTCCGCCTTCACCCTAAATGTCCCTTGTCAAAAGTCTAACTCAACCTTGAATGTGTTCAATTACTCAGGCTCCACTGTACTCAAAAAGAAAATTCCAAAGTCTATTGACCCTCTGAGAGAAGAAATTCCTTTTCAACTATGTCTTAAATGAAAGACCCTTCATTTTCAAACTGTTTCCTAATTCTGGAATTCCCCAGGACAGGAAACATCCATTCAGCCGTTACTCTGTCAACTCCCCTAAGAAACTTGTGTTTCTGAGGTTACCTTGCATTCTTCCAAATTCCAATGAGTGTAGGCTCAAAAGTTCCTCATAATTAAACCCCCTTATCTCACAGTTCAGCCTCATGAACCTTCTTTGAACTGCTTCCAATGCAAGTGTATTCTTCCTTCAGTGAGGATTAGAACTGTGCCCAGTATTCCATGTGCAATTTCACCAATGCCCTTTCAAATTCTAACAAGACTTGCCTATTTCCCTTGGAACTCAAGCCTGTTATAAGTGATGTCTGCAGTTGGTACCAGGTTCTGTTGGGATGATCTTTGAGCTGCTACCACCGACCCTTCCAATTAGTAGTCTACAGGCTTTCTGGTATTAAGTAATGAAGGATTAACCGCTAATAAATCTGCAGCTGAAGGGGCATGTGTTTGAATAACAGTAAGTAGTTTAGGATATAATTGTAAGACAACTGGTTATATTAGCATAAGACTGATTGTTTCTTACCTAACGTGAATGTAGTTAATGGGCCAGATTTTCTGAGGTGCAGCAATCTATTTGAGATTGCCGTACTGGCCGCTTGTTTTATGAAAGAAGGGAAGCTCTGCATTTCTGAGAGGAAATTCCACTCAGGGCTCCCTCGGAAATGGGAAGCCATACTTCTATCCTGACAGTTCTTTAGAGGCATAGAACTGTCAGAGGAAGGTGAACCAATTTTCGGAGCAGGTCAGTCAGCATCAGAGGAGCAAGAGAGTTAATGTTTCAAACCTAAACCCTTCTTCAGGACAGGGGATGAGGGAAGGGTGCTGGGAAATAGAGAGAGGAGGGGTGAAGCTGGGGGAAGGTAGGTGAGATGGCGATAGGTGGATACAGGTAGAGGTAATGGGGATTGGTTAGTGGGAAGGGTGGGGCAGATAGGTGGGGAAGAAGATGGACAGGTTGTGTCAGGTCAAGGAGGTGGGGATGAGAGGGAGGGTTGGACATGGGATGAGGAGATTTTGAAACTGGTGAATTCTATGTTCAGACCATCGGGATGTAAACTCCCAAGGCGGTACATGAGGTGTTGTTCCTCCAGTTTGTGTGTGGCCTCATCGTGGCACTGGAGGAGGTCCAGGATGGACATATCGTTGAGGGAGTGTTCCTCCAGCTCCACACTGTATTGACTCTGACTCCAGCATCTGCAGTTCTTGCTATCTTCGCGTGACTTATGACCCTATTGTGAAGCCTCTTCCAAGGATGCCCACCTTGAAGAAGTTGCCCTCCTCCCTCCAGAAAGACATCAGTGGATCTCTCTCCCACTGCAACCCTCTGGAGATCTCCTCTGCCCCGAAGGTCTTCGACCACATACTGAAACAAACCTGTTCCTCACCAATTCTCTGACACGTCCTCCTATCGCCCCCTTGATTATGACCCCCCTCCGCCGATCACCAAACCATTCTCTCTCAGACCATTCATCACTTCGGGAGACCTCCCACCCACAGCCTCCAACCTAATTGTTCCCCAACTCTGCACCGCCCGGTTCTATCTCCTTCACAAAACCCACAAACCTGACTGCCCTGGTCAACCCATTGTCGTTGCATGGTCCTGCCCCATTGAACTCATCTCCACTTACCTTGACTGTGTCTTTTTCCCCCCGGTCCAGGAACTCCCTACTTACATTTGGGACCCTGCCAACACCCTCCGTCTCCTCCTCGCCAACTTTAAGGGCATTTAAATGGTCATTGGATAAACATATGGATGATAATGGAATAGTGTAGGTTAGATGGGCTTCAGATTGGTTTCACAGGTCGGCGCAACATCGAGGGCCTATACTGCGCTGTAATGTTCTATGTTCTAAGACTTTCAATTCTGCGGCCCCCAAAATCTCATCTTCACCATGGACATCCAGTCCCTGTATACTTGTATTCTCCACACAGATGGCCTAAAAGCCATCCGCTTCTTCCTCTCCCGCAGACCCAACCAGTCTCTTTCCAACGACACCCTCTTCCACTTAACGGAACTTGTCCTTACCCTCAACAACTTTTCCTTTAACACCTCCCACTCGCTACAGACTAAAAGGGTGGCTACGTGCACCTATATGGGTCCGAGCTATGCCTGCCTGTTCGTAGGACACGTGGAACAGTCCCTTTTCCGCTGTTACACTGGCACCATCCCTCACTTCTTTCTCTGCTACATTGACTGTATGGCTGCTGCCTCATGTTCCCATGAGGAGCTTGAACAGTTCTTCAACTTTACCAACATCTTTCACCCCAACCTCAAATTCACCTGGACCTTCTCCAACATGGGTCCCTTTCGGAATGCAGGCGGGTGACCAGTGGGGTACCGCAAGGTTCGGTGCCGGGACTGCAGCTGTTTACAGTGTACATTAATGATATAAATGAAGGCATTAAAAGTAATATTAGCAAATTTGCTGATGACACAAAGCTGGGTGGCAGTGTGAAATGTGAGGAGGATGTTATGAGAATACAGGGTGACTTGGACAGGCTAGGTGAGTGGATGGATGCATGGCAGATGCAGTTTAATGTGGACAAATGTGAGGTTATCCACTTTGGTGGCAAGAACAGGAAGGCAGATTACTACCTAAATGGAGTCAAGTTAGGTAAAGGGGAAGTACAACAAGATCTAGGTGTTCTTGTACATCAGTCTATGAAAGCAAGCATGCAGGTACAGCAGGCAGTGAAGAAAGCTAATGGCATCCTGGCCTTCATAACAAGAGGAATTGAGTATAGGAGCAAAGAGGTCCTTCTGCAGCTGTACAGGGCCCTGGTGAGACTGCACCTGGAGTATTGTGTGCAGTTTTGGACTCCAAATTTGAGGAAGGACATTCTTGCTATTGAGGGAGTGCAGCGTAGGTTCACGAGGTTCATTCCCGGAATGGCGGGACTATCATATGTTGAAAGATTGGAGTGACTGGGCTTGTATACACTTGAGTTTAGAAGGATGAGAGGGGATCTGATTGAGACGTATAAGATTATTAAGGGATTGGACACTGTGGAGGCAGGGAGCATGTTTCCACTGATGGGTGAGTCCAGAACCAGAGGACACAGTTTAAGAATAAGGGCTAGGCCATTTAGAACAGAGTTGAGGAAAAACTTCTTCACCCAGAGAGTGGTGGATATATGGAATGCTCTGCCCCAGAAGGCAGTGGAGGCCAAGTCTCTGGATACTTTCAAGAAAGAGATGGATAGAGCTCTTATAGATAATGGAATCAAGGGTTATGGGGATAAGGCAGGAACAGGATACTGATTGTGGATGATCAGCCATGGTCATAATGAATGGTGGTGTTGGCTCAAAGGGCTGAATGGCCTACTCCTGCACCTATTGTCTATTGTCTATTGTATAATACCTCCCTGTCCTTCCTGGACCTCCTGTCTCCATATCCAGTAATCATCTCAGCATTGACATCTATTTCAAACCCACCGACTCCCACTGCTACCTAGACTACACCTCCTCTCACCCACTCTCATGCAAGAATACGATCCCTTACTCCCAATTCCTCCGCCTCTGCCACATCCGCTCCCAAAATGGAGTGTTCCACTCCCGGACATCCCCTACTTCAAGGACCACAACTTGCCCCTTCTGTTGATCAAAAATGCCCTCAACTGCATCTCTTGCATTTCCTGCACTTCTGCCCTCAGACCCCTCTCCCCAACAAAAGTAAGAACAGACTCCCCCTTGTCCTCACGTACCACCCCACCAACCTCCGCATCTAGCGTATCATCCTCTGCCGCCCCACGACCAAAGAGATATTCCGCTCCCCCCCCCGCGCCAAACCCATCTGCCTTTGGTAGAGACCACTCACTGCAAGACTCCCTCATCCGCTCCACACTCCCCACCACACCCGGCACCTTTCACTGCAACCACAGGAGGTTCTACAGCTCCCCACTTATCTCCATCCGAGACTAAGGCAAACTTTCCAAATCCAACAGGGGTTCATCTGTACAACCACCAATCTGGTCTCCTGATGTGGCCTTCTCTCCATCGTTGAGACCAAGCACAGACAGTGAAAGATTTACAGAGCATCTGCACTCTGGACGCTATAATCAACAACACCTTCTGGTCGCCAACCATTTTAACTCTCCCTCCCACTCCCTGGGTGACATGTCCATCCTGGGCCTCCTCCAGTGCCACAATGACGCCACACATAAACTGGAGGAACAACCCCTCATATTTCGTCTCGGGAGCTTACAGCCCAATGGCCTGAACATAGAATTCACCAGTTTCAAAATCTCCCCATCCCTGGCCTCATCCCATTTCCAACCCTCCCTCTCATCCCTGCCTCCTCGACCTGACACTACCTGTCCATTTTCTTTCTCGCCTATCTGCCCCAACCTTCTTACTGACCAATACCCCTACCTGCATTCAACTATTGCCATCCCACCTTCCTTCCCTCAGCCCCATCCCTCCTCCCTGTATTTATTTCCCCAGCTCTCTTCCGCCTCCCCAGTCCTGATGAAGGGTCCAGGCGTGAAGCATCGACTCTCCTGCTCCTCTTATGCTGCCTGACCTGCTGTGTTCCTCCAGCTCCATGCTGTATTGACTATGACTCCAGCATCTGCAGTTCTTGCTATCTCTAACTTTCACAGCAATCAGCTGTCCTGGTCTGAAATTTTAAAGGTCCTGACAGTCTTTTTAGTACATAAGCTGAGTGCAGTGTTTGGGTGCAGAGAGGGTCAGGTGCTGGGAAAACAGGGTGCCAGCTGGCAGGGAATTAGGATGCCAGCATTATGATGCTTGATGAATGGGGTAGGGAGCCAGCTGGTGGCAGGGTAGAATGTTAAGTGGAAGGAAGTAGGTTGCCAAGTGGGCAGGATTCAAAGTGATAAGCTAAGTAAGGCAGCTCTTAGAGCAAGTTGGGATTGATGAGAGATATTGAGTCTAGTGGGAGATGGGGAGGGTGGGTTTCAGTTCCTGCATTGGTGGGTTTTGGGGCTCGGGTCCTATGGGATTGAATTGGGATCTGGCAAGAAGTGAGTGGAATTGGTTCACGGAGGTTGAAAAGGTTGGAGTGGATTGGGTTGCAGGTGGAGGTTGACTCAGAGTATTGGATGTATAAAGGGTCTGGGTTGGTATAGTTGGGGTGTGAGACCTAAGTATGGGTTCCATCACATTGTTACTCAGGAGTTCCTGAGTAACTACTTTATTTAATTTCTTCGGAACCCTCCAAAGTTTCTAATATAAATGGAGCGTTCCAAGCATAGAGGAATTCCCCAGTGAAAAATTCAGTTTTCTGTTCAGTTTCTACAGAGTGTGCTGTGATGGGGGATTCCTCAGGGTCCCAAGCGCAACTCTTATCCTCTGGCATAATGAGTGGCCAGCAGAAGATTCAGACCATTGTTATTTCCTAAGAGATAGTAACTAGTCTATGCTCTGTTGTAGACTGTACAACCGACAATTAAGAGTACTCTGTATAACTGGCTAGCTCCTCCCAGGGACACACATTTATATATCAGTGGCTGGTGCTATTCCAAATCTTCTGAGTTAACCTTTTAGACCAACTGTTTTTTATAACATCTGTCTCTAAAATTTTGCCCCTTGTTTTACTCCACTATATATTTGTTTAAGTAAGTATATCAAGTTTACCATTATTCTTTCACCTGCGCCCTCCATCTCCAAGTCTGTGATTAAGTTTGTAAGGTCAATGTGGAGGCTTGATGATTCTTCCAAACCAGTTCATTGTTGGATTGGCATGTTGTGGCTTGAGCATCGTTCATTTGATTTTTAGTCCTGTGTTGTAGTGGATTGTGAATTATTATTCTCATTATGTTAATTATTAAGTTCACTACACTGCAGCAGTAATAGAGTACAGTTGTGCTGTGATACAAGGTTTCTGTGTAATATCTGATATGCAGACAAGGAATGAATTTTGCTACACTGTCAATTGTTGTACCTCTTTAGCATTTCTATTGAGATCTCATCTCCAGACCTTAGGGTCAAACTTAGCAACTGTTGCGTGTGGTGACATTTGCTATAGTTAGAAGCTTGTTGCTGTTCTTTACAGTAAAAATTGTTATAGGCCTTAGGATTCATCTGTGGAAATCAACATTCTTGGAAGGACGGAGAGCTGAATTTTCAGCTTTCTCCCTATTTTAATTTTGATGGTGATAAAATACATTGGAGCAAAGTGGGCTGATAGTTCAGCAAAGCTTTATAGCTGTCACTGTTCTTTCTCAAGCTGATTTAACAGTTTGTACCCCTTGTTTGGCTTCTCCATTCGGCTGTAGATATCTCGGTGAGCTGATTTAAGTGTTAGAAGCTGGGGATGGCTGCAAAGTTGTCAAAAAATTCATAAGCAATGAGATGAGAGTGTCCATCGCACATAAATAGATCAGTTCCCACTCATTCCTGTGGTATAGGTGGGAGGAATTAATGGCTGTTGGTGTTTAGGTCTGTGTGTGGCAGTCTACACAATCAACTAGAGATAGTAGGAACTGCAGATGCTGGAGAATCTGAGATAACAAGGTGTAGAGCTG
>JAHRHZ010000063.1:59110703-59175382 GCA_024137785.1 Ginglymostoma cirratum | reverse complement strand
GGGCCATTTCTGAAGAAGGGTCTAGGCCCAAAACGTCAGCCTTCCTGCTCCTCTGATGCTGCTTGGCCTGCTGTGTTCATTCAGCTCTACACCTGGTTATTACACAATCAGCTGTTTGCTTTGAGATCCCTAGCAACCATACAGAGGCGCCAGCTGTGGCTCTGCATTTGATAGACTACATCAGGGACATTTCAGGATAATCAAGGACATCAGCACTGAGTGAAGGCAGAATAACTAGTCTATCATTGAATATCAGTAAGTCATCTGTAAAGGTGAAATATTGTATTCAAAGTAAGTCTTAATCAAACCAATGTGCATTTTAAAATCTGGCCAACCTCTGACATCATACCAAGTGTGATACACTGGGTTTTTTTTTTGCTTCTGTCTGGTTTGATTGAGTCTGTGCTGTGATGTTGCTGGTCACTGTGCCACCATGGCTCGGGTGTATAGATTTTGTTTACAAGTCAAGTCTTCAACAGCAGTTTTATGGCTAGCTACACTTGTTCTGAAGAGGGCATCTGCTTATGTTTGCAGCTTCCTTTTGCACATATTTCCTCATAATGTGAAAACATATTCTCTGGATCTTTGGAAGTATCTTTTCCAACTATTTCTTGTCGAAGAGGGCAACTATTACTTTATGGTCAACCAAAAGACATTCGAGACCAAGTATGCTTTCTCACTAACTGTAATATGTTTCAGTGTCAGAGAATACTCTGGACGTATAATATATTGTCCTCCCACATTCTTCTGGTTGTTTCTGAAGGTGCCATATTTAAAAGGCCATTGTGTATTCAGGCGGGCACTGTCAATCAGATCCATCCTGCATCATTCCTGATGTTTACCCCAGTCTTAATAGACAAGGCGGAATTCAGTGTCATGCTTTGCAGGTGTGGTCCTGAGGTTGCCAACTATGTTAGAGCTGTCCCACTCTGCCAGTGTAAGCACCATCTTCTTCTCTCTGATAACTCACACTCAGTCTCTGCGACTGTATTCAAGTTCTACCGCTCTTGCTAATGCATGCAACAACTTCCCCACTCGCCCTCACACATCCTGAACTGCAACACCACTAACCCTGCAAAGTCTCTGCACAGCTTTCCACTCATTTGAGAAACCTCTCCACCTGCACTAACAGTATCTGTGCCACTCACTTCCATTTCTCATGGAGCATTCCCATCATATAAGTGGCTGGAGTCCGACATGGATGTCTTTTGGACCAAGCTCTCACTTCCCTGTTGAGCTTTCAAGTTTGGTAAGATTGCAACCTGTAACGAGTTGGCCTGTTAAAGTGTTTTAACAGGAAACTAGCATCAGTTAGAAACTTGCTACTGTCACAGGGGTCATTGTTGGAACCACAACTATACACATTATACATTAACGATCCAGACAAAGAAACTTAGGGCATTGTTGTGAGGCTACAAATGATACAAAAATATGTGGAGGGACAGGTAGTATTGAGGAAGTGGGGAGGCTGCAAATGGACTTGGATGGGCTAGGAAAGCAGGCCAAGAAGTTGCAGATGGAATACAATTTGGGAAAGTAAGAGATTATACACTTTTGTAGGAAGAATAGAGGTATAGACTTTGCCAAATGAAGAAAGGCTTTGGAAAGCTGAAGCACAAGGGATTTTGGTGTCTTAGCGAACGTTCAGATTTCATTGGCAGTTAGGAACTGAAATGCAACGTTAGCTTTCATTTTGAGGGCGCTAGAATACAACAGCAGGATGTACTGCTGAGACTGTATAAGGCCCTGGTCAGACTGCATTTGGAATATCGTGAACAGTTTTGGGCCTTGTATCGAAGGAAAGATGTGCTGGCGTTGGATAAGATCCAGAGGATGTTCACAAGAATACTTCCAGGGATTAAGGGCTTGTCTGTACACTGGGGATTAGAAGGATGGGGGAATGGAGTGTCTGATTGAAACATACTGAGGGGGCTGGAGTGTGGACGGGCAGAAGTTGTTTCCAGTGGGAAACTAGAACCTGAGGGCACAGTCTCAGAGCAAGGGGACAACCCAAACTGAATTTAGAAAGAATAAGGAGAATAAAAGAAAATAAGTAGTCAAAGATAAAATGAGAAAATACCAGTAGCTAACAAAAGGGAATCAAAGTCTTCATAAGCATCTAAATAATAAACTAGTCGTAAGTGGAACGCTGGTTTTGGTTAGGGACCAAGAAGCAGATCTGTGCATGGCTTCTGAGGGTATGGACGAGGTACGAAATTAGTTTTATACCACATCTTTGCCAGTGAAGGGGATGCTGTCAAAGTCATAGCCAAGATATAGTTGAGATGTTACTGGGGCTAAAATAATCTGGCAATATTAATTAAAGGCTGGTTGATCTTAAAGTTGTTATATCAGGACAAGGTGTGATGTATCCAAGGTTGCTGAGGAAAATACGGATGTACTAGCCATAAACTTCCAATCTTTATTGGTACAGAGTGATGCCAGAGGGCTGGAAAATTGCTTGTGATAAATCACCTTTTTTAAAAAAACCTAGCAACTCTCACAAACTAGCCAGTTTAACTTCAATGGTGAGAAATCTTTTAGAAAGGGACTATTTGGGACAAAAATTACATCATTTAGTTAAGTGTGGATTAATTAAGGGATAGGGGAGGCAATGACCTAGTGGTATTATCGGTGGATTGTTAATCTAGAGACCCAGATAACATTCTGGGGCCCAGGTTTGAATCCCACCACGGCACATGGTGGAATCTGAATTCAACAAATATCTGGAATTAAGAATCTTATGATGACCATGAATCAATTGTCAGAAAAACCCATCTGGTTCACTAATGCCCTTTGGGGAAGGAAACTGCCATCCTTACCTGGTTGGGCCTACATGTGACTCCAAATCCACAGCAACATGGTTGACTCTCAACTGCCTTCTAGGCAATTAAGGATGGGCAATAAATGCTGCCTAGCCAGTGAAACCTCATCCCATAAACAAATAAAGGAAAAAAAAAACCAACATAGGCTGGCATAAGAAAAACTGATCAACTAACTTGATTATGGCTTTTTTCAGTTGAGGCAATAGAGAAGGCTAATGGGGTTGATGTAGTTTCTATGAATTTCCCAAAGGTTTTTAGTAAAATACCACATGATAGACTTGCCAGCAACGCTGCAGCATGGATATGAATTTGACTGAATGACAGGAAACTGTAGGAATGAACGGTTGTGTTTTCTAGGGATCCTACTAGAATCACAGCTTCTCTTGATATAGTTGAATGACTCAGATGTACGATTTCAAAATTTGAAGGTGGCATACAACTTGGAAATATTGTCAACTATGAAGATAAGAATAAGACTTCAAGAAGATTTAGGCTTGTGGAGTAGATAGATAAATGAAAGGGAAGTTTAATGTAGCCAACTATGAAGTCATGCATCTTGGTGGGAAGAAAGAAAAGAGCCAATATAAACGAAAGGATATAGTTCTAAAGGCGATGAAGAACAGCAGAATCAGGGGAGATACACAAATTACGAAGGTGATGAGTTCAGAAAGTGATCAAAAATCAGTATCCAGGATCCTGAGCTTCATAATAGAGGCATAGAGCATCAAAGTCAGGAAATTATGGTGAACCTTTCCTAAACTATTGGCTTGGCCTCAACTAATGTTTTGTTTTTGGGTATTGAACCTAATGAATGCTGTGTAGGCTTTAAAAGAGGTTCAAAAATATTTACAAGAATAGCTCAAGGATGTAGGAGTTCAATTTTGTGGATAGATTGGAGAAGCTTAGTTTGTTATCCTCAGTGAAAAGGATATTAAGATGCTCAAAATCATGAGGTGTAGAGAAACTGTCCCATTAGTGGAAAGCTTGGGAACCAGAGAACATAAATAATGAAGTGGTTTGCCAAAGAATAAAAGGAAAACCTTATTTCAGAATGAATGGTCAAAATCTGCAATACAGCCCAAAAAGCTGTTGGAAGTAGATTCAAATCATTGCTCTCAATAGAGAATAGAAGAGCAGGAACAGTTGCCTCCTTGGGTGTGTTATAAACATTTGACAATTCTATGAACAAGCAAAACACTAAAAAGTGATGCAAATAGCAAATTTTCATGCAAAAAAAAATTCACACCAGAGCCCAAAGGTTAATTTATTAAGCAAAGGAACATTAATTAAAATTGCAGCAAAATATATAATTGGTGGACAGAAACTGATTTATCATGCCTATTAAAAGAGAAGACAGAAAATATGTTCTCCCTCCAACTGCTCCATTCAATGACACGGTTTGGAATTGGAACGAATAAATGACCGTTTGAAACCAGCAAACAGCTAAAGAGCCAAAATTTGTATTTTTTGAATTTTGCACAGATTGAAGGATATTGTTGCTCCGAATTAAATCCTTTGCATTTTAGTCATTTTTCCTAAATCATTCACTCCCAAGAACACTACTTCTCTACACCAGCAATGTGATATTGACAGTTACTCTCAACTGAGCTGTTACTGGGCACTGAATTAAATTGAACTTAGATTGCCCAAAATTAATCATAGTTAGATTGAAGTAATTTCCATATTTTCAACCTAGGATATATTTGCATGCAAGTCCCAAAGATGAAAGGCAAAGCCATCGAGACCCTTAATCACATTGTTTAAATTATGCTGAACAAGAGGAAATTGTGCTCTTCAGAGTCTCTGTTCACTTTCTTCCATTAGTTCATTTCATATGGTCAAAAGTAAGAAAGTCTCTCTTATTCATTTACAGAATGTCGATTTTTTTTTTTTTTTTTTAAAAAAATCACGTTTCTGTCATGTGTTGTTTCTTTCGATTATCAGATATACACGAAGTCACTGTAAAAACATTTAGTTGGTGCTGCTATTCTGCAAGGTCTGCATATACTCATTATACCGCTCCTCTTGGACTTCATAAAGTTTCCGAAGCTTCTTGGTCTGACCCTTGCTAAGCTCTTTGCCCTCAGCATCATGAGTTGGAAACCCCTTGAAGAAAATAAACAACATTAGAATTAAAATTTAAAACGAATTCTGACGAACAACATAAAGAAAGCACATAATGAAAAAGGTCAGTTTTGGCCAACTCTTTTTCCCCTACAATAAGCAAATTGACTGATTCTTAAATCTAAGTCACTCATATAGCCTTTGTACAATTCTATAGTTCTTCTCCCCACCCCAGATAACATTGTGCAAATCTGCTGCTTTTAGTAAGTGGCTAAGTCAAATCGATAATTTGTCCCCCAGTTCCGTTGCAGTTGTACATTTCAATTATATTCAATGTATCTTATTTAACAACGATACAATAAGTCAGGACCAAGGACAATGTGGCACAGTGGTAATTACCTTTGAGCCAGGAGATCTGGGTTCAGCACCCGTGATGTCATAACATCTCCGAACAGGCTGACTTAAAAATAATCCTGGTTAAGACTGTAGGGCTCTGATAGTGCAGTGGCTGTGATCCTATTTTGTATTGTTATTGTGTTCTTCCAACCAAAGTGCATCACCTCACACTTCTCTACATTGAACATCATCAGCCACATATCCAGCCACCTGACCAACTTGTTAATGTCCTTCTGGAATGAGTGCCAGACTACACTCGTCGCAGTTTAGAATTACAAATGAGTCATTTTCACCCCTGCAGTTTAGCTCTTCTGTCTGCATTTTGATCAAAGCTGTAATGAAGCCAGGAACTCATTGATCCTGATGGAACCCAAATTGAGCATTGAGCAGATTATTGCTGAGAAAATGCCAACAGACTTTGACGAAGGATGCCATCCCCTATTTGGCTGACAATTGAGGGGAGTCTGACGGAGCAGTTACTGGCTGTATTGAACTTATCCTGACTGTTGTGGACAGGACATTGCTGAGTGGATACTAGAATTGTGGCTGTATTGGAACAGCTTAGTTATTGCCAAAATATTGTCACAACCCATAGCTTATACAGTATCCAGTGCTTTCAGCCACTTATTGATATCAAGTGGAGTGAATGAAATTGGCTGAAGGCTGGCATGTGATTCTGGGGACCTCTGGAGGAGGAGAAAATAGATCATCCACTTGGCACTTCTGGCTGAAAGTTGTTACAAATGCTTCAGGTTTGTTTTTTTTTGCACAGACTTGCTGCGTTACCGCAACATTCAAGACAGGGATACTGTAGGGCTTCCTCCTCCTGTTAGTTGCTTAATTGTTCACCACCATTCATGGCTCGATGTGTCAGGTTTGCAGGGTTTAGATCTGATCTGTTGGTTGTGAGGTAGCAGTCTATCACCTGTCACTTATGTATTTGACATACAAGTAGTCTTGTGTTGGAGCTTCACCAGGTTGACACCTCACTTTAAGGTGACCTGGTGCTGTTCTGGCAAGCCATTTGACATTTTTCATTGACCGAATGTTGTTCCCTCAGCTTGATGATAATTGTAGAGTGAGGAATATACCTGGACAAGACGTTCAAGATTGTGGTTGAATATAATTCTACTGCTGGTAGCCCACAGTACCTTCTGGATACTTAGTTTTGACTTGCTGGATCTGATCAAAATATACCCCATTTAGCATAGTGACAGTGCCACACGTGATGGAGGAGTTCCTCAATTTGATGATGGGACATTGAAAATAACTACATAGATTGTGTGGAGACAAAGATTTATGTAGGTTACACCACTGAGCGTCTCTGTTCCTGCAGTTCCTTTAACTTCACTATTTAGGACTTGTTGCCACACCTCGTTCCTTCTCCCAAAATGGATCACATCATACTTCTCTATGTTAAATTCTATCTGCCATGCACCTGCCCAGTTCACCAATTTATGTCGTCCAAAGTCTGTTTGTATTTAGTAAATTTGCAGTGAAAGCACCTGCCGGTTTTCAGCACAGTTGTAAAGAGGGGAAACAGTTTAATTCAAATGATAGAACAATCAGCCATTCCATTACATTTTTCAGGCGAGGATTCAGATCTCTATGAGTGGACAGTTAGGTCACACTAACTATTAAAAAAATTCTGATGATTTAAAGGGGACCTGCAGCTATTAGCAGTTTGAACTTCACAGCAGCCATTAGTACTTTGGAGCTTGCCACCCAGAAATGTGACGACAGTGTGCAAAGCCCTGTTTTAATGCCATGGAGTCCAATTTTGCACTTCTTAATATATGGCAGAGGTATTTTAAATGCCTTTTGAAAGTGCACAAACACATCAACCACAATATCCTGACCAGCTCTATAGAACTCCATCCATCTACCTTTAATAAATTCATGCTGCCAATACTTTTCCAACGGTGTTACAATATAATAAAGTGCTGGAAAAACTCCGGGGGTTTCATAGCATCCATGGAGAGAGAAACAGTTAATGCTGTCAGTCCGATGACACTTCCTCAGAACTGAAGGGGCCTGGAAAATTGTGGCCTCTATGCTGTTGACAAAAAGGATGAGGAGCAAGTGGAACAAATGGTCAGGGTGTCGGGAGCAAAAAAAAAGAGAGTGTTGATAGTACTAAAGGAGAGATTCAGATGGAAAATAGTCTGCTTTTCTAAGGCCAACACATGCAAACAAGGTGGGGCAGGCGGGGGAATCAAAGTGGACGATGGTGTTCGTGTTCTGAAATTGTCGAACTCAGTGTTAATTCCTGTAAAGTGCCTGAGCAGAAAATGAGGTCATATTCCTCCAGCACGTGTTGGGCATCACTGCAACACTGCAGCAGCTTAGGACGGAAATGGTGGTGCGAGTGAGAGGTGGTGTTTTGAATTTAAAAGTGATCGGAAGATTGGGATCCTCCTTATGGAGGGAGCAGAGGTATTTTGTAAAGTGGTTACCCAGTTTGCACTTGGTCTCACACTGTGAGCAGCAAATACAGTAGAATAAATTCAAGGAAGTACAACTAATTGGTGCTTTACCTGGAAAGTCTATTTGGGGCCCTACACAATTGGGAAGGAAGAAATAAAACAGCAAGTGTTACACTTTTGCGATTGCATGGCAAAGTATCATGGCGGGAGTGAGGAATTGTTAGGTGCGACAGAAGAGTCAGGATGTCCTAGAGGGAACGGTCCCTGTGGAACGCAGTCATGGGAGGGGAAGAGAAGATGTGTTTTGTGATGGCATCCTGCTGGAGGTGGCAGAAATGCAGATATTTGTGTTGTGTAAAGTGAGGACAAGGGGAACCCTATCATTATTCTGGGAGGTGGTGAAAGGGTAAGGGCAGAAGTGTGGGAGTTGGGTTGGCCACAGCTAAAAGCCTTGTCAACAATACTGGGCTGGGGGAGGGGTGTGTGAAATGATGGGTCTCCCATGGGGGTCTGGTTTGTAGATTTCAGGAAGGAGGTAGAAGTGGCCGTGCAGAGTTGGAGAAGAGATCTCTAAAGGGGATGAGGTCACTGACAAACCTGGAAATAAACAGTTTAACGTTCAGTGCTCGGGCCATGGTCCAGCTGGGAGATAGGAAGAAGTGTGTAATAGTTGGCACTCAGCCTCTGCAAGGTATAAACTCAGAGAGCATTGAAGACGGATAACATGGTCTGTGAAGCAGGGAAGAGGACTACTGTCCAAAGAAATGGCCACAGGGGCTAGCGCAACAAAAGAGTTCAAGAGCTGATATCACGCCCAAAATTTAATAAGGCTGGGATGTAAGGAGATCAAAACAATCCTTTGCTAAGCACAGATCATTCAGCACTTTTAAGAAGTTAGGATGGCAGATACTCACTACAGAATTCTAGCCTTTTTCCTGCTCTTGTAGCCACAGTATTTATGTGGGCAATCCAGTTCTGTTTCTAGTCAGTTGGAACTCCCAAGATGTGGACAGTGGAGTATGGTAATGCCATTTAATATCAAGGGGCAATAGTTGGATTCTCCCTTCTTGAGAAACAATAACCCCTTCCACTACTTTGCTGATAACTGACAGAATATGAATATGGTATTAGCCAGTTTGGATTTATTCTATTTTGTGTGCACAGCACAGATCTGGACAATTTTTGACATCAGGTAAATGCCATTGTTGTAGCTGTACTAGAACAGCTGGGCTACGGGCACAGATGATTCTGAAGCATGAGTGTTCAGTACTACTGCTGGTATGCTGTCAGGATCCACGTTGTTTGCATATCCAGTGTCCTAAGGCATTTCTTGATATTATGTAGAAAGAATTGGTTGAAGACTGGTAGCCGTTCTGATGCTAGGACTTGGATCTATAGCACCAGAACGTGCTGGCAGCCCAAGACGACAAGAGTCACCACAGAACGATCGGAGGCAGCAACTTTAGCTGATGTTCTTGTTTTTATTCAGGTTATGCTGAAACTAACTTGACTCTCCTAACCACTCCTTTGACAAAGGTCAGCTGACTCAATATGGAGATTTAAGGTTGATCTTTCTGGTCTGTGTATATACATTTTTAAAAAAAATTAGTCTCAACTGAAGGCAGAGGTGGGGAGGTGCTTATCTCAAGATCCTTTAATACTTACGTTCTCATCAAATTTGGAATATTTGTCTTTTTCTGATCTGAACAGTTCACTGGGAGGGATCTTCATCTTGGCCAGTTTTGCTGCCTGTCGGAAGACAGTTACTATAAATTAGTCAGATTCTGCAGGCCTGTAACTCTTCCTTCATTTGTTTAATATGTTATCTTATTGCAGAAGCAAATGGACATTTAATGGATTGTTCTATTGTAACAACCACATCTTTTTTATGTCCTTTTGCTTTTGTACTAAGAATGAAAATGGTGGTTTAAACCAAGGAACCATATAAAGAGATGGCTGCTGTTTTACAAATCATGTTTAACGAAGCATTACAATTGTATAAAACGTTGCTTCTCCCAGAAACGCGAGAACAAAAGCCACTGAGTCGATGGGTTCCAAACTGAAAGAAAACTGTTCAACAACATTTTGATGCTGGTCAGGAGCCAGGTCTGTGGCTTGTTTGAACTCAGTGCAGCTGAAAACCTCCTGGACTGTACAGAAAACACCCAAAAATCTGTGTCTCGTGCTCTTGTGTGGAGGTACCAAAAACCTCCACCAACAGCTGGCTTTCTTCCAAGTACTTCTCTTTGCAAATCCCCAATTAGAGGAGGAATAAAACAACCTTTAAAGACAGTGAAAGGCTGAACTCTCAACCAGTGAATGAGAGAGAGAATCAGTATGCAAACAATCTTTTGTCAACAGCTGAATTGAAAGGAAGAGAAAGAATGCAACTCATTGAATCCTGTGGTCCAGATTAATGCTATTGAACAGTGTTTTCCTGATCATTTGAACTGTTAACTCTTTTTTTTTCTGGATTTTTCCATTCTCGTTATCCATGGCATGTTTGGGAATGTGGTAAATTTAAGGGATAGAGTTTAAATTGCAGAATTATATAAAGTTAGCAATTGGTACTTCCTAACTGCCATTGGTTAAAGTCAACTTGGTCATAATAAAGTTTATGTGAAGAACAGAAACCTGGTGAGTGTTTTCGATTAACTGGAGATTATCAGAACTGAGGAAGGGTCACTGGAACCAAAACATTAACTCTGATTTCTCTTCACAAATGCTGCCAGACCTGGTGGGTTTTTCCAGCAATTGCTAATTTTGTTTCTAACCTCTGAACCTATCGAGAAATCCTCTTGTGCGTCTCCCAGGTATTTCTGGATCTTCTGACTTAATGGGCAGTGTTGTGGCAGAAAGAGGCACACAAATAAAAGAACATACAAGTTTAAAAGCTAGATGAGGGCTTGTTTAATTTCATCTCCCTAGAAAGAGTCTACAGCCTTATCAATTACATTCTCCAACTACTACCTAAATGTTTACTGTACAACCTTATCTGGAAGGACATTCTACATTTTGCTTTATGTTGAGATGACCCTCCTGGCGCAAGACTTAAATATGTCTTAATTTAAATCTCTTTTTCATATTCTAATATGATCATAGAGATAAATTATTTTGATATGTTTGCTGATACCAACAATCTGATGAGGATTATTGATTGCGTATACTCACCTCTGATTATTTCTAATTGTAATATTAAACGGATACAAATTAAATTCAAAAATTGAAAAAAATTCTGTTTTGTTTAACACTATTTTTCCTACCCAATACACTCTACCATTTTGTTTTTCATTAATAGGTATTGTTAGGTATTTGCCACTCTTTGTTTAAATATATTTTATAAGATATCCCTGCTAGTGTACATGGTCTGGAGGGTTGGCAAGTGAAGCCAGATTGTTTTAACTCATTGAATTTTTTTCATTTCTAACAATTTCAGAATACAAGTTGATACTGCAATGGATTGCATATGTGAGCAAAACCAAATGTAATTTTTTGGATGAGGCTGTGTCAGAGGACAGAGATTAATTAGAATGTAAGAGTGTGCAGATGTAATTCAGCCCTGCTTCTAATGTCTGTATAATAAGTTTTCCAGTTAATCAAAATTATGACTCAGGATAGTGAAGTAGAATTGGCTGGAGTATTAAAGTTTTTCTGTGATAAAAGCTGAGGAATTTGACGTGAAACAACTATTGGGAGGATGCAGCAAATTACAACACGATAACTTACACCAGGAAGTTTCCATTATAAACAGACAAAGGAATTTATAATGGAAATGTTGATATTTAAATGGGTCAAAAACAATCCCACAAGTGATGTGTTGTAGGCAGGAAATATATGCAAACAAGATTTAAATATATGGCAGGAGATATAACTCTAATCAAAATAAGAGGAACAGGGAAGACAAAACAAATATATAAAAAACATAATGGTGCTGCCTTTCAAAGTCACCAGTTTTGCATCACCTGCATGTTACAAAGATAGACTGGCATCTTAAGTGAACATAGCAGTCAAAGCCTTCATGGAGTAGTCATTACCCACAAATTGCTTCTTTCTCACCAACACTTTTTTTAATCTTGCATCAATTCCCTGCATTTCTGGGCCCAACTTCTGATGCTGGAGGGCTGAGAATGCACAGTACACCTTAAATCCAGCTGAATTCTGGTGATGTAGGACAGTCAAGGGAAACAAAGCAACACACCGTTCTCTTTAACAACGCTAATTGCCTTGCTCCTTATTCTCGTACTGTTTCTAAACATATTGAACAACTTTGGCACATTTAAACAGCTTTTCAGTGTTTTGGAATCAGTGAAAGTCATTTAAGTGTGTAAAGGGTGGGCGGTGGTGCTGGAGCTGAGGTAGGTCGTGTGGCAAGTTGGATGGTGGATTTGATGACAGGGTCACAACAGGGTAGATAACATGGAGTAGCTGGATGGGTGGAGGGTGATGCAGATTGGGTCAGGTAGGGCTTATTAAGGGATCAGGTGGCTGTTGGGTTTGGAAGAAGGGGATCCTGGAAGCAGTGTTAGCGGTCCATGGGAATTGTCATTATGAGCAATTGAAGGGTGAATTTTGTAGTTAGTCAGGAGTTAGAGCTGGTTTTAATTTCTCAAATGTTTCCTGACTAACTGTGAGTCAGAATCTTCTGAACTGTCCGACTCTCAGAATTGGGGACTTTTTGGAGAGGTCCAAATGCTGGGTATTTGCCCCAGGGATGTTTCAACTTTGTGGGCAACTGCTGGGTCGTCATTATGTTGGGCCATCCAAAGGGATCCTGGTATGCATCTTTCAGTGGGTGTCCAGGCTCTAAGTAGGCAGAAAGCAGATGATTTGGGTCATTTTTTGTTTCAACTCCATACTATCAACAAGAATAGTTTGACAAGAAGAGGGAAGGGGAAACTTACTAGCAATCTTGTCAATTAGCCTGCATGTTTATATTATTCTGTAAAATATCAAAGAAAGTAAGTTATACAAGGCAAGGATTTATTCAAGGAAGAAGTCATCTATGATCAAGAATTGCTAAATACCAGATTAGTAATTTTCTCTGAATCTGTATCTTTCTGAAAAGGCTGACCTTTACGCAAAAATAATTACTGCAAGCTTTAGTGGGAGGGGAGGGGAAGAGGTCAGAGGCCACTGTAAATGCTATCACAATGGTAAAGGTGCTATTAAACTTAAGGAGTTTCAGTTGCATACTTTGGTATTGTAAGTTAAGGACAAGTACAAATCCCATTCTTCTTAAATCCGGATGGCACCCAACAACCATTGTTCACTCATTTTTCCTTAGGAAGGATTATTGAATTGAGAAGTGTGGTCTTTCTGGCTGATTTTCCCTGCTTTAACTTGGAAGCATTAATTGTAATGTTTTAACTGCCATCCCAGTTGAGATCAGCTAATTCAATGCAAACTTGAATCAAATCTACTACATTTATGATCAGCAGGTCCCTGGGATTCTCCTGCTGTTTTTAATGTAAATGTCTCAGTGATGACTCTTCAATGTAAGGCTAAAGTTTAAACTAATATAGAAGGTAAAATTAATTTATCTGCATTCAGCTTTGCAAGTGGTCAACTAGATTTTTGCTCTCTTTCTTTTAAGTTAGATGATGCCAATTAGAACAAATGCAACAGACAACTGTAAGACCATTTGAACAAGCTTGTACAGCAGCTATGACATAATGTATCAAGCCCCCACCTCCTGTTCTCGTTTTTTCTGGGCTGCTTCTTCCTTCTTCCTCTTTTTCTCTTCTTCAATCTGTTGCAAAACAAAAAAGGCAGAGCAAAAAAAGTTTTAATCATAATAAATACAATATTACTTGTTTGTTAAACAGAAAACAAGACCAATTTTTCTCAGATTGCAAACTATCTCAATGTTGTCAGTCCTTTGCAACATATGTTTCACCTAATTTTCTCAAGACATGGATCTCACGTTGTGTGGTCCAACAAATATCAACATTTCCTGGTACCATGTCCAAACGGTCACTCTCTGTGTGTAACTTTGTGTAATGTGTTACGTCATGCAGAACATTACTGTAACCCTGATCCCCACAGATAGAAATCTTACACTGGGTAGGGGTGGGTGTGAGGGGATTGATTAAAAATGGAGCAAGAATCCAGACTGTATTCATGTTGTTTTCATTTAAGATGCTAGAATAAACTGCATCACTTTAGCTGTAGTTAGCAACTCTGATGGTGTTGTATGGCACTGGAATATTTCCATTTATTTAATTTATTCATTAATTATTTCCATTTAATCAGCAAGACAACAACAAAATATGTAGACTTTTACAGGCGCTGTAAATACAAGGCTCTCACTATGGTCAGTGAATCTACCAACATGGAAAGTTTTGCTCACCAGATTTATTAGAAGAGGAAAATACCAAGTTTTCATGAATCTTAAAAATGAAACCGCCAGGCTGTGAAAATAAATATTTGCCACTGATCTGTTCCCATATTTATTACTCACTGAAGCTTCCAATAGTGGGTTGACCGTATTCAGCCCTTTACAAATTTTGTAAGTTTGAATTAGATCATCTCTCATTATTCTAAACTCTAATGAATAGAGACACAGTCTCCTCAATCTCTTTTCACCGCACAGCTTAATGTTCCATTGTATACTTTTAGTTTTCCAACATGATAGAGATCAACTTACCCTTTTCTTCTCTTCTCTCTCCCTCAGCAATGTCTCTCTGTCCACAAATTTCACCACAGTAGGTAATCCTGCAAAACAATAGGAAACCATTAGAAATGTCAGCCTAACCCTTTAAGCTCTTCAGTTCAATATTCCTTAATCTAACTGTTTAAAACCTTCAGAAAAAGAAAACACATGGGATGGGCAGGGTTTCTATCACATAAGTGGCTATTCTCTGTGACACAGCACAAGGGCATTAAGATTTTATACAGAAAAGTCTGATCCTGCTCTTAATAAACACCAATAATACTTTGTAGCAGAAAGAATTGGAAGCACAGAGCAATTCTAATACGAGTGAGGAATTTTATTGTTTGGAGGATAGAACTCTGGTAAGGATGTAACATATGGAGAATGGAGAGGATCTTTTTGATATGTATGGTAGTGTGGCCAATAAACAAAAATAGGTTTTTGTACAGTTCACAAGACACTGCATAGAGAACCGAATTTCTCTACAGTTAATTGAAACTGCCCAAAGATAAAGTGCAATCAGTTGGCCAGGAGGATATGAAGAAATTGTACCTTTTTGACGTTTGCCCTACTCCCTAATGGCCAATACATGTCTCAGAAAGGCTGTTCAAACTAATGATCCTCCTATTTACAATACGGACATCTAGAACAGTGCACTTGAAGAGTTTAAACGATGCGATTTTCATCCCCTTGGACCTCTGCTAAAACCTTTAAACCAGCTCGAGTTGGATATTATATCTTTCACTATGTTTATAACTATTTAACTTACTCTAAAGCCAGTCATCTGTGCTAAAGTTGATTTCCTTTTTAAAAATTCTTCCAAGTGCCTTTTCCATTCTAATAATTTCATAATCATAGAATCCCTACGGTGTGGAAACAGGCCCTTCGGCCCAACAAGTCCACACTGACCCTCACAGCGTCCCACCCAGCCCATCCCCTATAACCCACCTAATCTACACATCTCTGAACACTATCGGCAATTAGCATGGCCAATCCATCTAGCCTGTACATCTTCGGACTGTGGAAGGAAACCGGAGCACCTGGTGGAAACCCACGCAGACATGGGGAGAACGTGCAAACTCCCGTCACCCGAGGGTGGAATCGAATTTGGGTCCCTGGTGCTGTGAGGCAGCAGTGCTAACCACTGAGCCACCGTGCTGCCCCTTGTACTCATCCAGGCAAGTGATTCATCTATCTTCAATCCTATAACTCTGGCCACTAAATTTTTAATTGATTCCATTCCATAATCAATTGCCCTCACTGTGCACAACTTTTGTTTTTCTCAGAGGGCAGTCATTTGGGTATTTGAAGACAAAGCTTATTCAGGTTTTTGACATAACTATTTACCAGCTCCGTTGCTTTACTCTTGATAGTTCTAGCCTTAGATAGGACATTTACCCTAGCTGGTGATTCTAGAACCAGGGTATAAGAGTCTCAGGATAAGGGCTGGCCATTTGAGACAGAAGTAAGGAGGAGGCTGAAGCGAGGAGGAATTTCTTCATTCAGAGTGTCGTAAGTCTTTGGAATTCTCTACTGTAGAGTGCTGTAGAAGCTCAGTCATTGTCCATGCTCAATACAAAAATCAACAGATTTCTGGAGACTAACGACCATCAAGTGATATGTAAATAATGCTGGAAACGTGCACTGAGATATATGATCGGCCATGATCTCAGTGAATAGCGGAACAGGTCCATAGGCTGAATCACTTGTTCCTATAATCTTTTGTGAGTTGTGGGTTCCAAAGTCACTTCAGAGACTTCAGCACAAAAATCTAGGCTGACATTTTACAGTGGTTGTAGTAAGGGAGTGTTGTGCTGTTGGGACTTTTGTTTTTCAGGTGATAATTAAACCAAGACCTGTTTGCTGTCTCAAGTGGATGTTTAAAAAAAAAAAAGCCCTGGAACCATTTTTAAGAGGAGCTAGGGAGTTATGCACTGTGTCCAGATCAACAATTATCCCTCAATCGTCACTAAAAACAGATTCTTTAGCCATTACTGCATTATTGCTTCTGGAAGCTTGCTGTGCAGTAATTCACAGAATTGCTGCAGCACAGAGGGGATGCTTTTCAGCCTGTTTGGGTGATCCTTGGTGTGGAGGAACTGTTTTATGAACAAAGTTGTTCTTAACAGTTTGGGACTTTATTCATTGGAATTTAGAAGAATAACAAATGATCTCATTAACACAGGGGATTCTTAAGTGACTTGACAGGGTAAATGCTGAGAGAGTGTTTCCCCTCTTGGATGGTCAAGGACGAGAAAGCATAGCCTCAGGATAAAAGGGGCACCAATTTAAGACTCACATGAGGAATTTCTTCTTTAAGAGGGTTGGATATCTTTGGAAATCCTGCCACATAGAACTGTGGGGGTGGAGTCCTTGCATATATTATAGATAGATTATTGATTAGAAAGGGAGTCAAGGATTATGGGGAAAAAGGTGGGAAAATGGACGTGAGGAATATCAGATCAGCCATGATCCTATTGAATGGTGGAGTAGGCTCGAGGGGCCAAACAGCCTACTCCCGTTCCTATTTCTTAAGGTCTTATCCCTGCTTTGTTTCTTATACTACATTAATGGCTACAGTTCAAAATTACAGAGGACCCAAGGTCATGAAAAATATTGTAAGAGTGTTGCTCTGTGATTCAGTGATGTGACAGCTGGTCAAATATTAGACACAAGTTTGCCACAAACAACAGGAATAAATTTGTCAAAAAAGTGTTCAAACATTAACTAAAACATTGCTTTTCAACTGTCTTTACCATGACTTTACTTTTCAACTTTGTACCTATCAAGTCAGCATTCAATAGTCTGGATAAAGCTTTCAATCAGCTTTTTTTTCCCCCTCTTGCTCATCAAAAACTCTGCAGCCAAGTGTAGAGTTCCATTGTAGCAGGCTGAGATTAAACCTTGCACTCTGTTGTCTATGTCAACCAACTACCCATTGGGTAAGCATTAAAAACAATTCTTTAAAAAACACTATAAAAGTTACTCATTAACAACTCAGTGGCTAATTACGTAGTAACAAAAGTAGACTGAAGGGTCCAGGTTAATTCTCTGTTGATGCTGCATTTGCTGATTTCTGTTTGAATACTGGTTATGACCATTACATTAACTCTCGGTGCCCTGGGCTAGGAAGGCAGGAGAAACATTTTGTAACAAAAATTCTCAGGAATATTAGATAACAAGATGTGGAGCTGGATGAACACAGCAGGCCAAGCAGCATCAGAGGAGCAGGAAAGCTGACGTTTTGGGTCTGGACCCTTCTTATTGTCCATTTTAGTGCAGTAAGAAGCATTGTTCTGAAGACTGGAACCAAGGCACCAAGTTTCCCCACAGTTAATACAACACAAAAAAAGGAGCACGAGTATGGTATTTAGCCCATTGAGTCTGCACTGCCACTCAAAAATGGACTTAATTCCACTTTCCTGCTTGTTCCTATAACCCTTAAATCCCTCACAAATCAACATTCTGTCTAACTCGGTCTCAAATTTATTCAATGACCCAATCTCCATTGTTCTTTAGGGTTGAAATTCCTTCTTCATGTCGGTCTTGTTTGGTAGAACCCTTATTTTAGAACTGGGCCCCGTAGTAATGGATTTCCCTGGAGGGAGAACATTTTCTCAGCATCTACCTTGGTGTCAAGCCCCCTCAGTATTTCAAAAGATAGATGTAATATCGATGACAGGGGGTCTCAGCCACCAACTGGAGAACCGGTATGACATTAGGGCAAATTTCCCCTGTCCTGATAATCATTTTGCAAGCACAGGTAGGAGTTGTGCATGGAGGCCCTACAGAATCATAGCACAGTCCAAAGGAATTGCCTGGCATATTGAACTTCTGCTGGGTAATTCCACAATATTTGGAACCCTCCAAAAGTGTCTATAGATATCGAAGATTTGAATGGTTCTGAAAAAATTAATTAGTTAGGAAAAGTTAGACTACATAATTTAACTCCTGAATAACTAATGATCAGAGCCAATACTTATCTGACACACCCAAGAACCCTCCTACGAGCTAAACATCAACTCCCCACTGTGCACATCTCTCCCTCCATGAGTTATTACACTGCCTCAAATCCTGCTTCCAGAGGCCACTTTCAATTCCATCCAATGCTTCAGCAATCTGGCTGGAAGTTGAGGCGATGATGATAGAAGACAACACCTTATGATCAGGTAGCACCAAACTTATATCCCACACTTAGAGCACATAAAAATATGAGTCTGTCACTGTCACAGCATTGTGAAAGAATACTGGGAAAAATGGTATGATTATCAAGTTCAATACTGAAAGACACAACTTGTTAGTGTATGAAAATATCGTAGCCCACTCAAAGAAGTCAAAGCTAGCAAAATCTACAGATGATAACCTGCAGCTGACCCAATTCAGTACCTTCATGGTCTTCAAAACGAACTCCAAGCTCTGGAAGGATGTCATCTCGAAGGTCATCACACAGTTGGAGAACCTCACTCGCTGTAACACAGATGGAGGTTATTCAACGGACACCCATTTTAGGCCACATCAGGATCATTGAGTTTTGTGCCCAAATCAACAAAGGTGAACAGAATACACTCCAAACTTTTTCCTTCCTCTTGCGGCATTTGTCAAGCCGAGAGATTATACTGGGATAAAAGGTACTGCAGATGCTGGAGAATCCGAGATAACAAGCATGGGGCTGGATGAACACAGCAGGTCAAGCAGCATCATAGGAGCAGGAAAACTTGACGTTTCAGGCCTAAACCCTTCATCAGAATGGGGGAGGGAAAGAGGGTTCTGAAATAAATAGGGAGAGAGGGGGAGGCAGATAGAAGATGGATAGAGGAGAGGAGGCAGACAAGTCGAAGAGGCGGGGATGGAGCCAGTAAAGGTGAGTGTAGGTAGGGGGGTAGGGAGGAGATAGGTCAGTCCAGGGAGGACGGACAGTTCAAGGGGGCGGGATGATGTTAGTAGATAGGAGATGGGGGTGTGGCTTGAGGTGGGAGGAGGGGATAGGTGAGAGCAAAAACAGGTTAGGGAGGTGGAGATGAGCTGGGCTGGTTTTGGGATGCGGTTGGGGGAGGGGAGATTTTGAAGCTTGTTGAAATCCACATTGATGCCATTGGGCTGCAGGGTTCCCTGGCTGAATATGATTTGCTGTTCCTGCAGCCTTCGGGTGGCATCACTGTGGCATTGCAGGAGGCCCAGGATGGACATGTCGTCTGAGGAATGGGAGGGGGAGTTGAAATGGTTCACGACTGGGAGGTGCAGTTGTTTGTTGCGAACTGAGCGCAGGTGTTCTGCAAAGCGGTCCCCAAGCCTCCGCTTGGTTTCCCCGATGTAGAGGAAGCCACAACGGGTACAGCGGATGCAGTATACGACCACATTGGCAGATGTGCAAGTGAACATCTGCCTGATGTGGAAAGTCTTCTTATACTGGGAATTCGTTTTTCCTTCTATTGGTATAAAATCAAAGTAAAATTCCCTCCATGCTATCGCATGAAGCATTTTCAGATGAGTAAAGAATAAGTTGGAGGAAGAGTAAAGCTTTTGTGCCAGTTTTTTAAAGTTACATCACCTCAACAATGCCATAAGAGATAGTAAGAACTGCAGATGCCAGAGTCAGAGATAACACAGTGTGGAGCTTGAGGAACAGCAAGCCAGGCAGCATCAGAGGAGCAGGAAAGTTGACATTTCAGGTCAGGACCCTTTTTCCAGATTTTCTTCAGATAATCTGATGAAGGGTCCTGACCTGAAATGTCAACTTTCCTGCTTCTCTGATGCTGCCTGGCCTGTTGTGTTCCTTGAGCTCCACACTGTGTCATCTTAACAATACCATGAACCTTGTTTGGATGTGAATTGATAACTCATAATGCAATCAAGACTGTTAATCAACCTCTGATTCACTCAGAGCATTGCTCTGCAAGTCATGAGACTTTTAGCATGATAATAAATTGCTTTGTAAATAATTTTCTCAATCACATTTCCCCCACCTTGGTCAGTCAGCATCTTTGAAGCTGACGAAATGGGGCGTTGTTACATTCCGTGAAGAAGTTGCTTAAGGATGGTTAGAAGGGAGTGGTCATACCTTTCTTTTGTTACTTCTACTGAACCTTTTTATATTTCCTCCAAAACAGGGTACATGCCACATCAATGGGAGAAGCTGATACCCAAACTACACGAGATGTTCTTTGTTGAGTCAGCAGCTTTCCTCTCTACAGGATTATTATTGCAAGGACTTCTATCAAATAGTCTGGAGGAGATCAGCCCTGATATGTTTAGCACCGCAGGCAGCATCTATATCACTGGTCATATATTGCATTTGAAAGCAGCTCCAATTATACTGTGTATCTTGGGTAACTTGGAACTTATTTTTGATAACAGGGTATCTGATGACTGGTATGGACACCAACTTCATGAATATCTACCTCAATTTCCTTAGAGTATTTGACAAATTATGTGCAAAAGGCATTTGAAGCTTAAAATGATGAAGATTCTGGTTAAACTTGGAAAAGAAATTGGATGAAGGGTGCAATGAAGGTTAGAGGAGTCAAGCATAAATGCATAAAAGTCAAGCACAAAAACAAAAATGCTGCAGAAACTCGCCTGGTCCAGCAGCATCTGTGGTGAGAAAAACAATGTTAATGTTTCAAGTCCAATATGATGCTACTTAAAAGAGAGAGTTAAATTTGCTTCTCTCTCCACAGATGCTACCAGACTTGTTGAGTTTCTCCAGCATCCTTTGTTGTAAATCCAGCATCCACAATATTTTGCTTTTATTTACAGAACCAGGCATGTTGAGTAGAAGAAACAGTTAACTGCAATGGCTCAGGGATCAGTACGTTGGTAGACTTGTTATTTAACTCAGCAGAACACCAGATCAAGGTGCAAACAAATTGTGGATCCACATGACAAAAACAAGTAAAAATACAAGTTAGTTATGCTAAGACTGTGGTACTCTGGTCATGTCGCACCTTATTAAGGCACTGCAAATAACCACTTCACCACTGCATCTTGGAACTGTGATTCAACTACATTAGGCACTGGGACGCCACCCATAAGCTAAGTAGATTTATTAGGAAAACATACTAATTCATCGTTCTGTACCTTTCTTCTCACGGGCAATTTGTCGCACTTTCTCGCGAAAATCTGATAGTACCTTCAGGTAGGGCATGATGGTGGCTTCCAACTGGATGCAGAAGACAAGAATTAAAAGGCAGTAGAATCTGACGACTGAATTTGTTACAGTGAAAGGTCCCTTATCACACCATAGCAATCTACACCTATCGTTGCACAGTTTAAGTGCTTTTTGGAACTATTTGTAACAGGGCTGCATGACCTGATCAAGCAGACATCAATTTTAGGGTTTCCTACACAGTGACCAGCTTGTCCCAAGACCACTGCACACTGATTAACACCTTCACTTTCAACTGGTTGTAGAATATCATTTCAGACCTAGCTGAGCGGCAGCTCCTGAGTTAAAAGCTTATGGGTTCAAGCTCCTCCAGGATTTAAGCACATAATTCAAGGCTGACAGTGCTTCATTGTTTATAGGTACTGCTTTTTTGATGATGTATCAAAACAGACACACCATCCTTTTAGGGGAGATGTAAAATAATACATGCCATTCTTCAAAGAAGAATAGGGGAATTCCTCTGGAAAGCAGTCATACCTCAATAGGTCCCAACCAAAATAGAAGAGCTTGACATTTACCTTTCTCACATTTAGGATTTTATAATTTAAAATTATAGAATTTTACAGTACAAAAAGAGGCCATTCCATCAATCGTGTCTATACGGGGTCCCAAGAGGTATCTAGCTAGTGCCATTCCAAGCCCTCTCTCCATAGCTCTCTAAATTTATCACTTCCAAATATGCATTTGAAACCCCCTATGGAATCTGCCTCCACTCACCCAGGGAGTGCATTCCAAATCCTAACAGCTAGGGTAGCACTGCTGCTTCATAGAATCAGGAACTCAAGTTCAATTCCAGCCTTGGGTGACTGTGTGGAGTTTGCACATTCTATCCACGCTTGTGTGTGTTTCCTCCAGGTGTTTGGGTTTCCTCCTACAGTCCAGAGTTGTGCAGGTTAGGTGGGTTGGCCATGCTAGATTGTCCCGTAGTGTGTGGTGAATTAGCAAACGTGGATTATAAGGGTTGTATTTGTGTAGGATGCTGTTCGGAGGGTCAGTGCAAACCCAAAGAGCCAAATGGCCTCTTTCAGCACTGTAGGGATTTGATGATTCTCTGATTAAAGAAGTTTTGTCTCATCTCACTCCTAGCTTTCTTGCTGACAATCATGAAGTTATGACTCCCTAGTACTGACATACCAAGCAGTGGTGTCAGAATGTCCCCCTTTACCCTGTCAAAATTGTTCATAATTTTGAACAGTTCAAATAAGGTCACCTCTTAATCTTCTACGCTACAAGGAAAATGAGCCCAATTTCTCTAATCTTTCCCCGTATCTAAAATCTTTCATTGCTGGTATCATTCTAATAAATCTCCTTTAAACTCTTTCCAGGGCTTTAACTTCCTTCCTTAATAAAGGCACCCAGAACGGAACACAATATCCCAAATGTGGTCTGACCAATAATTTGTTGAGGTGTAGCATTTATGCACAAATTTCTTGCTATTTTCCCCCCAGTGACTACACTTTGAAAGCTGCAAAGTGCTTAAATGATTGCAACAAATTGGAAGTTTCTATGTTTAAATGCCAAATGTTAATTTTTTCTTGTTATATGCAATTAAAATACAGTACTAGCAACCTCCAACTGTATCACTGCTTGAATTATCATATTCTTCAATGTAGAAGCAAGATAGTAAACGCGACTTTGTGGATTCCTTTATGTGTGAGAGAGAGAGAGAGAGAGGGGGAGAGAGAGAGAGACTGCAAATACTTACATTTAAATTCTCGCTGCCTCCTCCAACAGGGAATCCAATTGGTTCTTCACCCTCTATTGCTCCAAAAATCTGATTCACAGACAGAAGGAAACAATTATAGTTTTCTTTCCCACTGTCAGGCCTATCAATAAAGCCTGATAATTAATAGTTTTTACCACTCATAACTTACAAGCATAATTCTTCAATTGGATCTGCAGCAACTATGCAAATCAATGAAAGGGAGAACTGTAGTTGGATCATCTAGTATTTAGAATGCCTCATATCACAGTGGCCCACAGCAAACAAATCAAATACTCTGAATTAGTTGATACTTAGCAGGGCCCATAATTGGACTGGGAGAATTTGCAACAGTGCCCTTTGGCTAGAATGTGGAAAATTCCACTCCTGATCATTCCCCACAGGTCACTCTGTGTGGTGGTCACTCTGAGTGATATTATCATGGGCAGATGCACCAGCAACAAGCAGATTGGTGAAGATGAGTCTCAGTATGTTTTTCCCTTTTACTGGTTACTTCATCACCTGGTGCAGGTCCACTTGACATATAAATGTTCCGATTGTAATTGACTGTGATATCACTCATAAATCAGTATCCTTTGAGAAAGAATTATAGCCGTGTTCACTCTTGTTGAGGGACACATATGTAAAATGGTCAATTAGGCCCAGATTTTAGTGGGTAACCAGGCCTCTGTGTTTGGATAATCTAGGAACAGTCGCGTGTCTTTGGCAGAAGCAGGGGATAATTGGGAAAAGAAGCAGGGGATAGCTGGAAAGAAAAACAGGCATGCAGAACAGGCAGAAACAAACCTTACATGTCAGTTATGATGAAACTATTATGGGTGGGAGCTCTGAAGAAATCTATTGGTGCAGGCTGCTTATTTCCAGGTGACAGTAAATTAGAAAAAACAAACATTTGATAATTTATTGATGAAATTCAAACATGACTTGAAAACAAAAAACTTGATCATGGCTATCAGAGTAATAGATTGGAAGAATCAGATTGTGAAGAATCACATGATAAAGAATAGAAAATACTCAGTAAATCTAGGAGTATCTGTGGAGACAGAAAAAGCACTGATGTTTCAAGGTTGACAAACCTTTGTCAGACCTTAAACATTTTCAATTTCTCTCTCCCCAGATGTGGTCATCAGGTTTGCTGAATATTTCCAGCATATTCTGTTTTTAGTTAAGATTTACAAATTTGCAGTACTTTATTCAAGGAACAGACATTTGTGGGAGTGACCAGTGTTACATATGGTGCTTTGCCATCTCACCTTCAGCATCTCGGTAAGATACAATGCGATGTTTCTCAACAGCATCCGATTCGGTAACTGTTTGTTGCTTTTCTTTGCTGCAATGTATGTATTACATTGGCTCACAAGGGAACGCAGCTCTTCCATAACAGCACGGGTGTCAATGTTATCACACAGAGCCCTGTGCACAGCTGCTTTCTTCTCATAAAAGCTATAATTAAAAATGAAGTCTTTTTGTAAAACTACAGTAACCTGGTTTACATGTACCTTTCCTTTTGAAAGGATTGTGAAAAATACATTTTTCCAATTCTTGAGATGTGACTGAAGAATTCAGAACATGAGAAGAATGCTGAGGAAAGTGACTCTGTTGGAGAGAGGCATAGTTCAAGCGTCTACAAATACCACATTGTGGAAATTCCATTCAGAAGTGTGCTGGTGGCCAAAACAATGAGACAATTAGTTAACCTAAATAAAGGGAAGATAGCCTTGTTTTATTTAAATAGTATGTTCAAAAATGCTACATTCTAGGGTCACTATTCATTTATAAGCTAACATACTGATTACAGAGGCAAGAATCCACATTGATGCACAAAACTTCCATAATATGCTTACATTTTAATTACACGGCTCTTGTAGTTTTAGAAAACCTGATTATTATTCAAATGAATTTCCATCAGAACAGGTTGCAGTTCATAAAAAGGGATATTGTGGCCATTATACCATTTCTCTCACCAACTCCAGGGTTGGGGGGAAGAAGAGCTGTCGAGCAGTACTAACAGGAGATTCTTTAGTCAGTTGGGGGAATAAACAGACATTTCTGCAGCCGCAAACATGATGTGTTGCTTTCGTGATGCCCTGGTCAAGGATATAATGGAACAGTTGTAGGGCGTTTTTATGTGGGAGGGTGAATAGCCAGAGGTAGTCCATTTCGATAAAAATGACTTATATAGGAAAAGGGAAGAGGTCCCAAAAGTGGATTTCAAGGAGCTATTAAGGAGATGAAAAGCAGAATCTCCAAAGGTCAGGATGACACACAGTCTGACATGGTGAGCATAGACACAGGAGAATTGAGCAATTGAACACAAGACTTAAAAATTGGTGTAGAAAGGAGGGAATCACATAACTGAAGCAATGGGACCAGGTGCATGTACAAAATGGTCATGCTGCATCTTGGCAGGACTAACATCCTCACAAAGAGATTTGCTATTGCTGCTGTGGATCGTTTAAACTAGATTGGTAGGGGAATGGGAACCTATGAGGAGACTCAGGTTCAAGGGAAGCAAAATAAAGTAGTCAGCAAATGTGGAAAGATGACAGATGAGCAATGGCAAGTGTCATATAGGATTCAAATGGGGAATAATGTTAAAAAGGCTGAATTAAAAGCACTCCACCTAAATAAACATAGAATTCACAAGGATGCACAAAAGGAAATGGAAATGATTTAATTGCCATTACAGAGACTTTGCTACAGGCTGACCAAGATTGGAAATTGAATATTCAACTCCCACTTCAGGAGGATAAAGCAAAAAGGAAAAAGGACTATGGGGCAGCATTCCTAATTATGGATGACACTGGTACATTAATATGAAAGCGCCTTTGATTGGAGGATATAAAATGTTGGTTCAGTTTGGGTGAAGCTAAGAAACACAGGGAAAGCAATCATTGGTGGGAGTTGTTTATAGAACACAGACTGCAGCACTAGTTTTGGGCATGCTAATAATCAGGACATTAAAAACATATGTAATGTGGGCAATACAGTAATCATGGCAACTTGACTTTGCATACAGACTAGCTTAATCAAGTCGGCACTAATGTTGCTAAGGATTAAATTGTGGAATGTGCACGAGAAAGATTTCTAGAACAGCATGTTGAGAAATGGGGCTATTTTGGATTAGTTATTGTGTAATAAGGGACAATTTATTAATGACCTTGCTTTAAAGGAGCCTTTGGAAAACAGTGACCAAAAACATGATAGAATTTTTTAAAAAATCAAGCCTTAATATAACATTCTGTTCATTCCGAAACTAGAGTCTTAAATCTGAGCAAAGGAAACTCTGATGGCATCAGGGACAGGTTGACTAACTTGGATTGAGAAAATACATTGAAAGATCTGACAGTAGATAGGCAATGACTAGTATTTAAAAGAAATACTACAAGGTCTACAACAGATAAACAATCCTTTAGAAAGCAGAAACACCAAAAGGGAATGGTGAATCTTGAATGGATTAGAAGAATACCAGAAATAGCATTAAGCATCATGATTGAAAGACATTTAGAACCCACAAAAGGACAGCCAACAAATCGATAAGGACAGGGAAAAAGAGAACACAAATGCAAGCTAGTGAGGTACATAAAAGGTGGACTGCAAAAGCTTCTACTGATACATCAAAGAAGGGGAAAAAAAACAAGGATAAATTACAAGTGAGCGCAGGAGAATATATAATGCAGAATTGTGAAATTGTAAAAAAAAAAAAAAATCAAACAGCCACTTAGCTTCTGCCTTTATCGCAGAAAATCTTCTGGAAACACTAGGCAATCACGTGACTTATAAAACTGAAGAGTTAAAATAAATTAGCGCTAGCAAAGAAGCTGCACTTGAAAAATGAACTGGATTGAGAGCTAATCAAGCTCTTGGACTAGGCGAGATTCATAGGTGTTGAAGGAGCAATAGAGATAGTGGATACATTGGCGGATATCTATCATAATTCTATAGATTATGGAAAGGTTCCTGCTGACTGGAAGATAGTGACTATAATCCCACCATTCACAAAGGAAGAAGAATGGAGAAATTGTGGGGGAACATATTAGAATGGATTGAGAATTAGTCAATAAGTAGAAAGCAGAAAGTAGAAATAATGGATCATTCTCAGGAATAACAGATTGTCATCCAATGGTGCACTGCATGGGTCAGTGCCACATCGACCACAGAAAATCTGCATAGATCATTTAGAAGTGGGGATCAATTATAATAATGGTAATGCTGATGACACCAAACTGGGAGAGGAAGTAAATTGTGAGAATGGTGCAAGGAGGCTTCAAGAAGACTTGGACGGTCTAGGTGAACGGGCTAAATCAGACAGATGGAATATAACATAAACAAGTGTGAAGTTATTCACATTGGTTAAAAAAATTCCCGAAGTGTGAGAGTCCAAATGGATCTGGGTATCGTCGTTTAGTAGAAGGTGTAGATGCAAAAAGCAATTTGAAGAGAAATGGTAGGTCGGCATTCATTTCAAGGGGATTTCATTGCAAAGGTAAAGATGCCTTGTTGCATCTTTATGGAGCAGTGGTGAGACTTCACCTGCAATATTGTGTACATTTTCAGTCTCCTTGTACAAACGATACATTTACTGTAGAGACAGTACAACAGATGGTCACCAGATTCATCCTTAGGATTGTTTTACAAGGAGAGATCAAGAAACTGGGTCTACATGCTCCGTTTCAAAGAGCGACAGCTGATCTCATGGTGACTTACAACATTCTTACATGGCATGATAGGGTACATATAGATCTATTCCTGTTCATTGTTGCCTTAGCCCAGCTGTTGCTAAAACCCTTCTCCATTTCTATATCTCTAGACTGGACTATTACATTGTTCTCTGAGAAAACGTTCCATTCTCCACTCTGCAGAAACTTCAGCTCCTCTCAAACTCTGCTGTTCATAACTTACTATAAATCAAATCTGGCTGACCTATCACACAGTCTTCCCGATTTAAATTGGTTCCTGGATTAATGGTAGTTGCATGTTTATATTGGAGTTTCCTGCTGAATTCCCTCTGTAAATCTCCCTCTCCTTTCAAAATAAACCATTTGCCCAAGATTTAGGCTTCTCCCAATATCACTGGCTTTGCACCTGTTTTTTTCTATTTATGTTTATTAAGTATCTGAGATGTTTTCAGAGTTAGAAGTTTTATATAAATATGTCAGTGCTGTGACAAATACCAGAGAATTGCCAAATATTACTTGGGTCACTTTTGTCTGAGTAAACAATGTAGAAACAGAAAGTAATTCCACAGGCACAGGCCTACACAAATGCAGAGAAGACTATACTCTCAGTTCGCTATGGGACTGATCATTTTTGTCAGGGCTTTGTTGGATTTCAGGTTCAAGAAGGAAAATTCCAAGGATCACATGATCTCCCCCCCCCCACCCAATGAGCTAACAACTGACAAGATTAACATGCATGCCATCACATAATAGGTTCAGACATTTCCATACGAATTATTTACCACACGAATACACCTAAAACTGTATCTCATCTCTGCAGAAGTATCAGTTATGCTCTATATCTAATTGGAGGGCAACATTGGAGATGGTGGATATGGGGCAGGGTCAGACAATCTAAGGCTCTTCAACTCCTGCATACCAACATACCAAAACTGTGGCACATAGTTTGAGCCGGGGGAGCAAGGGAATTCAAGAGTCAGATTTGAGGATAGTATTGGATGTCCTGAAGCCTGTAGTGATCACTGACAGTACTGGCCATTCATAAAGTTCTTACAGTTTACTGCGATCTACCAAAAACAAAGTTAACTTAAAGAACAAATGTGTAACCTAGACATTGTCTGGAGGAAATTCTTGAGAAGCTAAGGGGAGTTGAGGATCTAAAAGCTTTGATCTGACAGAAGGTTGTTGGTAAATGTGGCTAAGTGCCTGAGTCCAGTTGTGTACTATATTTGCCGCTCAATCATGTTGTTCGAACTTACAGTCCTGTCCTTTAAACCGAAAAGCGCACCCAACCTACTCCAATAGTGGGGGAACTCATTCTGACAGAACTGAGGATTTTTCTCTTCCATTTATTAAAACAACATTTTTAGTTTGTGGAGATGAAACCTCATACCATTAAAGTACCAATAGTTAAGTAAATGAAAGTATTATTAAGGCCAAAAAAAATGAGACTCTGGCATGGCCCTAGTACCGTACCTGAATCACCCAGGTGAGGAAACAAATGTGACCCAGATAAACATGTATGCCACTCTATACAGACAATACCCAGATTGCAAATGCATTCCATTCCTGAGTACGTTCATCAGTCACCTTGTATGCAAATTGGAAGACAGAATAAAATACCCATTTGCAAGTATGACTGAACATTCATATTTCAGATCCTTAAAATTAATAGTAATATAGGAACATATTTGTAAGTAAGTTGGACTTTTAGAAACTTGCAATAGGACTGAAACAAAATGTAGGTTTGGGCACTTTATGGTTTTGCAGGTTATTAATACATGTCCATTACCAACAGATGTACTAATAGATTTGACCTACAAAATGATACAAATAAACTGAAACACAGAATATGTTCTTAATACTCAATAATGCATGAAATGCAGGATCACTAAGTTTAATTATGACCCTTGCTGAGATCAGCAAAACCAAAATCAAAACTGACATATTCATATTCAAGTTCATATGGTTCAATGCACACCGTGTAATGGTTTAATCACCTGGCAAGAGAGTTGTGGTTGTTTATATTTACCCTCCCAGCAATATACAATTGCAAAAGGCCCTTCCCCGAACTGCATCATTGTACAGATCCATGCAGTCCTCTATACATGAGTTGATACTGACCGGTTATTGAGTGTTAACTCCTGCTCCTGCCACCTCTCAAACTGTCCTGTTGTATCTGTGGGGCTCCGCAAAATATCCTTCACATTCAAGAAGAACTCCTGGAAAATAAACAGAGAAACAAATAAATAACCCATAGGATGTCTTGCATTCAAACTGTGTGCACTAGGCACTAGGTGCTAGAGGCAAGGTGCTAGCATGGATAAAAGAATGGTTCTCTGGCAGAAAGCAGAAAGTAGGGTTAAAAGGGTCTTTCTCAGGATGGCAGCCAGTAACAAGTGGTGTTCCACAAGGGTCTGTGTTGGGACCACAACTTTTCACTTTATACATTAATGATAATTATACATTAAAGAAGGCATTCTGGCTAAGTTTGCAGATGATACAAAGACAGGTGGAAGGACAGGTAGTATTGAGGAGGCAGGGAGGCTGCAGAAGTATTTGGACAAGTTAGGACAGTGGGCAAAGTGGCAGATGGAGTACAACGTGGGAATGTGTGCGGTCATGCATTTTTGTAAGAAGAATAGAAGCATGGACTATTTTCTAAATGGGGTGAAAATTCAGAAGACTGAAGTCTGGGAGTTCTAGTCCAAGTTTCTCATAAGGTAAACTTGCAGGTTGAGTCAGTAGTTAGGAAGGCAAATGCAACTTTGGCATTTATTTTGACAGGTCTTGAATATAAAAGCAAGGATGTACTGCTGAGGCTCCGTAAGGCTCTGGTCAGGTCACATTTGGAGTATTGTGCGCAGTTTTGGGTCCCATATCTCGGGAAAGATGTACTGGCTGTGGAGCGGGTTCAGAGGAGATTCACTAGAATGGTCCCAGGAATGAAAAGCTTAACATAACAGGAATGTTTGAGGTCTCTGGGTCTATACTCAATAAAGTTTAGAAGGATGAGTGGGGATCTAACTTAAACTTACAGAATACTGAAAGGCCTGGACAGAATGGATGTTGGGAAGATGCTTTCATTGGTAGGAGAGACTAGAACCCATGGGCACAGCCTTAGAGTAAAGGGAAGACCTTTTGGAACAGAGATAAGGAGAAACCTCTTCAGCCAGAGAGTGGTGAATCTATGGAATTCACTGCCACAGAGGGCTGGGGAGGCCATGTCATTGAGTATATTTAAGGCTGAGATAGATCGGTTCTCGATTATCAAGGGGATCAAGGGTTATGGGGAGAAAGCGGGAGAATGAGTTTGAGAAACTTATCAGCCATGATTGAATGGTGGAGCAGACTCAATGGGTTGAATGGCCTAATTTATGTTCCTGTGTCTTATGGTCGTTTTGCACTTTTAGTCAAACTGCTTACTAGCAGGGAATCCAAGTAAAACCATAAGAAGCACACGGAATAAGGAAAGGAAGCTACAGAAGGGAACAATGAAGAAGTGTAAATGACAATGAATAATTCTGCAGGCATATTAGATATTGAATAGAAATTCAAACCAGCGCTCAGGCAACTTATTGATAGATAAAGCTTCTAGTGGACAGAATGAAAAAGATACTAAAAAAGTATTTTACCTAATTTTTATGAGGTGGCAAAAATTAGGAGTGTAGAACAATTAGAACTGGTGTAGTCAGTGGAGGATATTAATCAAACACTCATGGTATTTAAACAAAAACATATCACTGGAGCTTGACGGTTTGCATCCTAAAACCTGATAAACTTGTATCAAAAGGGCACAAGCGGTAAACAAGAGAAACTGCACCAACAATGGAAAGTAGGTTACCTAGGAATTATGGGCCAGTTAGCTTCATTCTACTGTTAGCAGAGTACTAAGGAGATGCACGACTAAACTTAGGTAGAAACATGAGCTTATCGATGTCAATCTGAATAGATTTCCCAAAAAATCAGGTTTGCAGTTAGCCAATTTTGCAGAAGTAATTGAAGAAATAAGGTATGGTTTTTTCAGCCATAGTGAACTGATAGGCTGGTAACTTATTAAACTCCCTGTGCTCTATGCTTGTTGCGGAATGAATATACTGTAGTAAATGTCACAGGTATTGCAGTTGGATTCAGACACAAAAGAATGTGAAATGCTCAATGGAGAAACATTGTATACAAAGAACATAGAACTTTACAGCATAGGAATGGGCCCTTCGGCCCACAATTTTGTGCCAAACAGGACGCTAAATTAAACTATTAAACTTTCTCCCTGCCCGTGACCCATATCCCTCCATTCCTTGCATATTCACGTGTTTATCCTTTAAATGCCCCTATCAAATCTGCCTTCACCACTATCTCTGCAGCAAGTTCCTGACTCCTACCATTCTGTGTAAAAAAACTTCCACCCCTCTCACCTTAAATGCATGCCCCCTAGTATTAGACATTTCAACCTCAGGAAAAAGATTCTGACTGTCAACCCTATCTACACATCCCATAATTTTATAGAGTTCTATCAAGTCTCCGCTCAGCCTGTGCCGCTCCAGAGACAACATCCCAAGTTTTTCTCGCCTCTCCTTCTAGCTCATACCCTCTAATCCAGGCAGCATCCTGGTAAACCTCTTCTGCACCCTCTCCAAAGCCTCCACATCCTTCCTATTATGTGGCGACCAGAACTGAACACAATACTCTAAGTGTGACCTAACCAAGTCTTACAAAGCTACAACATGATATCCTAACTCATGTACTCAGTTTCCCAACCAGTAAAGGCAAGCATACCATACGCCTTCTTTACCACCCTAACTACTTGTGTAGCCACTTTCAGGGAACTATGGACTTGAACCCCAAAATCCCTCTTTACATCAATGCTGTTCAGGGTCGTACCATTAACTCTGTACTTTTCCTTAACATTTGATTGCTCAAAGTGCAGCACCTCACCACTTACCCGGATTAAACTCCACCTACCATTGATCTATATCCCACTGCATCCTTTGCCAACTTTTTATGCTACCCACAACTCCAATGATCTTTGTATCATCTGCAAACATACTAACCCACTCATCTACATTTTTATCCAAGTCATTTATATATTTCACAAGTAGCAGAGGTCCCAGTATGGATCTCTGTGGAAAACCACTAGTCACGGACCTCCAGCCTGAAAAAAACACCCTTTCGCCAATACCCTCTTTTGTCTATGGGCAAGCCAATTCTGAATCCATGCAGCTCAGTCACCGTGGATCCCATGCATCTTAATCTTCCAGACGAGCCTACCATGAGGGACCTTGTCGAAAGCCTTACTAAAATCCACGCAGACAACATCCAGTGCTCTACCCTCACCGAATTTTTCAAGGAGGTGACAAAGGTGATCAATCAAGTTAGTAAGACACAACCTGCCCTGCACAAACCCATGCTGACTGTCCCTAATTAGGCAATGTTTTTGCAAATGCGCATAAATCCTATCACTAAAAATTCTCTCTAATAGGTTCCCACACACTGATGCAAGATTCACCAGTCAATAGTTTCCTGGATTATCCCCATTTCTTGAACAGAAAACAACATCAGCCACTCGCTCGCCCTCCAGGACCTCTCCAGTGGCGAGTGAGGATACAAAGATCTTGGTAAAGGGCCCAGCAATCTCCTCTCTGGCCTCTCTCAACAACCTGGGGTAGATAATATCGGACACTGGGGACGCAACCAGCTTAATGCTCTTCAAGAAACCCAACACCATTTCTGCCTTGATCTCAAAATGCCCTAGCATATTAGCATGCTCCACACAAATCGCACTATCCTCCATATCGTTTGCTGGCTGAATACCAACGCAAAGTACTCATTTAGGATCTGACCCACATCCTCTGCCCCCAAGTGCAAGATCCCTCCTTTATCCTTCAGTGGTCCTACCTACTCCCTATTACTCCTCTTGTTTTTAATGTACATATAGAATGCCTTGGGATTCTCTTTAACCCTACTTGCCAAGATCATTTCATGGCCCCTTTTTGCTCTCCTAATTCCCTGCACAAGTTCTTTCCTTCTTTTCTCATAATCCTCATGGGCCCTGTCTGATTATAACTTCCTGAACCTTAATTATGCATCTCTTTTCCCTTTGGACTAAATTCACAACCTCCCTCGTTATCCAAGGACCCTGATTTTGCCAACCTTGTCCTTCCTCCTTACTGGAACATGCCGGTCCTGAATGCTCATCAACTGGTCTTTAAACAATTCCCACGTGGTAAATGTGAACTTGCCTGATAACAGCTCCCCGCAAGCTCCTGCCTAATACTGACGTAATTTGCCCTCCCCCAATTCAGTACCTTGCCAAAAGGTCCTGACTTATCCTTACTCATAGCTATCTTAAAAACTTAAGGAGTTGTGATCATTGTTTCCAAAATGCTCTCCTACTGAAAGGTCTGTCATCTGGCCAAGCTAATTAGCTAAAGCAAGGTCCCGTATGGGTCCTCCTCCAGTTAGACTATCCACACACTGTTTCAAGAAACCCTTTTGAATGCACTTAACAAGTTCTGCCCTGTCTAAGCCTCTTGCTCTAAGGGAGTCCCCAGTCAAATGTTGGGAAAGTTAAAGTCACCCACTATGACAACTCTTTTTATTGCACCTTTCCATAATCTGCCGACATATTTATTCCTCAATGTCTTGGTGGCTGTTGGGGGGCCCTATAGTGTAATCCTATCACAGTGATTGCACCCATCTTATTTTTGAGTTCTACCCATATTGCCTCTGAATGAGCTCTCCAGTATGTCCTGTCTGAATGCAGATGTAAATTTCTCCCCGCTTAGCAATGCGATTCCTCCACCTCTTTTACCTTTCTTTTGATCTTGTCTAAAACAACAAAACCCTGGAATGTTGAGCAGCAAGTCCTGTCCTTCTCTCAATCAAGTCTCTGTAATGGCCACAGCATCATAGTCCCATGTACTGATCCAGACTCTAAGATCATCTGCCTTACCTGTAATACTCCTTGTGTTGAAATAGACACACAACAACCCATTAGTACCATTGTGTTTATTTACCTGTCTCTGCTTGCCCTTTCTTTCTGATTTACTGGTCCTAACATCTACCTTCCCCTCAATCCCTCCACTTGCTGACCTATATCGCACTGCATTCCCTGTAATGTTCAACTTGGAACTGTCGCAAATGTACTTTCGGATACCTTTGCAACAAAAAAAAATCAACAACAATTAGAGGGGTGAGAGCAGGACCTCAAAACAGGCAGCCAGAAGAACTCAGAGGAATGGGCAAGTGGGGTGTCCCTGACACAGGCAGTTTGAAAGAAAGTAGTTAACAGTGAAATAACAGGAAGACTGTAAGTTGATTGACTAACCTCTCGTTAGAATCACATATTACAGAAGAGGCTCTTTGGCTCATTGAGTCACCAAAAATACACCACATTAGTCCCACAGCCTTGAATGTTATGACGCTTCGAGTGGTCATCCAAGTATTCACTCTCACGTGCTGTCAGTGTAAGGTTTGACCATTGGGCCCAGTGCACTTACCTTCACGACAGCAATGAGAGAGGACGTGGCTCTGACAGCCGCAGCTCCACTGGATTGGGAAATTAAATGAAGGATGTCACAGGAAAATTAAGAGTTAAATGGTTGGTGAATAACTAAGTCGTCACTGAGGTTTATCAACAGTTGTAATGTTCGTTAAGGCCCGGTAAATTAAAATGACCACAAATTAAGTAACGCTGAGGCAGGCACGGTAACCAGGTTTTGTGGAATGAGCGATCTATAGTACGTGGAAATTTGTGCACACTACCAGTGACAACCACAAATGCAGGTAATGCCACCAGCTGTAAAAAACCAAATTCCATGCTTTGCGGTCTAGGAGCGCAAAGGCAGAAAGGGAATGGGTGACTACCATGCAATACAAATGATTCTGGCAGGTAAAGCAGGAATCCACCTGTAAAATCAGTTTTCCGCTTTACATACTGCTGAGGACATTGCACTGTGTTGAGGGATCAATCAGATCCAGGTTTGTGGCACCCAGTTGTGCAGGACTGAAGATAGGAAATTGGAAGAGCAGTATCAACAGGAAATTTGTTAGTCAAGTGAACAGACAGACGTGATGTGACTGCAGGATGGTACGTGGCCTCCAGTGTCGAATCAAGGATACGCGAAAGCAGCTGTGGTACATTTTTCTGGAGCGGGTGAACAGCCAAAGACCCCTTCCGATTCCATTTTGATCTAGCCCCCTCTCCCTCTCTTTAATGAGCTCTGCACATACATTATTCAATTGCAAACATAGTGGTTTACTGGCGTTAGTTAATAGATGAAAAAAAATGCCATGGCTGATTGGTGAAGGGGAAAAAAAAAGTATGTAAGAGCACTTCTGGACACAAAAAGAGAACAACCAGAGGTTGTGGTCCACATTGGCACCAATGACTTAGGTAGAAAAAGGACTAAAGTTTTGAAACCAGACACTAGGATGCAAGGAAAGAGATTGAAAAGTAGGATATCTAAAGCAGTAATCTCAGGTTTACTCTCAATCAGGGCAGGGATAGATGGCCCTTGGGTGTTGCTGTTGCTGCTGGCCTGATCTCTGGACCTCAAACAGTAGGCCTCCTGGAGCACACAATACTGTGGGTATTGGGCCCTGAAGCATCCCTCTGTCCCAGGCCCTTTCAGTCCCATTCATAGAAATAGGAGAAGGGAGTAAGTGAACACATGGCTGGAAAGCCTGCATAGGGGGGAGGACATTAGATTTCTGAGGCCATCAGACTGGGTATGGGGAAGATGGGACCTGGATGACCTACATTTGAACATGCTGAAGGAATTACCCTCACAGACAGACTTGCTAGTGCTGTTGGGGAGGGTATAAACTAGTTAGGCAGCGGAATGGGAATCTGAAGGCAGATTGAGGTAGGGCCAATTCAAAAGGAGGTTGCAACAGGCAGAAGGTTGGCGAGGGGTCTGAAAGACACAGGAAGCACAGTAATTTGGCAGTTCTACAGGTTTACTTCCCACCGCAAGGGGCATGCAAATAAATCCAATGAGCCGAGATACAATGACAGAAATCGCTGGAAAAAAACTCAGCAGTCTGGCAGCATCTGTGGAGAGGAAGCAGAGTTAATGTTTCAGGTACAGTGACCCTTCTTCAAAACAATGAGTTGAGAACAGACAGTCAAAAAGCAGCTTATTATCGTTGATATAATGAAAACTTGGCTTAAAGAATATCCCTGGGTATAGTGGTTTTATGACAGGTTAGAGGAGAACATAAAAACAGTTGCGGGTGTAGCAGATGTTTTTAGCTAACCTGTTCAAGTCACTTTATGACACATTTCTGGAGCAGGTGGGGCTTGAACCTAGGTCTTGTGGCTCAGACAAAGAAACTTTAACACTAAGCCACAAGTTGCCATTGGAGATGTAGCAATCACAGCTGTGAATCAAATTAGGCCATATAGGTTGACCTAGAAATAAAAAAGGGGCATCCACACCGCTCGAAGTGTACTATAGGCCCCCAAATAATGGGAGGGAAGTAGATGAGTGCAGAAACAACAGGGTGATAACAGCTAGGGGGTGTTTCAACTATCCTAACTGGGACACGAACATCATGAAAGGAACAGAGGGCACAAAGTTCTTGAACAGCATTCAAGAGAACTTCTGTAATGAGCATGTAACAAATCCAAACCTAAAGGGGTACAATTTTAGATTTAGTTTTAGGAAAGGAAAGGAAGCTGGATAAGTGGATGAAGTAGCAGTGGATCTCCATTGTGAAGACTGGGACCATATTACAGGTAGATTTAGCGTCATTATGGAAAAGGCCAACGATATAACAGGAGTAAAAGTTCTAAATTAAGCTCTAAATAGGGAGAAAACACATTTTACAAAGCTGAGGGGTGATCTGGCAAAGGTGGACTAGATACAAGTACTTGAAGGAAAATCAGTGGAAGGCATTCAAGAGCAAGAGTGCGTGACCCATAAAAAGTACTGTATTTCCAAATCCAAAGCTTAATCAGAATATAGAATAGAACAGAATCCCTACAGTATGGAAACAGGCCCTTTGGCCCAACAAGTCCACACCAACACTCAGAGCATCCCACCCAGGCCCATTCCCCTAATCTACACATCTCTGAACACTACAGGTAATTTAGCATGGCCAATCCACCTACCCTGCATGTCTTTGGACTATTGGAGGAAACCGGAGCACCCGGAGGAAACCCACGCAGACACAGGGAGAATGTGCAAACATCACACAGAAAGTCGCCCGAATCAAACCCAGGTCCCTGGTGCTGTGAGGCAGCAGTGCTAACCACTGAGCCACAGTGCCGCCCATATAGGATGGGATAAGATAAAGTTGCAAAAGAAAGCTCATGACAGTCATTTAAAAAACCTAGTACTGTAGAAAGCACAGGGGTGAATTTTTAAAAATTAGGAAAGCAAAGAGGGAATATGGGCAAGTAAACGCAAGAAAAATTCAAAGATGGTTTATCAGTACATTATGAGCAAAAGAATAACTGAAAAAAGTGTAAGAGATGCAGAATGATGAGGGCTGGGTTCTTAATTTACATTTTGTCCATCTTAAGAAAGGTGACAAGACAATGCAGAAATCCTAGTTAAAGAGGAACATGAAATATTAACAGAATGCGAGACGAAGATTAGAGGGACTAATGTCATTGAAGGTGAATAAATCACCAGGCTGAAAGGATTGTACCCCTGGCTGCAAGGGGAAATGAGGGACAAAATAATGGATGTTCAAGGATCATTTCTGTATCCTCATTAGATAGAGAAGAGGTACCAGAGAACTGGAGGTCTGCAAACATTGCACCATTGTTTAAAAGGAGTACCAAGATAGGTCAAAGAAATATAGGCCAGTCAGTTCAACACTGGTAGTGGGCAAATTATTAGAAGAATCAATTCTTAGAGACAGAATAAACTGTCACTTAGAAAGTCATGGATCAAATCAGGGACAGGCAGCATGGTTTTGTTAAGCAAAGTTTTTACTAATTTAGTGATTTTTAAAACAAGTAACAAAGGATATGAGAGTAGTGCAGTGGATGTTGTCTAATGGATTTTAGTAAGGATTTGACGTCATATGACAGACTAGTCAGAAAAGTAAAAGTCCATGGATGAAAGGGGGTGGGGCAAAAAGGATCCAAAATTGGCTCACCAACAGAAAACCAAGGGTTATAGATTTTGCGAATGTAAAGTAGTCTCCAGTGGAATTCTTCAGGGCTCAGTCCCTTGCTGTTTGTTGTACATATTATTTATTTAGACTTAAATGTCATAGGCATTATTGGAAAATATGCAGATGACATATCTCGTCAGATAGTTGTTAATGAAGAGGTTAGCTGAGAGCTGACCTTATTGAAATATATAAGATTCTTAGGGGTCTTGACAGTGTAGATGCAGAGAGGTTGCTTCCGCCTGTGGGAGTGTCTTGGAGAGAGGGTATAATCTCAGAGTAAGGTTTCATCCTTTGAGGACAGAGGAGCAGGATTTCCTTCTCTCAAAACATAGTCATCTATGTAATTCTACACTGCAGTCAGCTGTAAAGTTTGGGATGGTAAGCATAATCACAGGTGAGACAGACAGACTTCTATTCAGTGACAGAATCTACAGTTTTGGGGGAAAAAAAGTAGGGAAGTGGTGTTGATGATTATCAGACCAGCCATGATCTCTTTGAATGCTGGAGCGGACTCAAAGGGCCAAATGGCTTAATTCTGCTCCTACATCTTATGCTAACCTCACATTGATATCAATATTGGAGACAAGGGAATGAAAAAGAGGCAAACAGAATTTGGAGAAATGTGAGGTAATGTATTCAGGGAGGGCAAACAAAATGCTGGATTACATAACAAACAGGGGATATTGAGAGGGAATGAAAGACCTTGGAATGTACATCCACAGGTCCTGGGAGGTGGAAGGGCAGGTGGATAAGGTGGCAAAGAAAGCATGTGGAATCCTTTCCTTTTTGAGATAGCTCTAGAATACAAAAGCAAGGATGTTATGCTGGATAAAATGCTGTTTAAGCCGTAGTTCAAACTTTATGTACAGGTCTGCTCATCACATTACAGGAAGAACATAATTCTGGAGGAAACATGAGGGAGGAGGCTTACAAGAATATTGCTAGGCCTCGAGAATTGCAGGAATGAGGAAAGAATAATTAAGCTAGGGTTGTTTTCCTGAGGGAGACTAAGGGGTGACTTAAATTGAGATGCACAAAATAATGAGGAACTTTTATAGACTGGACAGGGAAGGCTGGTTTCTGCTAGCAGAGAAATCATTAACCAGGAGCTCAGATTTAAGGTGATCATTACAGGGATTGGAGGGGACATGAAGAAAAACCTTTCCACCCAGACATGATGCATGTCTGGGTATTATTGCCTGGGTTCAGACGCAGAGGCAGAAACACTCAACTTTACTTAAAAAGGTACATGAAGTTGCATTTGAAGTGATGTAGTTTCTAAGGCTATGGACCAGGTTCTGAAAGGTGGATTAGAATGGGTTGTTAGCTGCATATATGACAGGCTGATTGGCCCTTTCCATGCCGTAACTTCTCTCTCTGGCCACATTACCCATGCCTGAAGTATTGATCTTGCATGGGCATTCTGGGCCAAAACCACCTGAAAACATAATGGTGAATTTGTGTCATTATTGATGCACAGATTGGCTGGGACGTTCAGGGAAGAACATGAGTGGAACTCCCCAGTACCTGCTCATCCATTTATGCTGTTTCAGCTCATGGACAACAATTTGCCTTCAGCCTCCCAGGAACCTCCCTCGCTTGAATATGCAAGGAATGGAGAGATATGGACCAAGGCAGGCAGAAGGGATTAATTTGGCGTCACGTTTGACACAGCACTGTGGGCCCGTTCAGTTCTATGTTCTATTTGCATGTCAATTACCTACACAACACTGAGGCAGAGTGCTATCCTAGCCACCTGTGTTGAACGCGTTTATCCTCGAAGGAATTTTGAGGGCAACTCAGTGGAGTCACATATTAAAGGTTTGTTCTGTCTAGTCAGATACAATCAACAGAAGAGTGTAACGAGGACTTTGCTCTCAGCCTGTGCTTCACCTGACTCGGAATGGTTTGATACCTAGCCTTAAAGTCTTATTGAAAAAGCCTGCGATTCCCAAGATGATACCTACCAGGTGAGAGCTAGATTCATGTAAGTATTTTACAAACAGGTGAGGCAGCACAAGACCAGCTTACATTTAAGAACTTTTCATACTGAACAGCTGACTCCATGGTATTGCCGGAATAATCCAGTGTGTCCTTCCAGGAGTGCATGAGAAACGCCAAACGCAGCTGTCGACCTACAAGCAAATGGAACCAGTCACAGCGTGACAGCAGAGAATCAGTGACACCAGACTGACAAGTACAAGCCAGTTACAAAACAAAAACTTATAATTTCATCAAGAGCTTCTCTTAAATTATTGCGACTTTTAATAGTAGCTTACCCCATAATTTTACCAAGTTACACATCACCCATGAATAAATCAAATATGCCTGTGACATTATGTTTGCAAAGAACCTGCATTGCCTACTGGCATATTTTTGTGTTCCCTCAGCAACGTTTTCCCTTCCAAAGATGGTATTTTATTACGATTTCAAGATCCTGGACACTCCCTGCGACTTTGCTCAAGTCATTACACACTTGAGTCTTGACAGCAAATATTCAGCAGCAACTTGAAAACACCCGGAAGAAAGTCATGACACTATATTTTTATATATATGTGATAACGGGATCCGGGCTTCACTGACAAGGTCAACTTTGAGAAAGCACCGCTGAGCCATCTTCTAGAACTACTACGTCCATATACTGGATGCTAACCAAGCAAACTTGTGTTCATGTAATAGATCAGCACTTTTCAACGTTTTTGAAACTTACTGACGTAAGTGCGCAGGAGCAACTGACGTTTTCCCAGCCACCATCAGTTCTGAGGAAGGATCACCGGACCCGAAATGTTAAAAAATACAGCATCTGCAGTTCTTTCGGTTTTTACTACAGTCCATGTTGGGTAAAAACACCCTCGGTGCTGTAAGAAATGGAGCTCCAGAACGTGGACCGAGCAGCAATTAAGGAACTGGAAAGTAGGTTCAAGTCAGAACAGCACATAATTTGGAGGGGAATGTGCACATGGTATTGCTCCCATGCACTTATATTAGCAAGTTTCAAAGATGTTGAAGTGCTGATCTATTACATGAACACAAGTTTGCTTGATTAGCAGCCAATATAGTCAGAAAGCACATTTGCAAAACAGCGTATAAAACTCTCGATTTAGTCCACAACAGCTGCCAAGGGAGCTGTCTTGAAGATAAGATTGAACAGTTCTATTTGTTGCTGGAGAGACCAAACGAGTTACAATGATTGAGACAATGGACTTTGATTACCTGTATTTGCATTCAGTGCGTCTTTGATAGTTATAAAATTTTTTAAAGATTTTGACATCTTGCAACCTGCTATGGTCAGGTGTCCAGTATGGAGGAAGTATCGAACCCAGTGATCATTTTCGAAATAAGCCTGTGGGGAGAAGATGATGGGGGAGCACTAAAATAAGAAGTTTGTAACATGACAACAACAACTAAGTACAATGATATCATCCACATCCAATGCCCACAGCCAGAACTTTGAATTCAACTTACATCAGAGAAAGGGGCTATATTGAAGCCAATACCGCTCAGGCATTTTTCTCTCATGCCTACTTTACAAAGATTTCAAATTTGCCCTCAAGTTGATGAATTTCAGCGTTACATAATGGAACACTCTCCTTACTCAGCATCAGGCTTCAACTAAAGCCTAGGACTAGATTCAGAATGAAGCTCCCTCCATGCTGTTAGTACAAAAAACTCTCAGTTCAATTCATATGCACACTGCAGCTCTTTCTACTTTGTCAGAATACAGCTTGGCATCAAGCTCAGGGAAAAAAACCTTGAAGCACACCCGCATTGTATTTTTACACAAGTTGTTCCGTGGCTTCTCTGAAATTGTGAACACATTATCACGGCTTCAGAAATGTTTTGAAACTGCCCCAAATTAATTTCACGGCCCCTTCAAATATTCAAAAGTTTTTTTTTCAAAAAAAAAACCATGCCGTGGGTCTCACTGGTCATACCCAGGTGGCTCAGCCTGACAGTGCTCACCAAGGCTAATTTAACAATTTAGTTCTGTGCTTGATTCCACAGGGAATATTCATGAGTTTATGCTTTTAAAAAGCGAGCAAGCAACAATGACAGAAGTTGCGATTGTACCTCAGACTGGGCCAATTCATTGTCATGATGAGGGAATCGCAGGTCAAATCCTCCACCATGGATGTCCATGGACTCTCCTAGGATGCTCCCAGCCATCGCCGAGCATTCAATGTGCCACCCAGGGCGGCCCTGTCAGGATAGGCATGAACAGGAAATTGGAGAGGAATCAACAATAAACATTGCAAATTGTTATTATCAATGACAGAGCAAGTACATGAGTAGATGATTATAGACAGAAAGATGACTCAGGGAAGACAGATAAATCCACGATTTGCCAGCCTAATGGCAGTGATGGGAAAATTTTAGAGACAATAGCTTGTGACAAAAGTAATCAGTACTTTGACTATGGGCCAAAAAATAGTGAAAGCACAGGTGTTAAAGACAAAAATGTATGTTATAAATGTGATAAAGAACTAGAAGTAGTTCAAAAAGGATACAGTAGATAATTTATTTATGCATTTCAATAGGACATTGACAAATACTGCATAACAGATTCGTAAACAAATATAAAGTCATTGGGATTTCAGTATCAGTGGCAGTATGCATACAAAATTACATAACTGACAGAAAGCAGAGAATGTCCTTCCCCTGTGGTTACCAATACACCACTGCTTTTATTGGCACATAATTAATTAAGTAGGAACAAAAACAGAAGTTGTTGGGAAAGCTAGGAGTCCGTGAAGAGAAAATCAGAGTTAACTTTTTGAGTCCGGTGACCCTTCCTCAGATGATGCTAATTAAGTAGACTTGATAATAATTTTGAAGCTTATGTATATCAAAAAAAGAACTCAAATGTAGTAAAATACAAGGAAGCCAGGAACATACTTCAAAGTAGGTAGACAAGGGGATCTCAATCTGTGGGTCGCAAGAAGAGATTCTGGGTCCATAGTAGCACAAGGTGCCATGGAGTTCTGACTGTATGTTAACAGCTTCCTTTAACTTCTCATGTATTTCGAATGATGGGGAGAGGGTGGCCTGAATGACTGGTCATTGAGGCCTGATTTCTGGTCCAAAAAAGCAAATGAAAAAGGTAGATGCTTACATGCAGATAGAATTTAATGCATAGAAATGCAAACTGATATATTTTAAGAAGAAACAGCAGCAGTATGAATTAGGTTGTACAATTTTAAAAGCGGGTACAGAACAGAGAACCTTGGAGGTGGACAGAAGAAACATTTAAAGGTGACAGTACAAGTTGACAAAGTTTATTAAAAATAAAGAACAAGGAATGCTTAACTCTATTAATAAAGAAAGTGGTACAGAAGCCAAGAAGTTTTGCAGAACCTTTGTGACACATAGGTTAGGTCTCATCTGGAGTAGTGTTTTTTTTTCAGGGTATCAAAATTGTTGAGCAGTGTCAAGGCCTTGACAAGAATGTAGAAGTGACTTATTAGAATTAATGAGGCACTAGCAACTTAATTATGTGGAGCGAAGCTGAAGTTGTCCACCTCAGAACAGAGAAATTTAAAGTAGATTCAATGTAGAAGTTTCAAACCAGAAATACATGTGATAAAATAATTAAGGACAAACTGTGATTGGTAATGATTGGTAACCAGAGGACACAGATTTAAGTCAATACGCAAAAAGACTGAAGGCAAAGAATCTTTGGATCCAACAAATTATAACAATCTGGTTGTAATGCTTAAATAACCTTCAAGCAGGTTCAAAGCCATTTTTAAAATGAAACTAGGTAATATATTTGAAGAGAATAATTTACAAGGTTGTAGGGAAGAGCAGGATAGTAGGGTTAATTGGATGGCTCTTCGGATAGAAAGCATGATGCACCGAATAACACTTTACCACGTTGTATTATTTCGTATGTTAATCCCGGATAATTACACTGGAATAGTTGTCGGGGAGATGTGGAATGGAAAGAACAACAATGTTTGGTGACATATTTTAGTTGTCCGTCTAGACCTGAACCTGGTGGACTGTTAGTCGCCACACATGGGGTGGATTATTCTAAGGTCATTTTCAAATTCAAATTCCTTTGTCAACTGAACTTCATTTTAAAAAACGTGGTTGGATTCTGCCATTCAATCTCCAATTTGACTATGTAGCTGAGCAACGAAGTGTGCAGGATTGATGCTGTCTCCTCACCTTTCCCCAGGGCGAATCCCAAGATGGTTCTCCAGGCTTGGAGGCTTTCCACAGTGCAAAATCATTGGGAGAGTGCTTCTCACTTAGTCGATCAGCTGAAATACTAAGGTCACCTAAGAAGTCAAGAATATTTTCCCATCACATCCATTAGAAAGCAGTTTGAATGGTTTGATTTTTTTCCAAGTGATAGTCTCCCACTCACTGACTTTATTTTGGAGTGGAGTTGCGAGAACGTTGCATGGCTTTTTAACAACCTTGGTGAATCGACTAAACATCATGTGTGAGCCGATGCAGTGAGTTTGTCACCTATTCACTTGCAAGGTATCACAGGCAACAATCTTTTCCGCCAACAAGTTTCCTGAAGGAATCACAGCACGGCAACTAACAGTCGGAGCTCTGGTTGATATTACTCCTTAGCCCGGAAACAAATAGGAACAGAAGTAGGCCATTCAGCCCCTTTGCCATATAATGAGACCATCCAATAATCCTCAATGCTATTTTCCTGCTTTTGCCCCAGAACGCCTGATTCCCTCACTGTTTTAAAAACCTCTCTATCTCAGCCTTGAATATACCTAATGACCCAACCTCAACCACCCTCTATGTTAAAGAATTTCCCACATTCACAACCCTCAGAGAAGATATTCGTCCTCGTGTCTTAAATGCGTAACCCCTTATTCTGAGATCATGCCCTCTAGTCCTGGATGCTCCCACTAATGGAAATAACCTTTCCACATTTACCCTGTCAAATCCTATATGAATCCCGTATATGTCAAAAGATCACCGCTCGTACTTCTGTATTCCAACAAGTGCAATCCAACCTACTCAACATCTCATAAAACAGTCCCTCCATAACTGGTATCAGTCTAGTGAATCTTCTCTGGATTGCCTCTAATGCCTGTATATCCTTCCTTGAATAAGGGGCCCAAAGCTATTCAGTGTTCCAGCTGTGGTCTGACTACTGCCTTGTACAGTTTTAGAAAACCTCCATCCTTTAAAACTCCATTGCCTTTGAAATAAAGGCCAATTTTCCATTTGCCTTATCCACTACCCAATGAACTTGGATGGCAGCTTTTTGTGATGCTTGGACGAGGACTCCCAAAGTTTTCTACAATTTTTCTCCATTTAAATAATACTCAGTTCCTCTGTTCTTTCTGCCAAATATAAAGCCTCACATTTCCCGACTTTGTAGCCCATCTGCGAAATTTTTTGCTCATTTACTTAACTTGTCTATATTCCTCTGCAGACTGCGTGTCATCCTCACTGTTCCCCTTCTCACCTATTTTTATGTCAGTCACAAACCTGGCTATTGTACACTCACTTTCCACATCCAAATCATTAATATATATTGTAAATGACTTGGCGCTAGCAGTGATCTTCATGGCACACAACTGGTTACAGGTTGCCATCCTGAAAATGCCCCCTTATCCCAACTTTCTGCTTTCTATTAGTTAGTCACTCCCCTATCCATGCTTATATACTACCTCCAACACCATGCCTAATGTGAGGTATCTTATCAAATGCCTTCTGAAAATCCAAATATATTACATCCACTGCTTCCCCTTTTTTCTATATGGCTTGTTACTTACTCAAAGAATTTTAGTAAATTTGTTAGGCACGATTTCCCCCCATGAAGCCATGCTGACTCTACTTTGTCCTATTTCTAAATGGTCTACTATTATAGACTTTATAAAGAGACCCTAACTTTTTCCTGACAAACTACCTGGCCTAGAGTTACTTGTTTCGTGTCTCCTTCCCTTTTTAAATACATGAAGAATCTGAAAGATTCACAGGCCCAATGAGTTCTGCATTTAGAGTAAACACTGAACATCCAAGCCTTTCTTAAGGCAAGGTGTGAAAACTGAAGGATACAAGAAAACACTGCAGTGTGTGTAGACAGAATTCTCAAATCACTTTACCTCCAACTTATTAAATTCCATCCTTTCCCAACTTTCATCTCTCTTTAGAACTTACAAACCTGTTTGTCAAACAACATAATGTATTTTCATCTTCAATCTCCTATGCGAAATCCAAGAAGCACCAACAGTCCAATTTTCTTCTGCTATTGGTTAGAGCAACACTACCCCAAGACCTAAATAAGCTCAAATGTGTTATCAATCAGATTTCCTGTTATCCTGAGTTTCTAGGTAATTCAGTAAACTCTTATGCTTATGCTCAGTTCTAGTCCTAATTCTTCAGAATTGTACTTTCTGTCTGCTGCTACAGAACAACACATAATAAACCATCTTTAATGAGTCATTGCTGACTTTAACTATAGACTGGGCTAGAAAAGGCTAAAAGAAAAGAAAAATCTCACTCCAACAACTAAATCAGTCAGTCTCAAAAGTGCACAAGAGATTGTCAGCAAAAATAAAAATACGTGGAATTGAAAAATGACTGCACTTCAAAACATAATTAATGATTATGAAGCACTAGGGGGATTCTGTGAGGATTTAAAAGGCATCCAATGCAACAAACCTCTTTCCTTCTAGCTTCAACCTAACCTCAGTAGACTTGCAGCTTGCTGTTGTGTTTATAAGAATTATGGAAGCTCCTCACCAGAGGAGTATTCAAGCATTTGAAATAATTCTTGTGACGTCAAAGACTTTTAATCGTTACACAGCGCAACAATTTTTACTTGAAGTATGAAAGGATGTGTGTGTATATAGCACCAATTGACCCGAACAAGTGTATCTTTGGCTACATTTCTCACCTTCTCCTTCATGCAGTGCTTTCTGGTCTCCAACAGCCTCAGGGACCAATTTGGCATATGAATGCTTCTCACTGCTGTCAAATTTCACCGTGTCAAAGTATACCGAACCATTGGAGACATATCTGAAGGAATATAAACCATACACATTATTCAGCATGAGAAAGGTAATGTTTTTTTGCCCCAGGAGCTGATACTCCCAAGACCGCATAATAACTCCTCAGTACAATCTATTCAAGCACAGTTCTCATCAGCAGATCCCATTCTGCACTCTTTCATTCCAAATGTCATACCCTACACACACTATCTAGTGTGTATTGCCCTCCTAAGTTCTTTGTATAGGGAAATATCCCTCTTTCCCTTGTACAGTCTTTGTATTAGACACTTCATCATCCTTATGAGTCAAATGCTCTCTGATTCTTCCACCTTCAAGAATCCAATCAATTTGCCTTACAAATCAATTCTTTCATTTACAGGCATACAACCTCACCAGTAGTACAGCTAAACAAACTCAGATCTCAAATAGCCAGGCCAATTTCAACCATTATTCAAGATTTTCTGCTCCTTCCATTTTTCTCCCTTCTCCATCCCCTTGTGGAACAAAAAAAACCCTTCACTCTATCCATCCTCTCTCCAGCCAAAAAAAATTATTCCAAGATCATTTTGTATTCTAACTTGTCTTTTTTCTTGTTTCGCACCTCCTTTGAACTCATCTCCCCTACTTCCTCCATCCTTTTCCATAACCTCTCTTCCACTGTCCACTTACGTGCACCTTTGCATCTGATTGGAGTTGTGCAGAGCCTGAAAATCTCCACAACTGTCCTCATTCTGGTGGAAACTGACAACTTTTAATGCCTGATACTCCATATGGTGAAAAACCCCATTTCTACTTCCCAGTAGTGAAGCATTAGCAGTCCTTTTCTCTGTTGGTCAGATTGCTGGACTACTATGCCACCCAGTAACACTTGGCTGCCGCCCTGGCTTTGGGCATAACTGTTCACTCTGAACTTGGCAACAAACTGAGCTTCAATGTACTCTTTTGTCCTGCATTCATTATTGGGTGGCTTCTACTGCAACAAAAGCTCAAGTATCAGCCATTACACATACCTCATGGTTGGGTCCAGGAGTACTTTACTGAATCATAGAACAGGATCCCTGCTGTGTGGAAGCAGGCCATTCGGTCCAAAGAGTCCACACCCACCCTCTAAAGAATATCCCCGCCAGATCCATCCCCCGAACTCCATAACTCTGCATTTCCCATGGCTAATCCATCTAAACCTGCATATCTTTGGACTGTGGGAGGAAACCGGAGCACCTGGAGGAAACCCACACAGACACAGGGAGAATGTGCAAACTCCACACAGACAGTCGCCTGAAGCTGGAATCGAACCTGGGTCCCTGGCGCTGTGAGGCAGCAGTGCTAACTACTGAACCACCATGCTGCCCCATTGAAGTTAGTAAACAATTGTATTCCAGAAAAGAAAGGCAAATTCTGTACAATCTTTATGCAAAAGTTGCTCCCAGCTTTAAAGGCCTCTTAATTTTCTGGCAGGCCTGACACTACACTAAGTATTTTATTGTGCATATCCATTAACCTTCTTTGTAGTCCACCTCCAAAGTGTTCACTCAAATTCTTTGCACTAAACTTGTCTGTAAACCCACTCTCTGGAGAACTGGCACCTGCTGAACCTTCAATTTCTGTTCCGGGTGCAATCCACTTATATCCAATGTCTCACCAGGTGCAGATCTTGCTTCTACTCTACCCACTAAATTTCATGCAGCATCAATATTTCAGCTGGTGAATGCAGCAATGTATGTTCCACTGATCGTTAGCATCATCTCCTTCATGGCAGTAAGGACACGTAGCCATTCCTAATCCCTACTGGTTAGATTATCTGCCTCCCATTTGGCACCACCTTTCCCTGCAACATGTAGGGAATTGTATCATCTACTACATTGCCATCTGGGTGATATAGCTGTCGTAACAGGGGCAGTAATTGTGGCTCAATGATTAGCACTGCTATCTCACAGCGTCAGGGACCTGGGCATAATTCCAGCTTCAGGCAACTGTCTGTACAGAGTTTCCTCTGGGTGCTCCAGTTTCCTCCCACAGTCCAAAGGAGTGCAGGTTAGGTGAATTGGCCATGCTAAATATTCTCCAGGTATGTGCAGGCTAGGTGGGTTAGCCATGGGAAATACAGGGTTACAGGGACAGGGGTGGGGGGTGAGTTTGAGTGGGATGCTCTTCAGAGGGTCAGTGTGGACTCAACGGACCGAGTGGCCTGCTTCCACTTTGTAAGGATTCTATGAATAGCTGTCAGATGAGAGAGTGAAACTTGCAGAAATGCTAAATGTGTGGGTGCAGTAAACTTCTTCAATCTCTCCTTATCCCTGATGGTAATTTCTGTTGAACTTCACCCAAGGCTTTGATCCTTCATAAAATGTGTTGCCTGGAATTGCACCTTCTTCAGAATTACCATTTAATTTCCAGGAACCTCCCCGCATTCTTCCTACTAAAATATATCAGCTTATGGTTTGCGTTAAATTTCATCCGCCAAATGCCCACATGCTTCACCTGCCTATATCCTCGTGATGTCAGTTAGTATTCCTCTCATTGTCTACTACACTTAACAAGTTTGTATCATTTGCATATTTCAAAATTACAGCCTGTTCCCTCCAGTCCAAGTCATTGAAACAGGGTGAAAAGTATTTCATCACCTGGGACTGACCCCAAATGGCAAAGCACCTTGGGCTTTTTGTTCCACAATATAATCATAAATACATTTAAATGCTGTATTTCCACAACATATCTTCTTGTTCACTGTTTATCCAATCTGCTCTAGTAAATAGTTTGTTTGTCCATGTAATGGTTCAAGTTCAATTCATTGTATTTTACAGAAAGATACAAATGTTGCCTGAATAAAGGTTGTGAATTTTTTTAAAAAAAAGAATTTTTAGAAAAAAATTATTCATGGGATAAGGGCATTGCTGGCTAGGCCAGCATTTATTGTACTGCCCTCATTGCCCAGAGGGCAGTAAAGAGTCAACTACATAGCTGTGGGTTTGGAGTCACACACAGGCCAGACCAGGTAAGGAAAGCAGTTTCCTTCCCCAAAGAATATTAGTGAACCAGATGGGTTTTTCCAATAACCAACAATGGATTCATGGTCACCATTAGATTCTTAATCCCTTTTTTTAAAATTGAATTCAAATTACATCATCTGCTACGGTGGAATTTGAACCCGGGCCCCCGGAACATTTTCTCTGGATTAACAGACCACCGATAATCAGGTTTTATACATTATATACATATAAAAAGTGACAAATCAGTGACAAATACTTACCCATAACCATTATCAACCACCTGCTTAACAAACTGCACAATCTCAGGAACATACTCACTCACTCGAGTTAAAACATCTGCAGGCAAAACCTGTAGAGAAACCAAAGAAATTTAGAAAGTACTGCATGACGCATGATGAATGGGATACCTGTAACTGAGCTTCAAAAGAGAGTATGAGGGGCAGGGTGCTCCAATAATAGACACTGTGCAGCACTTACACTCTGGAGTGGAGGTAGGGGAATCCCGTTAGCCCCGGACAGGAAACGTGCAAGAAAAAGCTACCCAAATGGAGATCGAATAGAATAAATATAAACATAATATAAATATAAATATAATATTTATATTTAACACAAATTTAAATATTTTAGAACACAGGGTAAAAATATAATTCCATAAATCCCAAATTACCCATTTACTTGTAGCAGACAAATTGACTTCTCTACCACTTACAGGGTTTAATTGGACTGTGGCTTCTCTCCCAGTCTTGAGAATTGGATTGCCTCTTCCTAGAGCCATCACACAAGTGCCCTTAATCTTTCTCAACTTTAAATAACCCTTCAGCATTTAACTAAACCTTTCTGGTGTTGAACTTCAATTAAATTCCTTTTACTAAGGTAACTCACTTTTAATAATTCTAAACTATTTTCTCGCTTTCTCAGGAGCGACTGCTTCCACACCCCGCTTCAGGTAAGAATCCTGCAGAACTGACCAGGCTGAAACAAAAAAAAAAACACCTTTCTTCCAAGCTGTGGCTGTTTAACCTAATCCAAAGCAGAACAAAAAGATCAATGCCTGATCTTCTAAATTGGAGCCTCGTACACAACTGTTTACTTCGTTCCATGGTAAAATCTTCCCAAAATAAACAAATTAATTAATCTTTGAGAAGTATTTCTCCCACACTGCTTTAAAAAAAAATCACTATGGCTACACAAACACTTGCAAGTTGATCATTAGTCCCATCAGGCACATAGGAACCCATATGCCACTGGTTCACTTCCAAAAATCCAAACAAAAAAAAAGATATTAAAATATATATAAATCATACACCTTATATCATACCTTTAACATAATAAAATATCCCAAGAACTTCACAGCAACAATATAAAACAAATATAGAATAGGAGCACACTAGAGAAAATTAGATCTGATGACCAACCACATGGTCAAAGAGATTGGTTTTAAGATGTGTCTTAAAGAGGAAAAGTGGGGTAGGGGCAGGGAAGGTTGTAGGAATGGTGTGTCAATGCTGGGGCTTAGGCAACCGAGCGGTTTGACATTTAACTTTTACATTGTGGCAATGAGTGGGTTTCAGACTTGTCCATTACAAGAAAGTAATGATTGATTTTTAGACCTCCTCTTGAATAAAGAACAATATATCCTAATGCCTGAAATAAATTATAATAATTTGCCACTACTAACATAATTGTAATTACTTACATTAAGTGCAGCCATGTCTTTGTGATATTCTCCCTCCCAGTACTTAGGAAGAGTAGAAAAGATGGAATTGTCAGTCACCTGACTACCAAATTGAACATCTAGCCAATCAGACAACATATCCTTTGAATCATCCAGCAGCACCTGTAAAAGAATACAATACAAGCAAAGCTGCATTGCTAGACACAGCACACAAATCAATTGATGGTGCACTGTTATGGTACAAGGCAAAGGTCACATTGCACCTTACGTATAGTTCTGGTTATCTCCACATTTGGGGGTGACACAAAGCTGAGTAGGAGGGTCAACTGTAAGGAGGACGCAGAGGTGTTTTGCTGTTATTCGGACAAGTTGAGTGAATGCATGGAAGATGAAGTACAATGTGGTTAAATGTGAAGTCATTCACTTTGATATCAAAAACAAGAAGGCAAATTATCATCTGAAAGATGATATGATTGCGAAAAGGAGAGCAGCAACAAGACCTAGGTGTCCTTGTCTACCAGTTGCTGAAATTAAGCAGGTAGGTGCAAGCAGGTGGTGAAGAAGGCGAATAGTATGTTGGCCTAAATAGTGCGAGGATTGGAGTCCAGGAACAAGAACATCTTGCTGCAATTGTACGGGGCACTGGGGAGTCCACATCTGGTATACTTATTTGAGGAAGGATGTTCTGGCAAGAGTGTAATGAAGATTTACCAGACTGAATCCTGGGTTGGCAAGACCAACATTTGGAGAGAGACAGGATAGGTTGGGAGTATATTCACTGGAATTTAGAAAAATGAGCACGGATTTCACAGAAACCTACAAAAGTCTAACAGGACTAGACAGCTTCAAAGCAGGAAAGATGTTCCTGATGATCAGGTGTCACAGTTTAAGCATACAGACTGAGAGGAGATAAAATCTCTTCATCCAAAGAGAGTGGTGACCCTGTGGGGTTCTCTGCCCGAGACCGCGGTTGAAGCCAAAACATTGAATATTTTCAGGAAGATGTGGGGTGGCACCTTGGCTCAGTGGTTAGCACTGCTGCCTCATAGCGCCAGGGACCTGGGTTCAATTCCGTCCTCAGGCAACTGTCTGTATTGAATGTGCACATTCTCACCATGTCTACATGGGTTTCCTCTGGGTGCTCTACTTTCCTCCCATAGTCTAAAGATGTGCAGGTTAGGTGAATTAGCCATGCTAAATTATCCATAGTGTCCAGGGACATGCAGGCTCAGTGGGTTAGCCATGGAAAATGCAGGTTTACAGAGATAAGGTAGGGGGATGTGTCTAGTTGGGATGCTCTTTGGAGGATCTGTGTGGACTTGATGGGCCGAATGACCTGCTTCCACACTGGAGGATGGTTCCATGAATCAGAAAAAGTTCTTAGGGCTAACCTTAATGCATCAGTTGCCCATTAATTAATATTCGATTTATGCAGTGTAAAGGTGTAAAAGTGGAGAATTATGTAGCAACATTGACGTGGGAATGTTTTTAAAGGAGTCCACATGGTGAGTTGTTCAGACAGCCTGTCCAGACTGATGAAATGAGGTTACAGCCCGTAATGGACACAATGGCCTGATGTTCCATGATGAGGTCATGGTCTAGAGGGAGACAGGAGGAGGTATCTGAGAAGTGGTGTTCAGCCTTTGCATTGTTGAGTTCAGCTCACCAGATAGCAACAGCACCACCCTTGTCAGCAGGTTTAATTACAAAGTCAGGGTTTGATCTGATAGCACAGAGTGCAGTCGGCTCACGGGGAGGTAGGCTGGAATGGGTCAGGGGCCAGAGAAATTGAGAAACAGAGAAACAGAGAGGATATGCTTTCTGTCTGTGGGCTGTAGATGTTTTGTTCTCTATGCTGCTGTTAGCATTTACAGATACAGCAAACTTGTCTTAACTAGCACCTTAGAAACTGGCACTCTTGATATATAAATTTCATATACACATCTCAAACACTGGATGTTTACTGTATTATTGTGATCTCTGAGTCAGTTGAAGGTCAGTGAGAAGACTCTCCGCCGTTCAGTTTTAAGGCGAAGTTGCATTATTATTCAAGTGATTTATGCTGTAGATAAAATGCAACAGTGGCATGTATATGCCCTGCATTACATTGCTATTACTTAGTGTGTATTTCTACGTTGAATATGTGGGCCTTTGATCAGTCAGGACATTTGATCAACTAGCACACTCCTGGTCCCATAGGTGTTGGTTTAAAAAAAAATTGCTGTATTTCATACTTTGCAGCTCAACCAGCGTGCTACTGCCAAAATGTCCTTAATTCCAACAATATTGATGCCATTCAGTTTACCTAGCAGCTATTTCTGATGTTTCAATGCTTCCCTTCCTATTCCCAACATATTAGTACACTGTGGACCTTGACCTTAACAGAGATGTCTAAATATAGAAACATGTGTGAATCAAGTTTATGAATAACACAGGGCTTAGGTGGTGTTGAGGCTCTAAGTCTTTAAAACTACTTCATTCACTAGCTTAGCTTAACACTTCACTAGTTTACTCAGTGTGTCTCAACTCTCAAACAATATCAAATAGCCACCTCCTTGGTTGTGCCATACCTTAGCTCGCTTGGTAATCTCCCCATTGGAAGGCGCTTGTTGCATTGCTTCTTCCAGGGATTTGACGGATGACTCAACTGCTTGATTAACTCTCTGCAGCATCTGCTTCTTGTCTGGGTCAGTGGTTTCAGCAAGTTTCACAGAGAAAGACTGGAATACGGGAAGCAAGGATATAAGGAACAGTTCAGAGCAGGATATGACTTCACTGAACAGTCATCGACAGTGGATAAAGTACAGCAAAAAGAACCACAGATTTTTGGTGTCTTGTCTCTAATCCCTTCAACAGAAGTTTTAAAACAAATCACACATTCATCCAGGTAATAGGTGACAGTTCTAGGAATTATAGATGATTTATTTTTATTTTTATAGTATTTGTATTGTTAAGATTAGATTTGGATGTGACAAGTAAAGCACAACTTCTTACTTTTCAGTTACTCCTCTTCTACCCCAACTTGATCCAAACTCCCTGGTGTATCAATTCGATTCAAAATACTAAGGCATCATCGAAACTGGACTGAACTTGTATCCACCACAGCCACTTCATAAATTAATGAACTTGTGCAACTGGAATCAGAGTTCATGCTTCTAAACAATTCAGTATTCACAAACTGTCACGAGAGGTGAGCCAGGATGTTAAAATGAAGGTTAAAAGGAATATCTGAATGATGGAACTGAACTACATAATTTTATGACATCTCATGCAAGTAAAATTAAACACTATTCAAGCTTACAAGTGCTTGAATATTTTCTTAACTTAAGAGTTCTGCTGAGACTGTGCACAACCTGGTGTAGAAACAAGGTCAGAAATATCAACTGATAAAGACAGTGTGGTACTGAGTCAAATAGACCGGCATTTAATCTCGTGTAAACCAATCTCAAGTAGGATAGCTGAAGGTTAGATGTTGATCTCAGCAACCTAGGCCAGCAAATGATGAAAATAAATCTTGTTCCTGAAGACTACTCAGTGACCAGAATCAGGAACTGTGTATTTTTGTGCATTGGACAGCAGGATTGGAATCCAACACCAGATCGGTGCCATAGTAGACAGTGAAGGAGGTTTTCTAAGGTTACAAAGGGATCTTGATCAAATGGTTCAATGGGCTGGAAAATGATTGATGGAGTTCAATCTGGATAAATGCAATGCATTGCATTTTGGGACAACAGATAAGGGTAGGGCCTTGAGTAGTGTTGTAGAATAGAGGGACCTAGGGTTGCAGGTACATAATTCTTTGAAATTTGCGTCACATAGAGATGGGGTGGCTGAAAAGGCATTTGGCACGCTTGCCTTCATCATTGTTCAGTCATTTCAGTATAGGAGTTGGGAACTGGACACTGGTGAGGCCTCTTCTGGAATACTGTGTCCAGTTCTGGTCGCCTAGTTATAGGAAGGATGTTATTAAGCTGGAGAGGGTTCAGAAGAGATTTACCAGGATGTTGCTGGGTATGGAAGGTTTGAGTTAAAAAGAAAGGCAGGATAGGCTGGGACTTTTTCCACTGGAACATAGAGGGTAGAGAGGTAATCTGACAGAAGTTTATAAAATAATGAAAGGTATAGATAGAGTTAACGGTAGTTGTCTTTTCCCTAGGATGGGGGATTTCAAGACTAGGGGCACATTTATAAGGTGAAAGAAGACAGATTTAAAAAAAGTCATGAGGCAACTTTTTACACAGCGGGTGGTACGCGTGTGGAATGAACTTACTGAGGAAGTGACGGATGTGGATACAATTACAACATTAAAAGACATTTGGATAAGTACACGAATAGGAAGGTTTTGAAGTGATATGGGCCAGGAGCAGACAGGTGGGGAGATAGTAGGAACTGCAGATGCTGGAGAATCTGAGATAACAAGGTGTAGAGCTGGATGAACACAGCAGGCCAAGCAGCATCAGAGGAGCAGAAAAGCTGATGTTTCGGGCCTAGACTCTTCTTCAGAAAAGATACCTTGTTATCGCAGGCAGGTGGGACTAGTTTAGTTTGGGATTATGGTCGGCATGGACTGGTTGGACCCAAGGGTCTGTTTCCGTGCTGTATGACTCTATGACTGTCCCTCCAAAGTGGAATATTTTGATGGCAATCACGGTTTAAACTTACAACAGCATAAAGCAGTACGAAAACAAGTTGGACTAAGTACAACAGAGAGTAAGCCACATCATGAAAGAGGGGATTAGCATATCGAGTGGAGAGGGAAAGAAAAAAATAACTGAAATGATCAGTCGGAGAGAATGCTATTGAATCAACATAATGTGGGCCGGTCACAATCTCAAAAATATTGACAAGGTGATAAAAAAAGGGCACAAAAGTCCTCACCAAATGAGAGATAAAGAGAAGCTGGACAAAGTGAATCACTCAATTCTGCATTGCCCTTCCTAGTACCCTACACCAAAGAGAGTAAAGGGTTAATGCCACTTTGCCTGATATTCCTTTGATCTGAAAGTAGTGTGCTCCCACTGAGATTCTTGGGCAACACTGACAGGAAAATAACAACAAGGGAGAAACTGGGGAACAACACAGTTTCATTGTATTGTGAATATTATAAAGTTAAATTATAGTGTGATGTACTTCTGTAACCCAGTTAAAAAAAAGTAAAGTGGCAATCATTTTTCAGTACAGACCGTAGGAGGCAACTTCAATATCATTATACCTTCAGAGCAGTCCTGGTGTCCTGTAAGAGTTGTGTAGGAGATACATTTTTCTCTTTGTACTGTTCAAATAAGTGATTCTGTCGGGCTCGCTTGATAATCTGCGCAAAACAAAAACAAAGCTACTACATTACAAAAGCAGCAGAATGGGAGAGGAAGTGAGCACAAAGCAGAGATCTCTGCACAAGGGTCCAGAAAAGAATGTATCATCACAACGTTATTTGACAAGGACAGGCAGACATATATCTAGCACAATATTACTCCACTGTACTATGGAACCAATCAACACATGCATAGTTTGCAACCATACTTACACTATAGTTGAAACTCTAATATTTTTGGGAACATTAAGCTTTAAAATAATTTACTGACAGACATCAGAAAGTCTAGTATATAGACCTGCATATGGAGGGGTATGTAGAGAGTAAGGTGAAGGGCAAATAACTACATCTAATCTCTGCATACATACTTAAGAGGAGACACAAAAACATATGCTAAAGTTCATGAGTACAGAGTCTTCAAAGTGACAGAAAAGTTCTCAATTACACAGAAAGCCACTAGAGATTCAAATCAGAAGACAGAAGGTACACATTCGGAGAAGGCAGGCTATTTGTTTCTTTACGTTTCATTAATGGATGTGAGCATTTTGTTCCTCATCTTCTATCATCTTTGAGAAGGTGGTGTTGAGCTACCTTTTTAGATGTTGCAGTCCATGTGGTGTAGGTAGACACACACTTGTTAGGAAGTTCCAGGCCTTTGAAAAGTGACAGTGAAGGAATGGAGATATAGTTCCAAGTCAGGATAGTGCATGCTTAGAAGGCAACTTGTCAATGTAGATCTTCAAAATAACAATGAAGAGTTGAAGACTGCCCACTAACTAATAGCTGAAACAGCACAACAGCAGTCATGCCTCCATACTTTCATAGGAACTCTGGGAAAACCAGAACAGCTACATGGCAACAATCCATGTATTCTGCACAGAGTTCAAAGAGAAGTTTCAATCAATCCTTCTCCTACTTAGGGAACCCTACTTCAGACAGCATTAATGATATGTCTCAAACAATTCTCAGGCATGTGGAATCCTCCCAACAGTGCCATGTCTTTGAGCTTGGTGCACAGCTTAAATAGAGTCAATCATTACACTTGATCTGAATCTATTGAATAACAGAATTGCTCAGACACTGCAGAAAAGCAAGCTATTTGATCCAACCAATTCATTCCAGTGCATGTGCTTCTGTCATACTAAGTCAAGATACTGTATTCTTAACTTTTAAGATATGGAATTTATGCAATGTATACATTTAAAGACTGACTTTAAAAGTGGACAATGGATCTCAAATTTGACTGCCAAAGATCAGTTGACCTCCTGTGATTTCTGCACAAAAGGATTATTCACAGGAAGATAGAACTTAGCAGTAAGAGTAGACCATTTGGCCCTTTGGGGATTCTCTTGTTTGTCTGCCTATTGATCTGGTTCTAGTCCCACCTTCACTTCTCTGTTTGCACCATAATGCTGGAATCCCTTCTCTACCAAAAATCTATACAATTCAGCTTTCCCTGAATCTATACAATTCAGCTTTCAATAAATTTATAGACCCTGTCTCCACCATCAATAGGGGAACAGAATTGAAATGCTTTGGAATGTACCTCTAAATGGTTAATGAAGAAAGAATATTTTTGCAAAAGAAAAACCTGAAACTTTTTTTGCTCTAGTTGTATATCTGATAGAATGTATTTGATAACTATAAAGGTTATTACAACTGTATTAAGTAGAATATTCTGCCTGGGGACAAGTTGAACTTCCTTGCAGATTCTGTAAGATTTAAGTCAAAAATGTCTGGCTTTGTATTCTTTTGCTTTTCACAAATTAATGAAGTTTATTTCGAGGAAAAAAAAAATTAGAATCCTGTCTGAACAAACAGTCAACCTGTGTACTGTACCTTGCTTTGTGAAAACAAGTAACTTAATTTTACATTTTTATATCTATTCACTTTATCCTTAACATCTGCTACTATTTAAAGGTAGGAGTATACAGCAAATATACAGGATATAGCAGTTGAAGGAAAATATCTGGCATTTAGTATAGTGCAATGACTGAGCTACACTGCGTAGCAGCCCTGAGCTTTGGTAATACTGGGACAGTGTTGCCCTGTCATGTCATTGTGGATAAAAATCATGGGCTTTGGCAAATTGAGTCAGTCAGAATAATGTGACGGAAAATACTTCACTGGTAAAGGCCAATTAAAAGTTAAAGTTAATGTTAAACAGCTGATACCAAAATAAGTGTTAACTTATCCTTACCTTGTCATCCACATCTGTGATGTTCATACAGTAGAATACATCATATTTGAAGTAGTTCATTAGAATTCGTCGCAGGATATCGAAGGAGATGTAGGACCTGTGAATGTAAGCATGAAATAGTTTGAAGTATTTAGACAGGAGACCACAAATCACAGGCTTTGCTGGTATCAGACATAACATCACCTGGGAAGTTACAACAACAGTCTGGGTAACATCACAGGTTTGAGGAATACTAAAAGATGGCTGCTTTTTTGTTACAAGAAGGCCACTTAACCATTGCAGGCATTGCAAACAAACTTTATCCTTTTCTTCCATAAATACCCATACACACTCCTCTCTTCAGCAGGAGCCACTGGAGAGGAATTAGGAACCCTGGCTAATGGCATCAAAAGCAACTGTAAAATAACTCCATCACAACTTCAGATCAACTAATTCAGCAACTGCACAGAGGCTGAATTAGTGGGTTCATTATTCTGAGTGCTTCAATGCTCAAAAGGTCACGTAGTTACCAAGATACCTCAAGATAAATGGCAATGACAGACGACCATGGTGGATTACACAGGCTGTTAATATAACATGATGGCATGCCCTCTTGGGTCACACCCGGTTGGTTAATTTTGTCCTGCACCATGCCAGGATAACAATGGTGGTTATACCAGCAGATGGCTCAAGAGTTAAAAGATAACATCAGTGTCTTTCTGTGCAAAATTCTATTTACAACCACTAAATGTTTAAACCTGTGCGCTGTTTAGTAGAACAGTGAGCAGTGATGCAGGAGCCTTTTGGGGAAAAAAAATACACAATAGAGAGTTTCCAATAGCAAGCATCAAAACCAGAACTTGATCCTACCTTCATGAAAGTGCCCACACTAATCGTATTCCAGGAGAAGTCGCAGACGAGGATTCAGGAACTGGAATTCTGTCATCTATTACCCCAGCTTATATTACATTTACAGTGGTACAGCTTATGCAAGAATAAAGAATTAGTTGAAGCAGTAAAATGATTTCTCATGACAGATTACCTGGCATGTCCCATGTGTGAAGCATCATAAACTGTGGGCCCACAGCAGTACCACAACACTCGCTTCCCATTCTGGGGATGAAATATCTCCTGACAAAGACAAATACATGTCGAGATTTAGAAACGTGATTATCGTTGTCAACTACAGTTGGACCAATAAATTAACACAGAATAAAACTAAATTTCAAGATAGATTAACATATAAAGTTATTCATCTAGACGATAGACTTTCCTACTTAACTATTTAAAATGAAACTTACAAACAACTTGAAAGATGTCTCACTGGATAGAGAGGGGCCAATAATTGGATAGAAACAAAATATATAGGAAAGGAACAGAAACAAGGTAGAAGGGAGTTGCTCTCCAAAATGATTTACAAATAAAAGCCAGGGATATAGATTTTTAGAGAGGTTTTATAGATTAGCAAAGGGCACATCCCAAAAGTGAGCCATGTTGATGCTTTAGCACTGGGGCTCTGATAAAAATGCTTCCAGAGGTTAGAGTGTTAGCATCAATCTGCCAGGTAGCCTAAACAAGCCTGCACTAACAACTTCCAAGGAGTGTTTTAAAACCATTGATATGATACACAAAGAACTACATGCAACCTGCATTTATCTTATGCTTTAGAAGGTGGGCTAAAGTTGCTTGTCGATAATAGTGTTGGACAAGCAAACCGGAGGTCATGTGTTGCCCACCAAGGCAAATAATGTAAAAAAATGAGGAAATTACCATAAAAATTCATGGTAATTTAAAAATATAACTCCAGTAGTTTGTTTCAGCGAAGGGAAAGTGCCACCCATACCTGATCTAGAACATTTAGCAGCCTTGCAATATCATCACAGCATCGAAAGTTGCGCATTAAATAACTGCTCAGTTACTACCAAACTAATAAGATTTTTTCTTTTAATTAAGAAAGGTCAGAGTTTCTTCGAAGTTTGTCCATTCACTTTAAAATTGGATTAGTGGCTGAATTGATATCCTAAAAAGAATGGAGTGTACCGATGCACGCGTCATGACTGGATGCAGAAAGGTGGCAGTTCTCATCAGCAGATCACAACAATTTTTGTTTAAAAAAATCAAGATTCGAGGTGTTCAAAATCATGATGAGTCTCACAAGGGTGGAAAGGGAGAAATTGGTTCCATTGGTGGAAAGTTCAAGAACCAGAGGAGATTGACATAAAATGACTGGCAAAAGGTCCAATGACGATATGAAGGAAAGATCTTTTTAAAGTAGCGAGTGGTTGGGACCTGGAAAGCACTGCCTAAGCTTTGAATTCAATTACGGCTTTGAAAAAGGAATTGGATAATTATGGAGAGGAAAAAACATTTCAGGGCAGGAGAGTGTAAACTTGCTAAGTTGCCCTAGCAGAGAACCAACAGGGGACTCTTTTCTAGGGTTGACAAGAGCTGAAATCAAAGAGGTATGAAAATCTTTGGACAAAACAAAATGTAATTTTAGCACTTTTTAAATGATCTGCAGTGAAATGTTAATTCTTTTTGGTAATTTCTAAAGGCTGGTATTATTAGTCTTCAAGTGGGCAGAATTAGTATTTCCTTTGTTTACCTCATATTCCCGTCATTCTGTGGAGAAATTTATTGTATAACAGCAGCAAAGTGGAGTTAGTGCAAGTAAGATCAAGTCCAGACGAGGACAAAATGTCAGCTTGCTAGGTTCTGCGTGAGAAGGAAAGCAAAGGATTATGGGAGTGCCTCACTCACTATTTTCCAATGTGACTCCATTTCAGCTCACCACTTAAGAGCAATTAGGAAGGGGCAACAATGGCTGGCCTTGCCAATGATGTCCATGTTCCATGGACAACTAGAAGAAAACTCTTGAAACTTATGTGACCAGAGAAGCCAGCAAGAATAAAAGAGCAACAAAGCATCATAAGAACATTTGGTGTATTAACGTTCATATATTATGGGTCAACGTTAAATAACACATTGCATTCTTATGAAAATCTCTCCAGTCATTTTAAAGATACTCTGTAAAACTTATTTTATGCACTCAGTGCAGCCCACTCACTCAAACTTCTCCTCATCCTTCTCCACCCTCCGTTCCTCCTGGATTTCTGCAGCATGCCCAGACGTGGGCAAGCTGGTGAGAAAGCACCGCTAAGAACCTCAGGTGCAGTCTCTGCACTCAGCCTCCAGGCCCTGTGAAGCTGTCAACTCCTCCCACCACACCCCCACCTTCCCCTGCTCCATTCCTTATCCAGCAACTCTCACAATAGAGATGGCACAAAGAAAACAGCCAACCACAGGTAGGGTGCTTTGCAGGCTGGACAGGGGCACAGCAGCTATTGAGAGTGCAGCCTCTGCTACTCCCTATCACAGTAGTCAGAATGGCAGCTGGTTCAACAGTGAAGGGTGGAGCAGTCACATCCCTGAGCCAGATGGAGGATGGGAAAAGGATTTAAAGGGTGGAATTGAGATGAAGTAGTCTGTGGGAATTTCTCATCTCTGATTCTACACTGTAACCATTCTATGACCATTTCTTATGTCAGACTGTTATAAAGCACTTCATCAGGAAAAAAATTATTCTGCATTGTAATACAGTCCTCTGCATCATTAACACTGACCTTTCTACGTGTCAAACTGTTATACAGTCGTAGCTCAGGCTGTTTCACTTCTGATGGTGGTGCCCATGGTGGTTGGGTTCTTTTTGCTTTAGCTGGAAGAAACAAGACAGTAATGGGTCCCATGTAGCAAGGCTATATTAGCTGTATTGTGATCGGTCAGAGCCTAATTTTCAAAACTGCTTGTCAGAAACAAAATTAAGTCCTGACTTTCCGACCAATATTCCCATCATGTGAACGAAGGTATGATGGTGAACAGATGTTGTTTAGTTGTCACTTATAAAGTAACTCATTATGAACACGTATTACAATCATCCAATTATCACACCCTTTCATGCAAAACTACCTGGCTATCAATTGCTGGTTATATGTCATGCAATGCAAATACAGTGGAAACTACAGAAAGCTACCACAATGGCAGATGGATAACACATTGCTTTCCGAGCACTGATCTACAGCCAAAAGTGCCCCAGACCCAATCCCAGGTACCAGCTGAATTAGCTGTTAACAGACTTACCTAGTGGTGGCAAAGAGTTTGGCATTTCCCAAGCCAGTGGCAGGGCAGCAATGAACAGCATTCCTGGCTCTGATCAGAGAGATCTCCAAATGGCAAAATGGCCTTTAGGATGCACATAAGCAGGCTGTAACATCAGCTTGTTGGAACAAGCCATAGGCAGTGTCTGTGCATGTGCCAGTAATGTCACTGCATTCTATGTACAGTAAACATCAGCAGCGGCTAGGAGGGCACTCCCTGTGGCTGCTGCAGGTAGTGGCTTGGTTAGGGATGAAAAAGAAATAAAGATGCTGGAAAAGCTCAGCAGGTCTGGCAACATCTGTGAAGGATAAAACAGAGTTAACGTTTCGGGTCC
>JAHRHZ010000063.1:58990944-59099766 GCA_024137785.1 Ginglymostoma cirratum | reverse complement strand
GGATGAACACAGCAGGCCAAGCAGCATCATGATGCTGCTTGGCCTGCTGTGTTCATCCAGCCCCACGCCTTGTTATCTCCAGAGGAAACCCACGCAGACAATCGCCCGAGGGTGGAATCAAACCCGGGCGCTAACCCACTGTACATCAGCCCATTTTCCCTTTCACTTTGGAGCCTGGGGCTGCAAGATACGAAAGTGCACAGTGCGGGCTGGGCTTTAGACTAAACGGTACCCAGCCCGAGAAGCAACAATCTTGAAGAGGCCGACTCAAGGGCTTCACGCAGAGTGGGAGGAAGCCGCCGACAGAAGTCATTCCCTGGGCCTGGATGCTGTTAAGTGCCCCCCCAGTCTACTCACTCTCACCGGCCTCCATTCTGATGCTGATGCAAGAGGCAGGAGAGGACCGGAACTTACGTTCTCACCCGCCGCCACACGTCACCATAGAAACCCGTCAAGCATGTCCCACACCCCCAGGCCTCCATTGGCCGCACGGGGGAAAACGTCACCGATGGCGCCCGGTAGCCGTGAGACGGCTGCTTCTAGAGCGACAGTGTCGTAAGGAAGGCAGGGACCCAGCTTTCGCTGGTCGTGTGGAGGATAATCAGAGTTAACGTTTCTTCAGGACTGACGGTAGTCAGGAGGGTAAGGAGTAAACGGTAGGTGGGGGGATAGAGCCCAAAGAGAGAGAGAAGAACAGTGGGTAGTGTGGAGTGGCAGGCTGTGATAACAAGGCCTGGTGTGTGGGGTAGGGGCTGGGACATGGGAGAGTTCAGGATTTTCTGATGAAGGGCCTAGGCCCGAAACGTCAAGTTTTCTTGTTCCTGTGATGCTGCTTGGCCTGCTGTGTTCATCCAGCCCCACACCTTGTTCTCCTAAAATTATTGAACTCGATATCGAGTTCAGAGGGTCCCCAAGTGGAAAATGAGGTGTTCTTCCAGCTTCACCGGAACGCAAGTCAGAGACAGAGATCATAGAATCCCTACAGTGTGGAAACAGGCCCTTCGGCCCAACAAGTCCACACCGACCCTCAGAGTATCACACCCAGACCCACCCACCCCCCTATAACCCACCTAATCTACACATCCCTGAACGCTACAGGCAATTTAGCATGGCCAATCCACCCAGCCTGCACATCTTTGGACTGTGGGAGGAAACCGGAGCACCCAGAGTAAACCCATGCAGACACGGGGAGAATGTGCAAACTCCACACAGACAGTTGCCCAAGGGTGGTTTTGAACCTGGGACCTTGGCGCTGTGAGGCAGCAGTGCTAACCACTGTGCCACCCTAATGTTGGTCAGGTATTGGGGTGGTGTGTCACAATGGCAGGCAACTGGAACCAGTGTCTTTCTTGCGAGCAGAATGTAGACATCACCCAGTCTACGCTTTGTTTCGCAAATGGAGAGGAGACCACATTGTGAGCAGCGAATCAAGTAGACTAGATTGTGGGAAGTGCAGTTAAAGTGCTGCATCACCTGGAAGGTACATTTGGGCCCTTGAATACTGGGGAAGGAGGACATAAATGGGCAGGTGTTACACCTTCACCGGTTGCAGTGGAAGGTGCTGTGAGACTATGGGGGCAGGGAGTGTGTTGTTGGGAGGGAAGGAAAATGGACCAGGGTGTCCCAGAGGGAACAGTCCTTGTGGAAGGCTGAGAAGTGAGGGGCGGGGAAATGTCTGTTTGGTGGTTGCATCTCACTGGATGTGGCAGAAACGGTGGCCAATGATCCTCTGGATGCGGATGCTGGTGGGTGAGGACAAGGCGTCCCTATCCCTGTTGTGAGAGCGAAGAGATGGAGTGAGGGCTGAAGTGCGAGAAATGGGTCAGACCCGCTGAGGGCCCTGTCAACTACGGTGCTGGGGATATAGCAAGAACTACAGATGCTGGAGTCAGAGTCAATACAGCGTGGAGCTGGAAGAACATAGCAGGTCAGGCAGCATCAGAGGAGCAGGAAAGTCAACGTTTCGGGTTTACACCCTTCATCTGCTGTGCTCCTCCAGCTCCACATGGTATTGGTGCTGGGAAGTCCTCGGTTGAGGAAGAAGGTGGACAGTTTAGGGGCTCCTTGTCGAAGTTGGCATCGTGATAATAAATGAGACTGAGGAACTGGGAGAATGGAATAGAGACTCTACAGGAAGAGGGGTGTGATGGTATATGGTCAAGGTAATTGTGGGAGTAGGTGTCGAAAGTCTCACGGTCAGTGCGAAGTCAGTGCAGTGGCTGCATCCGAATAGTTTACTCAGCCAAGCTCGTGAGGTGGTCTCTTGTTAAGCTGGTAGGTTTATATATAGAAAGGGCTAGGGTTTAGTGTTCAGAGTACAATTTTAATTCGGAATTGTAGTAACACTAGGGAAAAATAATAATTGACTTAAAGGCGTTGAAATGGGAAGAACCAAGACAAGTGAAATTTAGTACACGGAATATATTTTGATTGGAAAAGATCAGTAGACAATATGATGTAAACAGTTTGAAAGGATGTGCAGAAGCAGAGGAACCTTAGTGCGTATGGACATAAATCTGTGAAGACTGAGAAAACTTGGGAAGAGGCTAGTTTGGAATAGTCAAGTCTAGATGTAACTGAGAATTTCAACATCCTATAAGCTCAAGCAAAATTAAAGACAAGCTAGGTAACAGATGGCAGTAGCTGGTCGCTAATATTTTAACGAAGATCTGTAGCTTGGGTTGCAGTTTGAGTTTTTGGTTGGTTCACTGAGCTGACTGGTTTTCATACAAATGTTTTGTTTCCTTTCTCGGTGTCATCACCAGTGCTGTGTAGCCTCCGTTGAAGTGTTGTTGTTTGGTCCCGCTCTGAATTTATATGGTCCAGTCTGTCATGGTGGGCAGTCTTGTTTCTGGTTTTGTACCGTAGCGGTATGTAGATGGAGTCTATTTCAATATGTTTGTTAATAGTATCAGTGGTTGAAAACCAGGCCTCCAGGAATTCTCGTGCTTGTCTTTGTTTTGCATATCCTAGTACTGTAACTTTGACCCAGTCTATGTCAGAGTGTATTGAAACGAGGGAAAGTTGGGTTGTGCAGTTTTGCTGCGAGTTGGTGTTCGTGTATCCTGGTGGCGAGTTTCCTGCCTGTCTATCCTCTGTCGCGTTTCTTGCAGTTGCTGCGTGGTATTTTACGCAGCAACTGTGAGAAACACTACTAGGACAGACAGCAGAAACTCGCCACCAGGATACACGAACACCAACTCGCAGCAAAACGGCATGACCAACTTTCCCTCATTTCAATACACTCCAACGTGGAAGCACATCAGTGTAACTGGGACAGAGTTACAGTACTGGGATAAGTGAGACAAACATGAGAATTCCTGGAGGCCTGGTTTTCAACCACGAATGGAATTAACAACATATTGAAATAGACCCCATTTACATACCACTACGATACAAAACCAGAAACAAGACTGCTCACTGTGAGAGAGCAGGACAGAACAACAGTGCTTCAACGGATGCTGACATCACTGATGATGTCACCTAGAAGGGAGATGAAACATTTGCACGAAAGCAATCAGCTCGGCGAACCAACCAAAACTCCGGTAGGAGGTCTTATGAAAGGAGTTGATTTTTAGGTAGGAAGCTCAGCTCAGAGTCAATTTGGAGACTGGGCAATGTTCACCCTCAGCAGTTAGGGTTGAGGGAATGACACGTGTCTATCCCTCAACCCTAACTGCTGTGGCTGAATATTGCCCAGTCTCCAGGTTGATTCTGAGCTGTGGAATTGTGTTTGTGGTGTGGATTGAAAGCAGTGATAGCAGTTTTGCTGATGTTACAGGAGATTTCTGCTCATTTAGTACTGGATGTCAGGCAAACAACATGCCTAATCAGAAGCAAAGGAAGCATCAAGAGAGGGGTAGGGCTGAGAGTCAACATGTACATGTTGAGCCTATAGACCTGTTAATTTTCTGCCATCCAAATATTTATGCAAAACCCATTTGAATATTACTACTGAAGTAGAAGCAGAACAAGTTAGTCTGCTTCTGACATTGTCGTACATGCATTCCAGATCACAGCAACTTGCTGTGCAGAAAAATATCTTGTCATGGCACCTCTGGTTAATGTCACAAAAACAAATTCCTGGTGAAACTCGGCAGGTCTGTGGAGAAAGATAGCAGAATTAACATGTTGAGTTCAGTGACCCTTCTTTAGAGCTGATAATGGTTGGGAAAGGGTAGTCCAAATGCTGAAGGTGTGGCAGGTATGGTCCGAAAAAGAGGGTAGGCAGACAGGTGAAGACAGAGCCCAGAGACAAAGAAAGACAGTACAAGAAACAAGGGCGGCAGAGTGGCTCAGTGGTTAGCACTGCTGCCTCACAGCACCAGGGACCTGGGTTTGATTCCAGCTTCAGGCAACTGTCTGTGTGGAATTTGCATGTTCTTCACATGTCTATGTGGATTTCCTCTGGGTGCTCCAGTTTCCTCCCAGTCCAAAGATGTGCAGGCCAGGTGGATTGCCCATGCTAATTTGCCTCATCATGTCCAGGATTATGCAGGCTAAGTGAATTATCCATGGTAAATGCGGGATTATGGCAACAGGGTGATTGGGATAGGTCTGGTTGGGATGCTGTTTGGGTGGTCACTGAGCTGAATGGCCTCTATTTGCAGCATAGGCATTCTATGATTCTAAGAATATTTTTAAAAAACGGTATCATGGGCTTTATTGGTAAAGGAATAGAGTACAACAACAAAAGACTAATAAAATGTTAAAAAAACACTGTATAGGTGTCAGCAGGAGGTCAGTACTGGACTCCAAACTTGAGGAAGGATTTCTAAACTATTGAGAACGCAGAGATATTTACAAGCAGGAGTACCAGGCTGTTGTGTCTCCAGTTACGTGGAAAGACTGGAGTTATTCTTGTAACCAAGGCTATTATTATGTTATAATTTTGATAGACCATATAAGGGAAATCTTGTTTCCAGTGGCAGAAGGCTCGATACCGGAGGACATTAATTTAACTAAAACAACTAACAGTGCTTTTTGAAAATCTGAAACAAGAACAGCAATTGCATAAGAAATTCAACAGGTCTGGCAGCAACTGTGCAGACCATGCAGAGTTAATGTTTACAGTCCAGCGATCCTTCTTCAGAACTGATAATCGCTAGGGAAACATGGTATTTGTGCTGAAGACTGGGGTGGAGACGGAGAAAGTTAGAGGCGGAGAGGTGGAGACAGAGCCCAGAAAGAGAAAAAGACAGTTAGACAAAGGATTGAATAATGGTAAGCCAGGGAAAGAGAGAAGCTGATAATGGGGACCATAAGTAGGTGAAAATGAGTCATACAGCATGGAAACAGACCCTGTGGTTCAACTCGTCCGCACTGACTAGACATCCCAATCTAACCTAGTTTCATTCACCAGAATATGGCATATGCCTCTAAATCCTTCCTAATCATGTACCCATCCAAGATAACAAGCATGGGGCTGGATGAACACAGCAGGTCAAGCAGCATCATAGGAGCAGGAAAACTTGACGTTTCGGGCCTAAACCCTTGAAACATCAAGTTTTCCTGCTCCTATGATGCTGCTTGACCTGCTGTGTTCATCCAGCCCCATGCTTGTTATCTCGGATTCTCCAGCATCTGCAGTACCTTTTATCTCATGTACCCATCCAGATGCCTTTTAAATGTTGTAATTATACCCGCCTCCACCACATCCTCTGACAGCTCATTCCATACATACACCATCCTCTGCATGAAAAACGTACCCCTCAGGTCCTTCCTAAATCTTTCCCCTCTCTCCTTAGACCCATTACCTCTAGTTTTGGACCTCCCTAGGAAAAAGACCTTGGCTATTCACCCTATCCATGCCCGTTATGATTTTGTAAACCTCTATAAGGTCACCTCTCGGCTACTGTGTTGGCAGTGTGCTGACAGCTTTCCATGTGTTGACAGGGCCGGAGTTGTGGGAATGGGATCAAGGACAGGAAACAAGGGATTCAGGTTCTTAAAACTGAATTTGATATTGAGACCTGAAGGCTGTGGCGTCCCTAAGCAGAAATTGAAATGCTGCCCTTCCAGCTTGCATTGAGGCATGCTGGAGCACCGCAGCAGGCCTGAGACAGAAATGTCAGCCAGGCAGCATGGTGGTATACTGAAGTGGTAGTACCTGCTTTCTCTCTTCAGATACTGCTGAGTTTTTACAGCAATTTCTGTTCTTGTTTCAGATTTCTTACAGCTGCAGTTCTTGATCTTTTTTTTTTCTTTATTGTCTTTCTCTCTCTCTCTCTCGCTCTGGGCTCCATCTTCATCTTCTCCTTCGTCCCGCCACATCTTCAGCATATATACCTTTTCCCAACTATCAGTTCTGAAAAGGGTCACCAGACTTGAAACATTAACTCTGCTATCATTTTCCATAGATGCTGCCAGACCTGCTAAGTTTCTCCAGGAATTTGTTTTTGTGACATTAACTTAAATTGGTGCTATGAGAAGACATTTTTCTGCACAGCAAGTTGCTGCAATCTGGAATGCACTGCATGACAATGTCAGAAGCAAACTGATTTGTTCTGCTCCTATAGTAACATTTAAACAGGTTTTGCATAAATATTTGAATGGCAGAAAATTAACAGGTCTATAGGCTCAATATGTTGACTCTCGGCCCTATCCCTCTCTCGATGCTGTTTGCATCAAGTCGAGTACTGAATAGCATAAATTTCTTGTAACCTCAGCAAAATTGCTCCACACCACAAACATAATTCCCCAGCCTCGGTGTCTATCCCTCACCCTAACTGCTGAGATTGAACATCACCGAGTCTCCAAATTGATGCTGAGCTGATCTGAGCTTCCTATCTAAAATAAACTCCTTTAATAAGACCAGCTACGGTCGCCTGTTACCTAGCTTGTCTTTAATTCTGCTTGATCTTACATGCTGATGAATTTCCCACTCATGCTTTTCTTCTATCTGAACTTGACTTCCAGGCTAGCCTCCCACTTTGCACCTGTTGTGAACTTCCAATTCATCCAAAACTCAAACGCTTCTATCCTAACTTGCACAAAGTGCCTTTTCAGCTGTCACCCCTACTCTTGGTTCAGCGATACTTTTATGTTTAATTTCTTGTATTTTTTTTCAATTCCTCCGTGTATTCATGCTTTCCTACTTCTATGACCTCCAGCTGTATAAATTCTGTGGTCCCTGCTCATGTCCTGATTTTTAATTTTCATTAATTCAGCATTAATTGCTTAGGTCCAAGTCCAGAAATTCTCTAAACCCCGCTACTCATTTAACATGCTGATTAAGCATACTCTTTGACCATTTGGTCATTGTTCAGATATTTTGTTGTGTCTCTGGTGTCATATTTTGTTTGAATATCCCATGATGCTTCACAGAAATGTTATTAAAGTGCCACATGAATATCAGTTCATTCTGTGTGAAGATGTTAGTGTGCTGGTACGTTGTAAATAGTACAGTGTGTTCCCTGTGCAGACCAACTTACTTACCAGATCGGATTCTGCTGGTCCTCCTCTTCTTCCATTATGGGAGATAGGGCACCTATTCATGGAACTTAATGATTATTTAGTGATGGTGCCAAAATATGAATTTGCACAAAGTGTTCTGCAAATCTAATGACGATCAGATAAAAAGTGGTAAAAGAGGGGGAAAAAAAAAATCAATAGTAACCACAACTGTTGAATGAATTATCTTACTGAACCCTCTGGTCTTTCAATCTATTCAACTTAGTGTCTAGATAACATGCACGTTATTTACGTTTGAAAAGTTCAAGAGGGAGATGGGGAGGAGATGTTATTTTTCCACTTGGTGAGCAAGTATCATATTTGCAAAATGACATGGAAGGTGTAATTAGATCACAATTTAATTATAACATGAAGTTTCTACCTGTGCCTGCCCCAGGTCACCAGATATATACAGCGTTCACGTAGGATCATAGAACTGGCATTTATCCTTGCCATTATACCTTTGAACTGGTGCGCTGAGTGACTTGAAAACACTTGAAATGAAAACAACCCATCATCCTGTTGGAATGTTTTAAACACATGCACTTTCATCGTTTAAAAATGTTGTTTTATTTATTTGCACCTGTTTACATTATTGTGCATTTCATTCATAGAATGTTACACAGATGTGAAATTTTATTGAGCCCACAAGAAGAAAAGTAGCAGATGGTGCCTATAGGTTCTTGCCATCCTGGAGGCATTTCTTTTCAAACCTGTAATAATCCTTTGCAGCTTTCTGCTCAAGAATGTACTTAGTGCTAAAGTTACAGCAAGATTCACAAGTGTGCAAAAGATATTCTACAAAGCCATTTCGAGTATAGACTGTTACAGAGGTGGGACAGACTAAAGGAATCTGTCACGTTCATGGACGGTGTCTAAATTCATATTCAGAACAGTATACAAATTGAACACCACAAACATTACCATCTACTCAGTTTATAAATACTGTTGACAGGAAAGTTTCTAACTTGTTGTTGGAGTAGAAAGACCTAGAAGAAAGGAGAAGGAAAAAAATTGCACATTGGAAAAGTCATATTTGGCTTCAGCATTAAGGCCTAGGTTAGGGTTGGTTGTCCTTGGAGGTGACTGCGTAAGAATAACGACCACAGGTAAGCTCCCACCCTGGATGCAACTGAACATGAAGCAATTTTTCTGCCCCCAAGGATCCCTCTCCTCAGATGTTTAATGTATGGTTGCCTTGGTAATCCATTTTACACCATGGAAATTCTGCAATCATTCTCAATAGGATCCTGTTAACAGTCTTCAACACTTTCAAAGTGGTTGTTGAACAGGGAGTTACTTGCTCACTCATAAAAATAATTGACAATTAATTGGAATGATACAAGTATACAGATGACCAGCCAGTAGTAGGGGTTCAGGAATCCAATCCATGATGCGTTCTGTTTGTGACAGGCTTGCCAATTCAGTGTAGCAAGGTTCCTGAAAATAAGCATAATTTAGGCTTTTAATTCAGATGTTGACTCATTTAGATCAAAAGAGTACATTGTTTTGCAGTTCAACTGGTCATTTAGATTCATAAGATTTGCCTCTAGTTTCCAGTTTTCATCAGAATTGTTTTTGCTGAGAAAGGGTTAATTCCGCGAGGGGTGGCACAGTGGCTCAGTGGTTAGCATTGTTGCCTCACTGTGCCAGGGATCCGGGTTCAATTCCAGCTTTGTCTGTGTGGCGTCTGCACATTCTCCCCGTGTCTGTGTGGGTTTCCTGTAGGTGTTCTGGTTTCCTCCCACAGTCCAACGATGTGGGGGTTAGGTGGACTGGCTGTGCTAAATTGCCCATAGAGTCCAGGGATGGGCAGGCTGGGTGGGTTAGCCATGGGAAATGCATGGTCACAGGGATAGGGTAGGGGGTGGGTCTGGGTGCGATAGTTTTCGCAGCATCATTGTGGACTCGATGTGCTGAAAGGCCTGCTTCTAATCTGTAGGGATTCTATGAAGTGAATCTCATAATTAAAGAACCACTGTAATAATGAAATTAACTGAATTCCATATTAACTTTGAAAGCCACATATTGTAATCCCAAACAAAAAAAACTTCCCTTTAATAAAGGCAATTATGTAAGTGTTACCTAAAATTAATATGGTAAGTAGACTAAAAAAAAAGTACAATGATGAATAAATAATACAAAAACATTCAACAAAAATGCAGCAAGAATAATCGATTCATAGATCATCAAGGAGGTTAAGGATAGAAACAGATTAAAAGAAGCAAGAGAGTACAAGTCTGAGGATTGAAAGTGCTTTAAAAACCTGCAAAGAGCCACCTAAAAACTGATAAAAAGTGAAAAAATAAGAATTAGAGTAAACGAGCCATGAATAATAAAAGTGGACTGTAGGAGCTTTTACAAGTATGTAAAAAGAAGGAACGCAGCTAAAGTGAATGTTAGTGCTGAAATCATTAGAAGGAATGAAGAGGAGACACAAAAATATTTGTTTAATGCCTTCAAGGAAGAAACCATAAATTACGAGCATTAGAGGTAACCTAGTGTTAATATAAATGTAAGCTAATAAGGTATTTAATTTCAGTGGAAAAATAGTATTAGAGAAACTCCAGAACTAAAATCTGACAAACATTTAACAATGCTCTTAGTATGATCAAAGGCAATACAATTTTACAGAAAGAAAATTGAGTTTAACAAATTTATTAAAAGTTTGTTTTGGATGAACCCAGTAGACTAGATAAAGGGGAACAGCAGATATCGTACACTTGGGTTTACAAATGGCATTTGATTAGGTGTCAGCCTAAAGGTTAATAGATAAGACAAGAACATGGAGTTGGGAGTAGTATATTGGGATGTAGGGAGGGCTGGTAATGGCTAACAGACAATAACAAGGAATAAAAGCAGCATTTTTCAAGTGGACAGAATGTGACGAGTGGGGTGTCACAGGGAGGAGTGCTAGGGCCTCAGCTTTTTGCTATTTACGTTAATGACTTCAAGTGAAGAGACAGCAGGTCATGTATTGTAAATAAAAACCAAAAGAACCGTGGATGCTGTAAATCAGGAACAAAAACATAGTTGCTGGAAAAGCTCAGCAAGTCTGGCAGCATCTGTGGAGGAGAAAACAGAGTTAACGTTTCGGGTCCGGTGACCCTTCCTCAGAACTGATGGTGGCTGGGAAAACGTCATGACGTTTTCATGAGTTAGATCTTGAGATTTATTTTATTATATTGATGGATTGGAATATGTTTAGGGATACAATGTAAACTGCCAATTCAGTATTTGTGGAACTGGAAATACTGGAGTAGGAAGAATGTTAGCAGGACAGAACAATGACAGAAAGGCTGCTCGGTACCTATTGTACCTGTAATCAAACTTTCAGCCAGTACTGAGCCATTGAGTAACAGACTATTATACAAAGATAATGACTGTGTAAGGACACATGGTGTCAAAAGATACCACTACTGGCTACATATTTACCTTTGAATTTCTTGCTGCGTCCTCTGTATGGACTGGATGGCCATGTGAATATCTTTGAGCTCATTCATTCCCTTTTTGCAGCTGGGACACAGCAACCCTGAAAGAAATTACACAACAGCTCCAAACCATCAATAAAACACTGAATCAATTGTTGATCCTCATTTATTTTTATTTTTCCACCCATTCAAAGCTTATTAAATTGCTGCCTCCTGGTTCTCCTTCCAACATTTTCTTTCTGCTGTCCGTAATACATGTGCTACAATTTCATGGATGCCATCAGTCCTCCAGTTCCCTGCCTCAATCAAGGCAGTTAGTGGTCTGTTCAACTGTGAAGGGATCACAACAAGACTATTCATTATCCATAGCTGATGTTCCCATATACATAATCTCTCGCAGAATCACTGGATGACAATCAAGATGGCAAGTTTGTGAAATATTCAGCACAGAATGAAAAGACAGCCAGAGGTTTATGACTGTGTTATAATAACATATGGGTAAAAGCATATATCAGAGTAACTAATGGAAATGGGTACAGTGCTTTGCTGTTATACATAGGCTGAGTGTCCATTGGACAGCATCTTACATTATCCACCATCAACACTGTGTATGCGGTGACAGTGCTAGAGGGACAAATGTGACCACAATCACATTGCAGTGCTGCAACTGTCGTACAGTAATAATGAGGCATCTATCAATATCTGTCATAAATCCTCAATTCCACACAGAACTGGATACCACTTGGCTACGAAACATGCATTAATATAGGAGTGTGAGCCTCTAACACCTTTTCAACACAGAAACATCTAATGCTCAGTTTTATTTTGCAAAGAAAGCATTTGTCCTCAAGTGAATTCCAGATATTTAATTCTTCTGACTTACATTTAGTGAGAGTTGAGATGGAACTTAAAGATCCTCCAGTATAGACAACATATGTCTCAAACAGCGCATTTGTAGAAATTGCTGTTCAAATTTTTCTTCTTTGGTGAGGAGCTATTATAGATTACTCTTGGATTGTACTAAAAAGCAGGAAGAAACTTCCAACTATAGCTGATGGTGCTATGAGCTTAGGTATTGGCAATACCAGAAAGCTGCCATGAAATTTCTAATTTTGATATCTAACAAGTAAAGAATTAATCTTTTTAAATGTATAAGTACAATGCAGAATTCAGGACGGCTGCAATGTTAGGTATTCTGGATCAAGTCCACTGGTTTTGTGCTATGTCCTTTGAGCTATGGCTCCAACCCAAACCACTCGGTTTTCAACTGTCTAGTAGTTTTGTGATTAAGAAGCTGATTATAACACTGTGAATGAACATCCTGACTCTTGGAAATGTATCCAAATATGGGGTTAAGATACTGAGAATCTGATGCTGTTATAGACTCACCTGGAGATAAAAAGGCATGGGTTTACACAGGCTGATCATGGTTCAAAATGTATTAGAAATTAGGTCAGGGATAAGGCTGTAAAGTATTTGTATTGCTACTTGAATTCTAGAGATTAAGCTAATGACCAGGCATAATTGCCATAATTTGAGATCACAACAGCATATATAGAACCATAGAATTTTACACTACAGAAAGAGTCCATTTGACTCATAGTGTCTACACTGGTACCAAAAGGGCTACCCAGCTAGTTCCATTCTTCAGCCCTGTCTCTGTAGCCCTCTAAATTCATCACTTTCAAATATATAACCAGCACCCTTTTGAAACCTTGTTTGGAATCTACCTTTACCAATCTCCCTGGCAGTGCATTCCAAATCCCAACAACACTCTGAGTGAGGAAGTTTCTCCTCATCTCACTCCTAAGCTCTCTTGCTGACAGTCTTGAAATTGTGACCCCTAGTTATTAAGGGGCTCAGAACTAAGCACTCTAATCCAAATGTGGTCTGGCCAATGATTTTCAGTGGTGTAGCCTCACTTCCTTGCTTTTATACTCTATGCCTTTATTTATAAACTCAAGGATCCTATATGCCTTCTTAACAACTGTTTCAATTTGCCTGGACCCCTTCAGGAGAATTATGCACCTAAACCCCAAGGTCCCTGTACTCCCCTGAAAGTTGTACCATTGAGCCTGTATTGTTCTCCATGTTTCTTCTACAAAACCTCACATTTCTCTGCATTGAAATTTATCTGCCAGGTGCCTGCCCATTTGGCAAACTTGTCAACGTCCCTCTGAAGCCACTCAGCATCATCCTCACAATTCACTCTTCTCCCTTGCTTAGTATCATCTGCAAATTTAGAGATTTTGGCCTCAACACCCATCTCCACATTGTTTATATAAATCAGAAAAGGCAAAGATCCCAACATCAATCCCTGGGGAACACCATCTTTCAATCCATCTCCAATCTGAGAAATGCCCAACTACACCTTTGTTCTGTTTTCTATCTTTTAGCCAACTTCTAATCCATGCTGCCAAGGACCCATCAATCCCAAACATTCCCAATTTGCTAACCAACTTGTCATTTGGCACCGTATCAAATACTTTGTGAAAATTTAAATATACAACATCCACAACACTACCCTCACCCCCTGCCCAGTGTCACCTTGTCAAAGAACTCAATGAAATTAGTCAGACATGATCTGGCCTTGACAATGTTGACTGTCTAGTATTAACTTACTTTTCTGTAAGTGTGTACTTACGCTAACCCATATTATGGCCTCCATCAGTTTTCCCAATATCATCAATGCTGATCTCAAGCTGACAGGTCTGTCGTTTCCTGGGTTATCCTTTGCCCTTTTCTTAAACAACGGTCTTACATTTGCAATCCTCCAGTCCCCCGGGACTAATCTTGTGTTCAGAGGGGCCTGGAAAATTTCTGTCACTGGTTCCATAATTCGGTCTTTCTCAGCAATCTAAAATGCTTCCCAACCGGGCCTGGTGACTTCTCTAACTGGAGTGCTACCAGTCTTTTTAGTATGTCTTCTTTATCTATCACTGTACAGCTCAGTTGCTCAACACCACATTTTTCAACTAGGCCACTGTCACCATTTTCTACTTTGTCAAATACAGATGCAAAATATTCATTTAGTAACTCTGTCATATCCTTTGCTTCAGTGAGCAGCTTACCCTGCTTGCTCCTTATGGGCCCCACGCTATCCTTCACTAATCTTTTATTATTAATACGTTTGAATAACATATTACTATTTGTTTTACTGCAGTCTGCCAATCTTTCCTCATGCCTCCTCTTAGCCTTCCTGATTCCAGCCTTAGCCTCTCTCCATCATTTGAGATATGCTTCCTGATTTCTTTTGAAGCATGTGTTTTACTTCAAATTCTCTCTCCTTTCTCCTTCCTTCAGCCCAGACTTTGATAAACACTGGGAGTTGTAAAGACCTCTCCTCACTGCCCATTCTTTATGTATGAGTCAAGACATTGAAGTAGAATTTCTACAGGGATGCATCTGGTCTACCACTTTACCACTCTCACTATTTCTCCAGGGTTTCTGTCAAACAACCGCTATTGTCAAATTACATAATTTGTCCAGGATTTCCACTAATTTTCCGCTGATGGTATGTTGGGAGATGCCGCAAACCCCAAAGAAATGCAAAGCAGGCAGTTTATTAATTGACGCTCAAATTAAAGCAAAGTATTGGGTATACTGGATATATGAAATAAAAACCCAAAGTGCTGGAGAAACTCGGGTCAGTCAGGCAGCTTGATTGCCAAGTGATTGCCACCAGGCCTAAACCTGCTGTAAATGATCTGTACTTGGCTCAGGATAACGGATATTCCAGCCCAATCAAATTGTACCAGGTCCTGTGCTATTTGAAGACATTGTTGCAACATGAAGAGCTCCTTTTGAATTTTCAGGGAAGTAGAGCACCTACCCTCATCGGATGAGTCATCTTGCACTGGTTCTGGTGTTGAACAACTGCTCTCCGTGTTCTGTGACCCTTTTGGTGCTGAGCAATCACTGGTTTTGCATCCAATATATTCCTGAACTGAGACCTACTAACGGAAAGCACTTGTTAGCAATGCAGACAACTATAATTCAATCTGTCCTAACTTACTACTCCCCTCACTCAACATACATAATGTAATTGCATTCATTTACAGGCTAAGCTTTTAAAGTGGCATGTCAACTTTAAAAGAATAAAGCTGTAAATATTTCATGATATATTGTACTGGATTACACATAAGCAATTCAAAATATAAAGTCAAACTTTGTGATTAGATTGGAACAGATCAACTTTAACATTCAGTCTTTTCATCAGTTGAAAGACTGCCATGTAGAATTGATTTGCAGTCAAGAGATACGTGTTCCAACAGCATAGCAGAAGCACAGGAGAAAGACTTAAGTTTTAAAAATGGGTAAAGATTCAGGTTTAAATACAGAGATAAGGAAAAATAATACAGGAGTTAAACTATAGAAGACAGTAATGTGGAAAGACTGAATTACAAAACAGACAAAAAGCACCCAGTTTATTTTGCCAGATACTACATTAGTTTGTGTCAGTAATGAAATCTCACTGGATTTCAAGTGCAATTGTTAGTATAACCTTCCTCGACCTTGCGATAATTATATCTGTGTACTCTCTAACTTCTGTCTTCCATTACTTCTTAAGACTAGTACATCTAGTAGCTTTGAAGGAATACTGGGGGAGGTTTGAATACTTGAACAAAAACTAGGAAAACTGTGGCAATGTGGGATCTCTGGGCATCAAAGAGACGACTGAGGTCAGTATGGCCTCAGTGGGAAAATTAGACAGCTGGGGCACTGAGTGAAAATGGAAACTGAAAGTACTAAAGGGGAAATGGCAATGGGAAGTGCTGATTATGGGAGCTACACTTAGCCTAGAACCCTAGGCTAAGGGTTATCCAGAACCCTAGTTTAGACACAAAGGTTCTGGCCCACAGCCAGGATACAGACACAGAACAAAAAAACATACAAAGGGATATGAAATGGGTTTGGTTTGAAATTAATTCGCTCAGCTTTTACTGATTATCATTATTAACCTTTCATTTTCCTAAAATTTATTTTTTGGTGTTTGCCTGCTTGTATATAGGAATATAAAACCATAAGATGTACTGCAGAAATTAACCAAAACTCCTTAGGCAGCACCTTCCAAACCCACAACTACTTCCAACTCGAAGGACATGGGCAGCAGATAGTGGGAACACCACAAACTGCAAGTTCCCCTTCAAGTCACTCACATTCCTGACTTGGAAAAATATCACAGTTCCTTCAGTGTCACTGGGTCAAAATCCTGGAATTCCCTCCCTAACAGCATTGTGGGTCCACCTACGGCAGTTCAAGAAGGCGGCTCACCAGAGAGCCAGGGTCATAACAGACCATGGTCCAGAAAAAGGTGCTTTGGTCAGTTAAGAACAGCTATCTGACTATTCTAAGGTAACACATTTTGGAGCTGGAGGAACACGGCAGGCCAGGCAGCATCAGAGGAGCAGCAAAGTTGACGTTTCAGGTCAGGACCCTTCATCAGAAATTTCTTTCCTGCTCCTCTGATGCTGCTTGGCCTGCCGTGTTCCTCCAGCCCCACACTGTTATGTTTGACTCCAGCATCTGCAGTTCTTACTATATCTAACAATTCTAATCCTATTTTCCAGCACTTGCCCCACTATCTTGTAGGTGTACATTGCAAGTGTACCTCTAAATCCTTCTTAAATGTTATGAATGTTTCTGTCTCTACCACCCTTACAGAGTGTTCCGAATTCCCTCCACACTCTCTGGATGAAGACACTTTTCATCACATTTGCTCTAAACCTCTTGCCCTTTGTCTTACATCTGTGTGCCATTCATTGATCTCTCCACCAAGGAGAAACGCTTCTGTCTGTCTATGCCTTTCATAATTCTAAACATCTCAGTCAAGCCCCCACCCCCAACCCTCAATCTGTTCTGCTCCAAGAAAACAACCCCAGTCTATCCATCTCTCTTCATAACTAAAACTCTCCAGCCCAGGCAACATCCTGGTAAACCTCCTCTGCACTCTCTCCAGTGCAATCACATCCCTACTTTAATGTGGATTCCAGAACTGCACGCAGGACCCGACCTATTGCCTCGCCAACATGTTATGTCATTCCATCATCACCTCCCCGCTCTTAAAACTATGCCTTGGCTAATAAAGGCAAGTTGTTGAGTCCTATAGCACAGAAACAGACCCTTCGGCTCAACCAGTCCATGCCAAACATAATCCCAAACTAAACTAGTCTTGCCTGCCTGCTCCTGGCCCATATCTGTCCAAACCTTTCCTATTCATATATTCATCCAAATGTCTTTTGAACACTGTAACTGTACCCACATCCACCACTTCATCAGGAAGTTCATTCCACACACGAACCACCCTCTGTGTAAACAATTTGCCTTATATCTTTTTTTAAATCTCTCTCCTCTCACCTTAAAAATGTGCCCCCAGTCTTGTAATTCTCCATCTTAGGGATAAGCCAAATACCATCAACTCTATCTACAACTCTCATTATTTTATGTATAAACCCATATGCTTTCTTAACCACTGTATCTACCTGTTCCACTTCCTTAAGGGACCAGTGTACATACACACCAAGGTCCCTCTGATTCTTGGTGCTTCCTCAGGTTCTTTCGTTCATGTATTCCCTTGCCTTCTTTGTCCTGCCCAAGTTCATTACCTCATACTTATCTGATTAAATTCCATTTGCCACTGATCAACCCCTCTAACCAGCCTGTGTATATCCTTTTAGGATATCCTTTTAGGCTATCCTGCTCACGATTTACCACTCCACCAATTTCCATATTGTCTGTGAACTGACTGATAAACTCTCCTATTTTCAAGTCTAAATCATTTATATATAGCACAAGGCACCGATAGCAACGGCCCCAATACTGATCTCCATGGAACCCCACTGGACACTGGCTTCCAGTCACAAAAACACCCTTCAACCATCAGCCTCTGCTTACTGTCACTCAGCCAATTCCGTATTAAATTTGCCAAATTCCCTTGGATCCTATTGGGTCTTACTTTCACGTGCAGTCTTCCATGTGGGAAAAGCCTAGCTGAAGTCCAAGTAGACTACACCGAATGCAGTGCCCTCATTTACACACCCGGTTATCTCTTTGAAAAATTCCATCAGGTTTGTCAGACATGATATTCCCTTAACAAAGCCATGTTGATTATTGTTGATCAATCCCTGCCTCTCCAAGGGCAGATTAATTCCCACCTTCTCAATGGGCAACTCTGGATAGGCAATAAATACTGGACCAGCCAGCGACGCCCATATCTCGTAAATGAATTAAAATAAGCTTAAAAAAAGGAGTTTAAGAACAGGGATGCTTTGGAGCTCTGATGCTCAAATGAGAGGAAATGTTGTTAAAAACAACTTTGATGAATAAAAGAAAAGCAAATGCTAACTTTAATCAAATCATAGGTTACCTGTAAAATAAAATGGTTCCTGTTTTGAAAGAATGTCAAAATCATGAAGAGGCAATGGCATAGCAGATGGTGGAATGTGAATTGTAAAATAAAGTTGGAATTAAAAACTAATGATGATCATGAGACCATTGCCATAAAAACCCATCTGATTCACTAATGTACTTTAGAAAATCTGCTGGCCTTATGTGGTCTGGTCTACATATGAATCCAGGCTCACAGCAATGTGGTTGTCTCTTAACTAAAATGGTCTAGCAAGTCACTTGTCAAAGAGTCAAAGTCATACAGCACGGAAACAGATCCTTTGGTCCAACCAGTCCATGCCGAACATAATCCCAAACTAAACCAGTCCTTCCTGCCTGCTCTTGGCCCATATCTCTCCAAACCTTTCTTATTCATGTACTTATCTAAGTGTCTTTTGAACGTTGTAATTGTACCCGCATCCACTACTTCCTCGGGAAGTTCATTCTACATACGAACCACCCTCTGTGTAAAAGATTTGCACCTCATGCCTCCTCTAAATCTCTCTCCTCTCACCTTAAAATGTGCCCCCTTGTTTTAAAATCCCCCATCCTAGGGAAAAGACAACTACCATTAACTCTTGTCTATATCCCTCGTTATTTTATAAATTTCTATCAGGTGGCCTCTCAACCTCCTATGCTCCAGTGAAAAAAGTGCCAGCCTATTCAGTCTTTCCTTATAACTCAAACCTTCCACACCTGGCAACATCCTGGTAAATCTCTTCTGAACCCTCTCCAGCTTAATAATATCCTTCGTAGACCTGGACACAGTATTCCAGAAGAGGCTTCACCAATGTCCTGTACAACCTCAACCAGACTTACCAACACTTATACTCAAAGGACTGACCAATGAAGCAAGCATGCCAAATGTCTTTTTAACCACCTGTCCCTGTGGGAGGTCAGTTTTCTGACTGGATATTATAACATTGCAACAAGTATCTTCAGCTGCTCATCAATGATGGATGTTCAGCACCATTTGTGACTCCTCAAATACTCTCCATGTCCAAATTCAGCAAGACCTAGTCAATTTCAAACTTGGGCCAACAAGTGGCAAGTAACATTTGGTCTACACAAGTGCCAGGCAATAACTACCTCCAGAATCCACCCATTGACCCTTCACATTCAATAGCACTACTGTTGTGAAATCCTCCAATATTAACATTCTGAAGGTTACCATTTACCAGAAACTGAACTGTATGACCCATATAAATACCATTGCAGCAAGTGCAGGTCATAGCCAGGAAGCCTGCAGTAAGCAACATTTCCTCACTTCCTAAAGCCTGTCCACCAACTACAAGGGCACAAGACAGAACTGTGATGGAATACTCCTACTTGTCTGAATGAGTGCAGCTCCAACAACACTCAAGATGTTTGACACTATCCAGGACAAATTAGCCATTTAATTGGCACATATCCACAAACATTCACTTCCTCCATGACCAATGCACAGTAGCAGCAGCAGCAATGTGTATCACCTACAAGATGCACTGTAGAAATTCACTGAGACTCTTGGGACAACACCTACCAAACCCACAATCCATTTGGAAAGACAAGTGTAGCAGATCTGTGGAAACGCCATCACCTGCAAAGTTCCTCTCCAAGTTACATAACTTGGAAATGCATCCCTGTTGGAAAACCTGGAACTCCCTCACAACATTGTGGGTCTACCTACACCAAATATATTGCTGCCATTCACAAAGGTAGCTCACCAACACCATTCTCAAAGGCAATTAGGGAATGACAATAAATATTGGCCCAGCTAGCAAAGCCCACATTTCTTGAATGTAGTAAAATATTATCAAAAAAAAAACCTTTGGTTGAGGAAAGACTGGAGAGATTGGAACTGTCTTAAATATAGCAACGAAGGCTAAAAGAAGACAAGTGAGAAGTGTTCAAAATTATTTGGGAAATAAGAATGGGAAGTGCTAACCATAGGATGTGTACGTAGCCCAAGATCTTACTTTAGACATAGAGATTGAGTACTGCCCTCTACCCATGAGACAAATTTAGAAACAAGTCACAGTAAAGGAACATTAGGAAGTGGGAAGTATTACTTCTTAGATGAATCTTCTTGAACCCAATGACCTTTTCCATTCCTAAAACGGGAAGCGTTTGTCTGTTTGAAGCCAAAATATAAAATCGACAAGAGTGAACAGAGATGCACAGATGAAAGAAAATGTCGATAAAAGAAACTTTCATGAATAAAACAAAGGCAAAATGGTAATGACAAATTTAACAAGTCATAGGTTACACAGCAAGTTAAAATGTTGTTTGCTGTTTGGAAAAATGTCAAAACCACAGAGAGGCTAGAAGAAGATCTAACAGAATTGTTCAAAGTTATTTTGTATTGTTCGAGCAGTTGGTAATCATAGCATAAACTTAAAATAATTACCAAAAAAAAGGGAGGGCTAGGGAAAATCTCTTGTACATACCACTTTGTTTAAGTCATGAAATTTCTCACCAAAAATGGTTGTGAAAGCAGAATCTTTCACTATTAACAAGGGAAACAGATACACTCTTGGGAAAGAATGGACCAGGGAATGAGATTAACTGGATAGCTTTTTCAGATTGTTGAAATGGGGTGAATGGCTTTCTCCTTGTGTTGTAAAATTTTATAGTTGATTTTGATCATGACCTGCCGTCTTATTTGACTATTGTTGCTGATCGCATCTGTTGACTTGATCGTTATTGATTTGTGCCGAACATTTGTCTGGATGATTCCATCCTTCTCAAATTGAACAATGTCATTTGTTGGATTCCAGGGACTGGCACTGGAAGACAAAAATAATAGAGAAGCATCACAAATAATGCACGTAAATCTCTCCATGTGTTGTGGGAGCCTCACATAAGGGTTTGGAGTCATAGAGTTATACAGCACAGGAACTAGGGAAGGGCCTACATTGAGCTAAAATGAAAAGCAGCAACTGAGCTCTATTTACCACATATTGGCTCCCTCACTCCAAATAAAACTTGGAAAATCACTCGGATTTTATTTTTAAATATTTTCATTCTCTTTCCCTTATGGATAGTGTGTGGTAGTGGAAAAATTCACAGGCTGAGCAGTCTGACAGGCCATGGCATGGATGATGTTGCTATGGCCAAAGCTATGACTAATATGCCAATAAATCCAGAAAGGTGTGAGGATGTGATAGTCTTTCACTACTTGTATGGTGAGGGCACCTAACAACACACACCAAACACAGGCATATTCTGCTGGATCCCAATTCCAGAGGTTCAACCGCTATTTCTGGGAACCGGGTTCTGATCCTGTTCCTTCTAACTTGAGGCAGGAATTCTACAGTCAAAGCAAAAGACTCACCAAGTATTTAAAAGACAACATTTCCAACAGGAAGTGTTTATAGAGTCATACTAAATAGAGCTAGGATTGAGACTAAACCAAAACCTAAGGATTATAAATTGCATAGCAGTGGAATTATATTATAATCTACAATATGGCTCAGAGATTTTAACTGTAGTGGCTTTCTATGCAAAATTATGCTTCCCAAAGAACACACGTATGGATGAAGTATTTGCTCAAAATGACTGTGAACTCACTGCTTTTAGCACAGATACTACCGGCGTTCTAAATTTCACATCTGTCTACCAGGAAGTGTATTGCTGCATCACATCCACCACCTGTGAGGTGCTCGAGATAAAGAATAATCATATTTATAATGACCTTTGTTCCCCATTGTTCTGGTAAAATGAAAAAGAGCTTAGTTTATTGTTCATTTATTTAGATTTAGTTGACAGGCTGCATGGGTCACTCCAGAACCTCTCATGTTACATTCGGAGTTCAGATGGATTTGTGGAGGTGCTGGATCACACTCTGAGGTGTAGGCAAAAGGATTAAAATTTTTTAAAAAGATACAAGCACATCAGCAGTGCCATCTGTTATGTGCCAGCAACATTGTGGAACTCGAAGCACAAATGTTGTCGCTTTAAAACCTAGCCAGGACATTTATTACTCAAATTTACTTTTGTATGTTTTTTTTTTATTTTGCTCATCTGAAGGTGCTGATTCTTAGTGGGATAGGGTTGTCCAGATGCCAGAACAGCAAATGATCTTTTCTTTGTGGATTATCCAGAAGTACCAGACTGATATTGCATTAAAGAGGACAGGAAAATTGTCCAGGCTGGTTAACACAGAAGTGAAAAACCCTGACCACAGTTACATCGGTCTATTTAGTCATGGGGTGGACATCACAGCTGAGTTCAATCGTATCCTCCTCTAAACTTTACCCGGATACACCTTTCAGTGAGGCCATCTGCAAAAGATAGCTACATAATTCTTTTACCCTCCTCTGAGTGCTGGTGCAATGGCTGTACAGCAGCTCAGCTAATTAAATGCAGGAAATAGAACTGGAGTAATTTCTTGCCCGTAGGACGGTACCATTATCCACTCTGCTGGGCACGTGAGAGTTATTAATTGTATTTCCTCCTCTGTATATAAATATGTGTGACGAAAACCACGTACTCTGTGAATTTATACTGCCAGTTCTTTGTCGTTACATCCTGCTGAAATAGTCGTGGCACCCAGTCTTCATGCTTATCATTACGTTCTTTGGCAGCTTTGCGTTGTGCTTCCTCCAAAATAAATTTCTCCAGCGTCGCCTGTTCCTGATCACGGTTCTTTATTGCTCTAGTCACTTGCTGCCATAACCTGGAAGAACAGCAGAAAAGATTACAAATTCTCCTTTTAATGCCACACTGTATAAAACTCGCTAAAAAGCTATTAAATAGAATCCATTAACAAAGGGGCATTCTGGGTCCTTGGTGCTATATAGAACCCATTAGTGCAGGGTGCCCTATTCCCAAATAGTACTTATTAACACAAGGGTAGGTTAAGACTTGGCAGCCACAAAGAAGCTATAAAAATAGTGAAACACTGGGTTCTGAACTCTACATAACCCATTAATAATAAAACAGGCCAAGCCCTGGATGAAGTATTCAGCATATTGACCTAAAAGTGTTGGTTAGAATAATACAGAAATCAGTCAGGGCTCATCTGCTATAACAATTACACATTTACAATACTGAAGAATCAGATTACAACACATCACTATTACAATCCTGAATGAATCATTTCCTCACTAAATTTTAGCCATTAAAAAAATAGTGATGGAGTTCAAAGAGACACAGGTCAGGTCACACAGTACCAAACATCCCCTTGGACGACTGCTCAGCCAGGTTAGCTCTACAATTGTTTGACCAAGATACAAGAAAAATGCTTTTATTATATTTTTCAGAAATTTCTCAGAGTGGTTCACTCACAGATTATTAATTTGAATGCAGTGACTGTATAATATGGCATTGAACCACGCACAGCACAATTATACAAGTAGTAATGAGATGATTGACCAGTTAATTTGATTTCAGTTGTTTAAAAAACGTGCTGAAGAAATTCAACATTTGTGGAGAGAGAAACAGAATTCTGAGACAGATTTCTGACGAAAAGTCACTGGATTTGACACGGACTCAGTTTCTCTTTCTACAGATGCTGCCAGATGAGTTTCTCCAGCATTTTGTTTTTGTTTCAGATTCCCAGCATTTGTAGCTTTTTGTTTTTTATTTTGTTGATATCAATTGTGTTAGGTTGAGGGAGAAATGTCATCTGGGACATTCCAAAAGGCTGAGCCATCGTCACAGTTTCATGTGCCATTTTAGGGAGAACACTGAGATGCCAATGTAGATCACATGCTCAAATCCTGAATAAATCTCAAACCTGTAACATTTCTGACTCTGAGGCCAAACTGATTAAAACCGACTGAAGCACCAGTTAAATCCGCGTCAGACTGTAGCTTTAGACTTGCTTCCTGAACCTGCTTTACAAAGTGAAGGGAACAAAAGTTCCTCCAGCAAATCTGTGCCTTATCTAATAAGACGCACTGTAGGTTCACGCCAAAACCACCATTTCCTTTCCTCTTTGTTTACCTAAAGCTGTGATTTTATTCTTGCCTGCCTGACATACCTTTCAGACTCAAAGTCATCCTGCTCCTCCAAACACACAACATGCCGCACCAAACGCTGTTTTCGGATCTCACTGGTGACACTCCAGAATTTAACAGAGCATCCAGCGTTTTTTTCATGGATACACACATCTCGATCCTGTAGCAGAACGGAAAAAAAAATTGCACCATGACAGTGATGCTCATACTACTTCCTGATATTCCAATTTTTAGTTGAAAACAGTCTTGGTGAATTTTTATGATGATCACACAAAGGAAATTAGTGACCACAAAAGCAGTCACCTTTCACACGCAAAAGGGGTTAACGCTGCTCCAGGTGAAGTAGATGGAAGAGCAATGGGCTGTCTATCTTCATTCCCCATGAGACACACCCACATCAGGTATAGCAAGGGTTCTTAACCCAGCCTCCGGATCTGCGGAAACGTTTCAAAAAGTTCTCTTGACAATCTTTGGCTCACTTGCTCGTTAGATTAAGTACAGCCAGTTTGGTTGTTCGGTTTAGTTGACATTTTGAATGGGCAGTCCAAAGCCAAGCCAGTGCAGTGACGATAGATGGGGTCAGAGGTGGTCAGGGGATATTGCTGTGCTTCATTTAGGGTTGATGTTTACAGCCATGTATGGGGATGGAATTGGAAGTGGGGGATGAGAAAGGAATGGGGGGGTGGAGGAAGCAGGTAAAATTGGGGGAACATTGCAGTAGCAGCATGCCAGTTGTCTGCCTCCCCTCCCCTCCCCTTCTTCATGGGATTGGTCGCTATCCCCTGAGGCACTGCCAGGGCAACAAGGCTGCTGGCCATTTGATTGGTCAGCAGCTCTCAGAGGCGGGACTACCTCTCGGATACCATGGAAGTTCTGCTTTAATCTAATTCAAGTCCCAACAGCCAATGAATGCCTGTGGGGCAATTCTGTGATGCCCCTATCCCTTTTAAAATTCAGCTCAGTGAGAGGCAGGTCAATCTGTTGCACACAGTGATCCATCATTACAAAGCCAAACAACATCCAGATTATCATCAACATCATCAAGAAGACTGGGTTTTCGTCAATTCATTTGGCAAGGAAAAGTAACCACAGAAGAAATAATCACAGGGCAATATGGAATCACCATAAAAAAACGGCTTTACAGTTTGTCACAAAATCATTTTTATGCCAAATAATGATTTTTGTTTTTGGAATCTACCAACTGGAGACCCAAATTAAAAACAGACTAAAGGTGACTTGAACTTGCAATAAAGATAGCTCCCCTATTCGTATTGCTGTATCTTCCACACTTAAATCCATTGAGATGGACAAGTCACGTCTGCAAAAGCCCATCAAGCAGAGCAATGAGTGGAACCTGACTGAACCACATATCCCGTCCCCATAAGCAAGTATCAAGGCAACACCCTGAGCGATTCAACTGGTGAAGATCTTTTGTGTGTTTAAACTTCTGCTTTCAGTGCAATGAAATAGGACAAGCAGTTGGGACATTGACAAGTGAAGACCATGTGGGATTCCTCCCTCCTTCCCCCTCTCTCCATCCCACCTTGCAAGCTTTGAATCCTGTTTGTTGACCATGACCATCTCGAAGGAAAGCAACCCTGTACGGCCATTTCCAGAAGGACCCCCAAGTTGGTTCATGCCTACAAAAATACTAAGTAGAGGGGTGAGCAAGGGGAAGTCTTAGGATAACAGGGCGTTATGGGGAGAAGGAAGAAGAATGGGATTGAGAAATGTATCGGCTCTGATCGAATGGTAGAAAAGACTTGATGGGCCGAAGAGACTAATTTTGCTCCTATATCTTATGTCTTATCACAAATGTCAACCGAGTGACAAGTATCTACAGACTGCATGCCCCTTTTGCTTCTCTAGACGCTAATTTTCTAATTGATTTATTGGATATGGGGGAATATTCTATCTCACTCCTGACTTATGCCTTATAGATGGTGGATAGGCTTTGGGGAGTTGGGTGGTGAGCTACTTGCTGCAGGATTCCTAGTCTTTGACCAGTTCTTGTATCCACAGCATTTATCTAGTTAAGTTTCTGGTCAATTGTAACCCTCACGATGTTGACAGTGAGGAACACTGCAGTAGTGAGGCAATGCCATTGAATATCAAGGGTAGATGGTTAAATTCTCTTATCGGATTTGGTCATTGCCTGACATTCGTGGTCTGCTTCAGTATCTAAGGAGTTGCAAATGGTGCTGAACATTCTCAAATCATCAGCGAACATCCCCACTCTGACCTTATGATAGAGGGAAGGACTTTGATGAACCCTCTGAAGAAGATTGCGCCTAGGACACTAAATTGAGAAACTCCTGAAGAGACATCCTAGAGCTGGGATGACTAACCTTTAACAACCAACTTGGTTAACCAACGCTTCCCACTCTGTATTCTATGTTTGTTTGTATGTGTGCGGGTTCGTATGGGGTGTGCACTAACGTACGAGTCAGAGTATAATTTATTATTTCTCTTAAACAGTTTAAGTATAATTTCAGCTAATTTTCTTCTCTAACAAACTTAGAAGAAAACTTGTCTGATTTGTTCTTTTATGACTACAGCTAGTAGTTAACAGTTGAACACTCACTGAATTGTCAAGTGCATCCTTTCTAAACAGTGTTGCTGTGACGCAGAGGAAGAGAGGAGAGAGACAGGGAAGTAATTTAATCCCTCACAATCATAACAACCCTCTCTGATACTCTGATACAATTTTAACGCTCTCAACCTGGCAGGTGCTAATAATGTGGAGGGCTAGGGTGTGGTTCAGGTGTAAAAAATTTGATTTTGTCTTGTAGTTTATGAATTAGTGGGGGTGGTCTTAAGATACACGTGTTTAAAATATTTGTGTACAGGGGTACTGTTTACGAAATGCTTGTATTTACAAATATATATGATTGTAATTTTATAGACCTGACATACGAGCATTTCCTCTATTTGTGAGCAGCTGCTTTACGTTGTCCTGCTCTGTGTCCCGACTGGCATACAAATTAACTTTGTGAACAAATCAATTTGCAAATGGTTCCTGGAACGAAACCTATTTGCAACCCAAGGACTGCATTTAATTAATGGACTTAATGCTACAGGGAGTTTTGTTCATTGGAAAATAAAACTTTAAATATCACAAACTTCAAGGGACTCATTCATATTCCTGGAAGAACTCTTGAGTGCAAAAACATTGATGCGTTGGGCTGAGCTTAATAGTCACATGAGTGCTGTTGTCCTTGGGTTGGACAGCCAATCCGAAACCTCCTAACTGGGCACTTACCTGCCTTCCATCAGGGTTTGTTCACCGGCTCCAAGAGCTGCCAGTCATTCACAGACACCTTTGCAAAATTCACTGGGAGCAAATTGGGAAAACACAAATGGCACCAAAAACAGAGAACTGACGTTGTCTTCAAACCCCAAGACACTTACCCAGTGTCCCTCGAGTGTGGCGTGTATCTCCTCTCCCAACATTATCTTTCCTGTGATCTGGTTCACAGCATCACTGCCTCCAAGGAAGGGCTGCCAGTAAACAGGAGGTAATTACAATCACAGCAGTGAATCACAATGAAGCAGATGCTCCTAATGGAGCAGGTGGAATTTACTGCAATTACATGAAATGATTGCTAAGTATTTGACCAATTGTCAAATTGTTTAGAAGTGACCTTGGACACAGAGAAACCTCATCTGCGCATTAATGTGATGGGCTGATTTGCTCAATGCATAGTCCACCAAATTTGCTGGATTCCATGGGTTCTACAACAAACAGGTATTTTACCAGATTACCACCCAGGCATTGAAGACAAAATCCTGTTCCATTGCATGTACAGCTCCTTACAAGCACATGCATTTCAGTTTGTCAAGGAACTTTGTTGTAATTCTACGTGAAACATTAACGTGGATAACACACCCACAGCCATGTAGCTAAAAGGTTGGGAAAATTTATCACTTACCTTCAACTTGAATTCAAGCTCTGCTCTGTACTGAGTTTTTTCACACTCAATCATTATCTTCCCTCCCATCTCTAGGGATAGTGTTCCATACAAAAGCCCTAGAACATAGAAGGTGAATACATTTACTTGATAAAAGACAAAACAATTTTTTTTTCCTTATGGCAAGAATTAGCAGAATATTTAAGCATGTTGTCTTATCTTTGGTGGAATGTAGAGCCAATTTCACTGTATGATCCTGGTTCATAGAATACTGGAGAGAAAAGGCCCTTCAGCCCATCAAGTCTGTACTGCCAAAAATATACTCCGACCTACATTAGTCTCACTTTCCAGCATGAGGCCCATAGCCTTGAATGTTATGAAACTACAAGTGCTCAACCAAGTAATCTTTTTTAAAAAGGTTGTAAAAATATGCCACCCGAACCGTTCTTCTAGATTCCCACCACCCTCTGGGTCTAAATGTTGTCCTCAAATCCCCCCAAAACTCCTGCCTTTCACTTTAAAATTATGCCCCCTTGTTCCTGACCCTTGAATTCAGGGGAACAGCTGTTTTCTATCCACCCTGTCCATGCCCCTCATAATCTTAAACACCTTGAACAGGTTTCCCCTCGCACCCTCCCCCCGGCAACCATCTGTGCTCCAAAGAAAACAACCTGAGGCTATCCAGCCTCGATCCATAGCTGAACCGCTCCATCCCAGGTAACAGCCTGGTAAACCTCTGCAGACCCTCCAGCCCTTCCTACAGTGTACTGACCAGAACTGCACACGGCCCTCCAGCCTAACTAAACCTCTGTACTAGCTACAATATGACCTTCCCGCTCTTATAGTCTATGCTATGACTGATGAAAACAAATGCCCCATATGCCTTCTTAACTACTCTATTAACCTGTCCTACCACTTTAAGGGACATGAGGACAAGCATCCCTCTGTTCCTCTGAGCTTCCTAGTGTGTTACCATTCATTGAGTCTTCCTTGTCTTGCTGTCTCTTCCAAAGTGCACCACCTCAGATTTATCAGGGTTATATTCCCTCTGTCACTGATCTGCTCAATCTGACCAATCCATTTACATCTTCCAGCATGCTCCTCCTCGTTGTTAGCCACCTGGCCAATCTTTGTGTCATCTGCAAATTTATTTATCATAAAAACCAAAAGAACTGTGGGATGCTGTAAATCAGGAACAAAAACAGAAGTTGCTGGAAAAGCTCAGCAGAACTGAGGAAGGGTCACCAGACCAAAACGTTAGCTCCGAATTTTTCTTCACAGGTGCTGCCAGACCTGCTGAGCTTTCCCAGCAGCAGAAAATAAGTTTTCTGAACTTATTTACCATCCGTCCCGTATCTCGCTATATTATTCGTGAATGTCGTAAACAATAAAGAGTCCCAGCACTGATCTCTGTGGGACATCACTGCACTAGTCACACAAACAGCCTTCTACCACCACCCTCCATCTCCTACCAATAAGCTAATTTTGGATGGTCTTACAAAGTTACCCAAGGCTGATCTGATAATCCTTAATTCCACTTTCCTGCCTTTTCCCCAAAAACCTAGATTCTGTTACCAACTAAAAATCTATCTCCACCAGGAAAACACTTAATAACCAAACCTACATTCTGCATTCCACTTGCCTTCCCTAACACCCACTGAACTTATATGCTAGCTTTTGCAATTTATGCCTAAGGACTCCCAATTCCTCTACTGCAGCTTTCTGGAGTCATACAGCACAGAAACAGACCCTTCGGTCCAAATCATCCACACTAAACCAGACATCCCAATCTGATCTAGTCCCATTGGCCCCTATCCCTCTAAGCACTTCCTATTCATCGAAATGCCTTTTAAATGTTGTAATTGTACCAGCCTCCACCACTTCCTAGAATCATAGAATCCCTACAGTGTGGAAACAGGCCATTCAGCCCAACAAATCCACACCGCCCCTCTGAACAGCATCCCACCCGGACTCATTCCCCTAATTTCCCATGTCTAACCCACCTAACCTAAACATCCCTGGGCACTACGGGCAATTTAGCATGGCCAATCCACCTGCCCTGCACATCTTTGGACTGTGGGACGAAACCCTTGCAGACACAGGGAGAACGTGCAAACTCGGTGTCCATGTGCATAGATCCCTGAAAGTTGCCACCCAGGTTGATAGGGTTGTTAAGGCGGCGTACGGTGTGTTAGGTTTTGTTGGTAGAGGGATTGAGTTTTGGAGCCGTGAGGTCATGTTGCAGCTGTACAAAACTCTGGTGCGGCCGCACTTGGAGTATTGCGTACAGTTCTGGTCACCGCATTACAGGAAGGATGTGGAAGCAATTGGAAAGGGTGCAGAGGAGATTTACCAGGATGTTGCCTGGTATGGAGGGAAGGTCTTATGAGGAAAGGCTGAGGGACTTGAGGCTGTTTTCGTTAGAGAGAAGAAGGTTAAGAGGTGACTTAATAGAGACATACACGATGATCAGAGGATTAGATAGGGTGGACTGTGAGAGCCTTTTTCCTCGGATGGTGATGGCTAGCACGAGGGGACATAGCTTTAAATTGAGGGGTGATAGATATAGGACAGATGTCAGAGGTAGATTCTTTACTCAGAGAGTAGTAAGGGCATGGAATGCCTTGCCTGCAGCAGTTGTAGACTCGCCAACTTTAAGGGCATTTAAATGGTCGTTGGATAAACGTATGGATGATAATGGAATAGTGTAGGTTAGACAGGCTTCAGATTGGTTTCACAGGTTGGCGCAACATCGAGGGCCGAAGGGCCTATACTGCGCTGTAATCTTGTATGTTCTATGTTCGACACAGTCACCTGAGGATGGAATTGAACCTGGGTCCCTGACGCTGTGAGGCAGCAGTGCTAACCATCGAGCCACCGTGCCACCCATCTGGTAGCTCATTCCATTCCACCGCCCTCTGAATGAAAAAGTTGTCTCTCAGGTCCTTTTCAAATCTTTCCCCTCTCACCTTAAACCTATGGCCCCTCTAATTTGGACTTTCCCACCTTGGGAAAAAGACTTTGGCTATTCACTCCACCCATGTTAATGATTTTTCTGCAGTCTCCTTCTCCAATTTAAATAATTCTACGCTTCTTTATTCTTTCTAGCTGTATAAGGTTGTGTAAACATGTTGGAACCATTCATTAGGCTCAAAAAAAACGTCAGATGATCTTTAGCTTTTGCAAAGACGTTGGGAGTATTATCACAGATATGACTTGGAGGGAGGAGTTGAGTGTTCCGTCGTCAAAATTGCAGATGATGAAAAAAATAGGTGGCAAGGCAGATTGGGAGAGGGATAAAAACTGTTTATGGAGAGATACTGATAGGTTAAGCAAGTGGGCAAGAAGATGGCAATTATAATATGGGAGAAAATGAATTTGTTTATTTTGGAAGGGAGATCAAAAGAACAGTATATTATTTAAACAGTGAACAACTGTAGAAAGCTGCACCACAAAGGGACTTGGAGGTACTTTGGCATGAAACACAGAAAGCTAATACATAGCAGGTAACCAGGAATGCTAATGAAATGTTAGCCCTTACTTCAAGGGGATTGGAGTATAAGAGTGGAGAAATCTTACTGCAGCTGTACAAGCTGCTGATGAGACCATATCTGGAGTACAGTGAGCATTTTCAGTCCCCTCATTTAAAGGAAAGATATCATTGGAATTAATTCAGAGTAGGTTCTTAAGATGATCCCCAGTATGAAGGGATTGTCTTACGAGCAAAGGCTAAACAGATCGGAATTCTACTCACTGGAGTTCGGAAGAAGGAGAGGTGATCTCGTTAAAACCTGTAGGACTCGTAAGGGGAATGCTAAGAGGATATTTCCACTTATAGGAGAGTTTAGGACAAAAGGGCACAGTCTCAGAATAAAGGGGATTCAATTTAAGACTGAGATGAGGAGGGATTTCTTCTCCCCACAGGTTGAGTGTCTCTGGAACTCCTTGCCATAGAGAGCTGTGGGACAGAGTCCTCTTGTATATTTAAGACCGAAAGTGATAGATTCTTGATCAGTCAGGGAATCAACAGTTATGAGCAAAGGGCAGACTCGATCTCATTGAATGGCTGAGCAGGCCTGAAGAACAGAATGGCGTATCATGTTGCTATTTCTTATGGTCTTACATGGTTTTAGAAATGGGTGACATAATGGAAGCAGGACTGAAGCATTACAATTGAGAAAGCACTGAAAGTGGGCATCAACAGCAATTTACCTTTCCACAGTGCTCTTTTTTACAGGGTGGGGACAGAAGCTGAGGAAAACAAAAAGTATCACAAATCATAAATTCACAGTTTAAGACAAATGTTTTGTGGAATTATGTTGAGACAGGGACGGGGTTAGCACAGCAAAAAATCGCAGGAAGGGAGCTCAACATGATGGGACAAAATGGCTCAATAAGTACTCACGAAGGGTGGAGCAGTGAGACTGACAGGATGGGACGGTGGGGACAAAATTGACTGAAGAAAGTTTTGGCTCATCTATGTCTTTATGTTTAACAGGTGTTTTGGAAAGAGTGGCAGTAGCTGCGGTATGGAGTTATTTATTTAAAAAGATGATTGACAGCTGGAAGAAGTTTTCAGCCACAGTTAACAAATCCAGATTACTGTTTATCGAATTCTAGCCAGGAGCCACACAACACCAGGCTATAGTCCAACGGGTTTATTTGAAATCACAAGCTTTTGGGGTGCTGCTCCCATGTCAGGTGAAGTAGACAAAGCAGCAGCTCTTCAAAAACTTGTGATTTCCAATAAACCTGTTGGACTATAACCTGGTGTCATGTGACTTCTGACTTTGCCCCCCGACCCCCCACAGTCCAACTCCGACACCTCCACATCATATAATTCTAGAATCACCCAAAGGCTGTAATGGGATTACCGTGGGGTTGATATTCCCAAAGAATGTGCTCCACAATGCAAGAACCTCTCCAATCCTTTTTGTGAGTTGCACTCCAGTTCCATACAACCACAAATTGCAGAGGTACCTTGACCACAGCAGCCAGAACCATACCTTTACAGTGTGCATATGGCATGGTGATAATGTAGTCCTCGTGTCTATTAAGGAATCGTAGTTGTGCTTTCCCATCCAATATGGCAGACATTGAATTCCCTGCAATAGAGAAAGGAAAACATTCTTGGAAAGAAGCAGCTTAAACTTCTACAGTCTGAACAGAATTTAGAGCACAGTTTGAAAAAAGAAAGATCCAGCAGGACTTATACGATCAGTAGGTAAACTGTTGAGTTTAAATGCTCTGGGATCCACTTTGTCATTACTTATCTGAACACCAAGACTTACTTTTTAAACTTTTTTTAGTGTTATCTAGAGGAGTATGGATCAATGGGGAATGGAAAACCTTCCATTTCAGGAGGAGCAAAGGTTGGAGATAGATTCAAGCTTCTTTTACACTGAGAACACTTGCATGTAAATAATGTCTCACATGACCTCAGATCATCCCAACCGGTTTTACAGCTGAAGATGTAGAACCAAGAGACTGAATGGTTTCAGACCCAAGTTCTAAAGAGAATCTCTGGAAGTATTTTATTCCTGTTGCTGGGAGAGTGCTAATTGATAATAAGTTAGGGTGAAATAACGCTCGTGGGCCATATTCAATTGACACTCAAACATATTTTTAAAAATCATTCACAGGATGTGGGTGTCACCGGCTGGGGAATCAGTTATTGCACTTCCCTAATTCCAATTAAGATACAGCCACATTGCTGTGGGTTGGAGTCACATGTAGGCCCGACCAGGCAAGGATAGCAGCTTCCTTTTCTAAAGTAAATTCAAGAACCAATGAGTTTTATATTTCATGGAATCCCTACAGTGTGGAAGCAGGCCATTCGGCCCATCAACTTCACAACGATCCTTCAAAAAGCATCATCACCACCCTACCCTGTCCCTTTAACCCTGCATTTCCCATGGTTAATCTATCCAACCTGCACATCCCTGGATACTATGGGCAATTTAGCATGGCCAATCCACCTAACCCCTGCACATCTTTGGACAGTGGGAGGAAACTGGAGCACCCGGAGAATGTGCGTCCACAGTCACCTGCGGCTGGAATCGAACCCAGGTTCCTGCTGCTGAGGGATAGTGATACTAATCACAGAGCCACTGCGCTGCCCCTATGTGCAGTATTCACATAATGGATATTTGCACAATCTCACGTTACTAATGGGGAACCACTCTCCCACTCCTCCTATCCATAAAACTCCCTATAATAATGGGTGAGAAACTGGATCATTAATTGATGATTGCTGACAAATGATACATTTTGTTGAAGCTTTTCCTATTGAATCAATCTGGACAATTTTCAAGAAATACCAAAATAAAGGGTAAGCCGTATGTGTACAGTATGAGAGGAAAGTGCTGACTCTGATTGGTACAAATCTTGCCATGGACATTGCACCAGTTAGATGATGACTGACAATTAACTGTGAAGCTTTGATTAAATTTTAAAGTTGACTCTGATTCATCAAGGCACTGTGCTGAGAAATGACCAGAGAATGCTGTCACCTGTGCTGTTGAGTTGAAACAGTCGTAATGTGTACATGTTCTTTCATCTGCGAAGATCAATGCCCTGTGTTTTGACAGGTATAGCTTACATGTGCAGATACTGCACTGTGAGCCCATCATGACAATCCCAAATTTGTTGTCAGCATAATTCCTAGCATACTCAGGATCATTTAGCAAATGCCGTTCAGTTAGAATTACATCTAATTTTGGACAGCGTGTTTTGGATTTTGCAAGCACAGGCTGGTTGATCAGTGCCTTGACCACTGCAAACAGGCTTTGACAAAATGCATCATTTTCTTCAGCAATGCTCAACTTCTGTACTACTAAACGATTGTTATAACTAAAATCATCAGAAGACACGATTGCTCTGAAATACTTTACCATAAAACTTGGAGCGAGCCAGGATGGAGCCACTGATACAGAAATTGTCCTTCCTGTTACTGATGTAAAAGGCAGAGATGGGGGGGTGATGGGATACCTGAGATGGAGAAGAAAGGGCAGTCATTCTGGAACTTTGTGGCCCGTTAGGAAAACGTTTCATAAACAGAAAGAATCTCTCTGAACCAACGATCCTTCTCCTAAAACAAACTTGTAAAACCCTTATTTCTTATCCTTGACACTGATATCCCTATTTAACTCAAAAATCCTCATGATTCATTTTTTCACTATACCCTTCTTCTCCCCCATCCACAGGATGGGGCCTAACTGCTAGGCCAGCATTTGTTATCCATATTTAATGGCCTACAGGGCAATTGTCAACATATCAGCCAGACCAGGTAAGGATGGCAGATTTCCTTCTCCAAAGGACATCAGTTTTTTACATTTCAAACTTTTTTAAAATTCAATTCTCATTATCTGCTGTGGTGGGATTCGAAGTCACGTTCCCCCAAACATTAGCATGGGTTCTGGATTACTGGTGCAGTGACGTCAAAGATACACCACTATGCCTTTGTCATCATTTCAGGCATTGTTATTCCCTAGAGTCAACGTTTCTCAATCTCCAACACTTATCCGACATCCCCAGAGAAACAGATTCATGCCTAACACACCCCCTTGCAGACAGATTCATTCAATTTTTAGAAAAGCCAGAAATTAACATTAAATAAAAATTCTGGAAACGCTCAGCAGGTCAGGTATTTCAAGTAGATAACTGTTTATTTGCCCCTAGCACTCATCTGAATATTTCTTCCAGAGAAGGAAATATAATGACTCAAAATAACAAGAACTCCACTTCCAAACTTATTTATGTTTGCGTGATGCAAGTCAGAATATATCAGAACAAGGCTTGGCACAAGCACCATTGATATTTGTACTTTACATGGCCCACTGTGGAGATGGATAAAGCACGCACTGATTCAAGGAGGGCATTACCTGCTCTGCAATATAAAATGACCGACTGTCAGTTTTGGGGTGGTACCAATAGCAGCGGAAAGTCTCTCCCAAAATAGGATTGTACGGTTTTTTTAGACCCTGCAGGAAACAAAGGTAAATGTAAAAGAGACCATCCGTCATCCCTGCTGTTGTGAGACATCTTTAAAGTGGTTTTAATCTGGATTCAGTTAGTTTTAAGGTCAGACTCAGCTCTGGCAGCTGATGTCTCAGCCCAGTGAAGGAAGCAGTGCACAAATCAGAAGGCTGTCAGGACCATAGTCATGGCTGAAAGGCTTAAGTAGCTCAGAATAAAGGCTGTTTCAAATGGCACCAGCCAGCTCTCCTACTTTCCTGCATTTGCATCCGTCTAAGATATGATCACCTGTATAAAGTTACAATGCAAACTGCATTATTTGGATGGAAGATTGTTTAAAAACACTGAATATATTCAACTGACTTAACATCACAGCGATGAGCAGTGAGATTCTATGCAATGTAATGTAATAAATTTGAGTACACCTGCTGGGTCATTGGCTTTGGCATTCATTACTAGAAGTGTCTCGGTCATTTTAAGCATGGCAGTGTAAATGTCTCTGCCCTTTCACCTGCTGCTTTCGACCTTGGAAAATAATCTCCCATTCTAAACTGTCTTTTGCAATTTCCCCTTTCTCTCAAACTGTGCCTTCTGCAAGCTTAGATTTCTGACATGAGCATCCCTACTGTCCTGATTTCACCGTCCTATGGAACGACTGACCAGTCAACCATCCCTCTTCACTCCAGGCACTGTATTGTAAATTACGTTGTAATTGTAAATTATTCTCTTTGTTCAAACACCATCCTCTCCGAGCTCACAGTGATGTCCTTTAGTATCTCTGACAAAAGCTTTTCCATCTACAACATTGTGGATATATGGAATTCATTGCCTAAAAGAAGGGAACCCTCAAGACATTTACAAACTACTTAGATGAGCGCTTAAACTGTCATAGCAGTCTAATGCTACAGACCAAGTGCTGGTAATAGGATTAGAACAGATGGATGTTTGATGACGCATACGGACACAATGGCCTGAAGGGCCACTTTCCACGCTGTAAAACTCTATGATTCTTCTTTGCCAAAATTTTGCTTCAATTCTCCAGTCTAGTTTCCTACTATTCTGGCAATGACAAATTGCATCATTTGTGATTGTGATGTGAGAGCTTTACGTTTATCTTGTCCCCTCACTGTGGCTAATTTGGTTGACAACACAAATTGCTTCATTGAATCCTCTCTATTTCTTTGGGAATGCCCTCACCCCACAACATCACTGGTAGAAAACAGCAGATTCCTTGTCCCTCCCCCGCCTTTCTTACGTCCTGGTTGTCCTCAATGACATCCCTGATCAGCTTCTAAAATGCATTGAGACGACACCAGCTTTAATCTCACCACCACTTTATCTTAACTGACATCTACGCTGTGAAACTGTTTGCTTGTATCAAGTTATACCCAAATTAAAGTGCCTGCTAACTGGAAATCAGTTTTTCACTTGCCTCCATAAATCTGAACCTTTGGCACTGAAATCTCCTCCTCAGCAATTTGATTAGTTTCCATTCCAGGCCCCATTTAATTTGGCTGAGCTTCAGATTTATCACCTTATCCAACTACCAGATAATTTTTATTCCATTTCCAATATAGTGGCGGCCTCCCACCTCAGCACCACTGTATTTTATCACCACTTCAATGTCTTCCAATCCCTCTTCCACAAATTCCAACATCCAAAGCTCAGCTGCCCATATTTTATCACTTGCTCATCCCTTTTTGCTCATCACTCGCAACTTTGCGTTTTGCATAGTTAATGCAGAATTACATGGATGAACAAATTCTAATAGGCTGACAGATAGGTGCCTTAACCATCTGCCATAATGGGGCAGCAAATGACAAATCTCCAAGTCAAGTTCCACCTCTCCAGTCTCTTAGCCACCTAAGAGACACCTTACCATGGTACCCATCACATTTGTCATTGGGCTCTTTCTCCTGGTAACTATCCTGCTGCTGTTTATCCTGCCTTACCTTTGGTTTCTTGTAAAACCCAGAGAGGTACCATCGCAGAACCTGTTTCATGCGACTGTACGCATTCTCTTCCAGAGCAGCTCTGGGGAAAAATAGAAAGCATGAATCAGAAATCTTAAGTGTAGGTAACTGCCGAGAGAGCACTACATATCCATTTACGGGCTGCCAGATGCAGGCATCTTGCAAAAGCTGCAATAAGCTTCAGAATTTTGAGTTATCCTCTGTGAACCTGAGCCACCCTGGGACTTCAAGTGCCCTGGCCAATTGAAGAAGTTTCGCTGCGCTTGCAACCTAAAGTTTTCCAATATCTGGTCCAGCGAAGCTACAGGATCCAAGGAGTCTGGCACTCGACTAACTTTTGGTGATTATCAAAAGGAATGCTAGTGAAGGGAAAATAACACTTTCCATTTTTGATACCTGTTGTCAGCACTAAGTGCTGACTGGTTAGGTGCAGAATTCAAACTATTTTAATTCTGTTTCAAGATAGTAGAAATAACAACATGACAAGGACTTCCATGTTTACCATAGGATTAGAGCTGATGATTCCACTCAAACTATGGACTGTCTAAGTTTAAAGGTCGTTTTTAACACTTGCTTGTGGTTATTGGGGAAAGCCTTTTTGCAAAGGTTTTCCATGAACAACAAGAGGAGGACAAAGCTTAGCGACTGCCAATTCTGGCAATAACTTGGCAGTCAGTAGGGTGGTCTGGAAAATCAAGCAAGTGTTTAGGATGAAAGAATAATGTTGAAAGATTAGTGGGTGATATACTCCAAGTAGAGCTGGTAAAGACAGTGGGCTGAATCTTGAGATCCTGAACTGAAATGTCAATTTTCCTGCTCCTCTGATGCTGCCTGGCCCGCTGTGCTCTCCTAGCTCCACGTTGTGTTATATCGTAGGACTGAATCTTATGCTTTTCGGTCAAAGGTGCAAGTTATGTTGCGGTTTCTGGAGGGATTTCTGTCATGAGGCCAAGCCAGTTTACTCACCATATCTCACCAAACTCACCTCACTCACTACCTAGACATCGCCCCTACAGTGTCCCATCACACTTAATATGCACCTCATCTTACCACATGCCATTCTCAGAGCAATTTTCCACTCAGTGGATATTTGCTGAAAAACACTGAGGCACACACCATCTTTGAAAGGCCGAGATAGCAGGAACTGCCAATGCTGGAGAATCTGAGGTAACAAGGTGTAGAGCTGGATGAACACAGCAGGCCAAGCAGTATCAGAGGAGCAGAAAAGCTGACGTTTCGGGTCTTCAGAAATTTCTGAAGAAGGGTCCAGACCCGAAACGTCAGCTTTCCTGCTCCTCTGATGCTGCTTGGCCTGCTGTGTTCATCCAGCTCTACACCTTGTTATCTCATCTTTGAAAAGCCGCTGTGTGCCTGAACAAGCATTGGCAATTGGGCATTACGTCTGCCCAGCATCGTGGCAAAGCAGCTACGAGGCCATGCTTCCCACCACAAAAGGCCAACGTGTCTGACACAATAAAACCTTCCCCTTCCAGCCTGATCGTTATCAACTCTTTGTCTGTCCAACTGCTCTTCTCTCTTTTTAGGCTCTATCCTATCATTTACTCCCTACCCAATCCCCTTCCCCCTTTTTCTGCATATAAACTGACGTTTTCCCAGGCACCGTCAGTTCTGAGGAAGGGTCTTCAAGCCCAAAAAGTTAACTCTGTTTTATCATTCATAGATGCTGCCAAACCTGCTGAGCTTTTCCAGCAACTTTTGTTTCCATGCCTGACACAACCTCACACATACAAACCATTCTCTCACCCCAGTCACTTTTAACAACCAGGCCACATACTTCATCCGTCTACAGGCTACGAACACCATCTACAACAGCACACCCCTGTCTCCAATGCCCACGCTGTGCCATGCTGTTGCTCTTTTCCCGAGTAACAAGCCTCACAAGACCCTGCGACCTTAAACACATCAGGTACCAGAGTGCTCCAGGTTGTAGGAATCATGGCAGGTACCATGCAGGTGCACATCTCCGGGAAGTGGTAACGGTGATCATAGATCATCTGTAAATTAATGTAAGGGAACCCCTGCTTGTTGATCAATTTCACAGTGTTGTGATACGACTCTCTCTCAGTACCAGAGGGTGAAATTGATGGCACCATGCACCTAGCTATGTTTCTGTACCCCGTGTCCAGACTGTAGCACTGACCTCACCATGGCGGGGGCTGGGGGGAGGAGGGAGATAAACTGGCATGATGGCTTTGTGACTTTGTATCAGGTCGCTGCCCTGATGGATTGTGGGTGCCCGACAGAGATCCCACACAGCTCAGCCACTGCTCCCTGGAAGAGGCAGTTGCATGGAAATTCAGTGCAGCTGTTACCTTCGTAGGTCTGGGAGAGGACGGCCTGCCATTCCTACAGGCCCCAGACCCGCTCCAGTGCCCACCGTAGTTCTATCAGCGTCACAGGACATGTGGAACATGTGTCACATTATACCTCCCTCATCCCCAGGAAACGGAGTTAGGGGAGAAAACCTCTGGGCCTCATGCCTCCTCTAGACTGCTTTAATTGACCTGGGTGCTCCACTTCCTCTACAGTATCCTTCTGCTGCTGCTTCTGACCTTGCTGTCAGTCCTGCTCCTCCTGCATTCGTAGTTGCACCAGGGACAAAGCACTCAGTGGAAATGTTGGGGACAGAAAGTGGAAGCGAGGTTTTTGGATGTCAGAAGCATGCTCTGCAGATGAGGGCTGACACACTTCACTACTCTGCACCTGATATTGACGGACATGTCTCTATCATACATCCACCTTCAGGCTCAGTGTGTACAATAACACGGTGAAGGTGCTTCCTGGGCTGAGTGAACATAACAGTTCGTTGAAAAGCGTGTGCCTGAAGTACTCTGACACCTTTCCTCCCCCAGGCCCACAACAACTTTTCAACTTCTCACTGCACTCAATGCAGACCATCATTACACTTCCAATGATGGACGATGAAATGATGGTGTGAGTGCTCACACAGCACCTTTGAAAGTTACATAAATAATGTTTCATGCCTGGCCAGCACTGGCCTTTTGTAACATCACTGCTGCTAACTTCGCCAGGATTAAAACAGCTGAATTCAATTTGTCAAAACCAATGGCATGTCTCAATTCACATCTGACCCCATAAGCATCTTCACTCTGCATGCCTGTTGCAAATCGACAATGAAATAATTGCAAATTGTAAGCAGCTGAAGTTTGTAAATAACAACTTCATGTGTTTGCTCTTTCAATGTCCTTGCATGTAGCAAACAGCTTTCACCCAACAAACGGACAGTCACTCTGCCCACCCGGAGCACCACGCTAACCATTTTATCGGAGCACTTCACGTCGAGATAGCGAACATGATGGCAGGATCACAGCTGGCTATGGAAACCATTGGATTGCTCCTGGCCACCAGGTTGACAATTGCCAGATGCCAATGACCAGAGATGAGGGCCGCACCTGGTCTCTGTTGGTTGTACCTTGAGATGCTGTTTGGCATATCCCACGTGGAGGTCCTTCAGAGCAAGTGTTGAGCTTAATCCGCCAGGTTCCTGCTCTGCTTCCTACATTCTCACATCCAGCTTGTTTGGCACATTTTTTTAAAATAGAAAGCTGAATATGAATGAGGCAAATCAAAGTCATTATTAAGGTCTTTAACAAGCAAGAAACAAATTGCCTTGCTTGTGAAACGCATAAAAGTTGGAGCTCCTGATGTTGAGATTGACTTGTCAAGATTTCTCTTCAGTTTCTGCCACTAATCTCTCAACAGTCCACATCTCTCAGACCCCAACAAGATTCTAAAAATGTGAAAAAGGGGCAAGAAGTTTAATAACTTCAGTATCTTCTATTTGCTTACACTGTGAGACAAGTGTTTCTTTATGTTAGTGCACAATTCTTATAACGTGTCACTGAGGAATCACAAGTTTAATTAATCAAAAGCAGGTTTTCATAATGTACTTGCAGTGGCTGCAAGCTGTCGTAGCAGTACCACACGTCACAGATAACAAAGCATATGGCAATCTGTGACTAGAGATATAGTGCGCAAAAGTCAGGAAGTTGTACTCAACCAAAATATAAACCAACCCCTCCAGCTGGAACGACTGCATGATTCATTGAAGAATTATTTTAAGATTTCAATTCCTTTTCTGTTTTGCTGCAAATTCGCTGCAGCTACTGACTCCATTTGGAGCTCATCTCCACTAATTCATTTGACATTCCCCTTTCATGGTGAACACTTGCCCATGACACCCAATGAGTTGTGGGTTATTGTCGGAATTGGGAGTCACTGTGCGCTCTCTTGTTGTCTACTGTATACTTTTACAAAGGCTTCCCCCAGCATCCACAACCTGAATGAAGAGTTTACTCCCACATGAAGTGGTTGAAACAAATACCAAGTGAAACAAGCACATTTTAGGGAAAAGCTATGTATGTAAACAAGGAAGAAATCAATACAAGGAAATGGTTAGTTGAAGCAAATGATATGCGTTTGGAGCATAAACCTGGCTATGTTGTAATTTCCGTTCAATTAAATTCAATGCAATAAACTCTCTCAGGTCAGTTGGCATGACAAGTTAAGTGCTCCCTCCGCTTTGCAAATGAAGTACTCCCATGCTACAACCAGCACTATGCAAGATTTTACAAAGTTCTGCCTCTGTTAATTAGTTTGTGGCTTCAGTTTGTAGTAAAAGATTCACCAGTGATGTGCATTTGTTTGTGTTAGGACTGACAGCACAGCTGTGGCTCAGTTGGGGGGGGGGTGATGGCCTAATGGTATTATTGCTGGACTGTTAATCCAGAGATCCAGATAACATTCTAGGGTACGGGTCCAAATCCCACCACGGCAGATGGTGGAATTTGATTTCAATAAATATCTGGAATTAAGAGTCTAACGATGACTGTGAATCCATTGCCGATGGTTGGAAAAACTCATCTGGTTCATTAATGTCCTTTAGGGAAGGAAATTGCCATCCTTACCTGGTCTGGGCTACATGTGACTTCAGACCCACAGCAATGTGGTTGACTCTTAACTGCCCTCTGGGCAATTAGGAATGGGCAATAAATGCTTCCTAGCCAGCGACACCCTCATCCCGTGAATGAATTTAAAAAAACACTAGCTTAAGAGTCAGAAGTTCGGGGGCTTAAATGTCGCTCACAGGCTTGAGGCTCCAACTAAACATGAGACAAGGGCTGTTCTAGCACACTGTCATCACTTAAGAGCCATAAGGCACAGGTTCAAGTTCTACATGCTTCGTAACACCCACTGAACAAATTGATTAACAATATCCATGCTTCAATGCAGTAAGGACAATGCTTTCCTGTTTGAAGTGCCACCTTTGGCAACTTGCCAGAATGGCCAAGTGGTCTGAAGTGCCAAATTGAAACAGTGTCTTAAAAAACAAACAAAAAAACTGCGGATGCTGTAAATCAGAAACAAAAACCGAAGTTGCTGGAAAAGCTCAGCAGGTCTGGCAGCGTCTGTGAAGAAAAAATGAGAGGTAACGTTTCGGGTTGAGTGACCCTTCCTCAGAACTGAAACGTTAACTCAGCTTTCTCCCCACAGATGCTGCCAGGCCTGCTGGGCTTTTTCAGCAACTTTGGTTTTTGTTGTTGAAAGAGTGTCTTGCTTGCTAAAGCCTGATGAGTTCTGGTCCCTTTCTAGAGAGTGTTCAAATCTCACTCCTGGCGTTCATCTGCACCACATGTATTCACTTTCATCCACAATGCCTTTAAAGCCAGGCCATCTCCTCCAGAGAGATCCAGACCACTACCGACCTGCTGCCCAGGGAATTAGCCAAACGCCTGTCTCACTATATATACTGACATCTTTGAAAATATAAAGAGAGTTTACCCAGGTCCGAAAAGATCTCTCGGGAACCCAGCTGCACAATTTGAGCTGTCACATAGAAATTCCTGTGTGAATTTCCTGTACAGGTTGCTGTTGCACACTTCCCATTTCCTCACTCTCCTGTCAGCAGCCTGGACATACCTGACATGTGGGACAGCCCCATTGGAGGAGGCTCTCCATGTGGGAATCTCCCACGTTACAAAGAGGGGCTTGGTGGAGGGTGCTGCGTATTGCTATCCTATGTAATAGACGGGCTCACAGACTGCCACGTCGTCTTTGACCTCGAGGAGTTTGTGCTCCAAGTGTATGCGGATGGTTGTTTTTGGTTGCACTTCAGCCTGATGCTTCTGATCTTTGACTACAGTGTGGGGGAGGATGAATGTGTCAGAGCACCTCCTCATGGATCTGCACCTTAACCTGGTCACTAGCAGGTCGAGGGAGCATGTCATGGTCCATTTCAGGGGCTGGAATTGATGGGCTTTACCCTTACAGTCTTTATTGAGCAAGGAAGTAATGTTTGCCACTCTCCAGTCCTCTGGCGCCACCGAGTCTAAGGGAGGCCGAAAAATTATGGCCAGAACAGAAGAGACTCCCTGGCTGGTATGGGGATTGAAGTGGGAAATTGGGTTATTAGTCCCTTGCTCTAACCACGTGAGCTAACTTAACAGTAAAACAAAAAAATCATCACTTACTGAGACAGTAGGTCAGCATGGTAGTAGTAGTCAGACAATTTGTCCAGGAATGACCGAGGTTCCAGGATAAACGTTGGTAACACAACGCGAGATAGGTCCATTCCCGGTCGGAGTTGCTTCAACACTGTCCACATCAGACTCTTATTCTCTTCGGTCACGGTTTCAACCTGAGAGGTTTCACCAATCTACAGACCAAAAAGGAAAGTAAACATATTTCTATCAACACCACATATGGACTTTTCCTTCGCAGCCAATAAGAGAAACCTCTCCACTGCTTCAGATTCGGGAAGGCCACTGCATGGATTCAATTTCAAATTTATCAAACTTTATACTCAATATTCAAAGCAGCTTTCAGAGTGCAGTGCAGCTTTCAGTTCACAACACTTCCCAAACTTCTTTTTTGCAGTGTCTCACAGCCAAATCTCACACAGATGGGAATCTGATCTTTAGTGATTGCGAATTTGAAAAACTCCATGCTCAAAAACCCGCACACGGTCACAGGAAAAGCAACGGTTTGAACCCTAAATAATGCTAAGTGTCTGCCACACAATTCTTACTTCTCCAAAGTCCTCTGAATCTTCTGCCACGTAAGTCGTCTCTGGCAAGTCCTTCCTATTCATCTCCCCCTGAATTTCAGACAGGTCTGTGTCACTTTCCTCACTCCTGCTGCTCTTGTCGATCGTGTCATTTTCCAGCTCATCGTGGTGAGGATCATTCTCTCGGTCTGATTTGTCAGAATACATGTCAACATCTTTGTACTGAACGTGGCTTGCAAATTCAGCATCGCTTGAACTTTAGACAGAGAGGGGAAAAAAAAAATTAGACAGCAGGCTTAGGAAAAACAGCTGGAACCAAAACAAATTGTTAAATTGCCCGAGTGGGATCCAAGAAAGGATTTTGATTCAGAAAAGGAAGTAGAAAACGAGGTGCTTAAGGTAGCAGGTAGAGAGGTTACAGCAAAGGCAGGATCTGCCAACACAGGTAAGACAAAGATGGGAAATGCACATTGGCCAACTGCTGTGCAAGGTGGTAGGGTTCGGTGGGGTGGAGTTCGGGATGGAGGGTGATGGTGGAATATGGCAGGTTGGAAAAAGAATTTGAAGCTAATGTAGATTGCAGTCGTAGCATGGAATAAGGCGTCAGTGAGCATGGGCAAGAAGGCAATGATTATAAATTTGTTTGGAGTTGGAGTTGACCACTGAGGACAGAGGGATGGGCAACTGTGGCTTTGTGTAGGAAAAAGATCAAAGTCGAGACTATTTTAGATGAGTGTTGGAGAATGAAGGGTAGGAAGATTACAGGAAAACAAAGTCTGGAGTTGACAAAAAAATAGTGTTGATGGTGGGATGAAAATAAGCTGGTAATGTTATACATAACAGTGGAATAGAACATTGGATTCAAAGCTCATCTCAATATTAAATAAGACAATTACGTTTCACACAGTCCAAGAGTAGCAATGTGGTACAGTGTTTGTAGGGTAGATAAACAATAATTTCTGGCTGCCTGGTGTTCAACTGCAAATGGTCTTGTTTAACATCAAGCAATTGAGAGTGTAGAGGTAGCTATAGAGTAAAGGGCAGTCCAAATATAGAATCACTGAAATTTATATTTCAGAGTCAGTTAGAGTCAGGTCATTAATTCCATTATTTCTGTATCTGACCTCTGCTAAACTATCTGCAAAACCATGCTTTCAGCATTTTTTTTTTTGCAGCATTTATGACACTAGCATACATATGGTGGCTCAAATCATGATTGTGGATGATGCCAACCAGGCATGTAAATGAGACAGCAGAGGGGACCAAAGATTGAACCTTGGGAAACTTTAGAGATGCGGGGACAGGACGAGAAACAAACTTGTGGAGATGCATTAGCTGATCACGAGGGACAAGAATAGAGCCTTGAAAGGGCTCTCCTATGCAGCTAATGAGGCTGTACGTTAGAAAGATGCCCACGACAATGCTAAGTTCAAGGAAGGATCAAAGAGTGTACTCTATGGTTACGATCACACAGAATATTGTCTGTGAATTTAACTGGGACAGCCCCATTCCTGGGAAACCACGGCAATGACTTGGAGAGGTGGACATGGTGATAGGAAGCAACATATTCAAGCAGATTGGAGGTAGGATGGTAATGATAGAGGAGATATTTCTTTTAGTCAATCATGGGATCAGGGCATCGCTGACCCGGCAGCATTTATTACTCATCATTAATTGCCCAGAGGGCAGTTAAGAGTCAGCCACATTGCTGTGAGTCTGGAGTCACATGTAACCAGACCCGATAAACATGGCAGTTTCCTTCTCTAAAGGACATTAGTGAACCAGATGGGTTTTTCTGACAATTGATAATAGATTCACGGTCATCATCAGATTCTTAATTCCAGATATTTATTGAATTCAAATTCCACCATCTGCCGCGGTGGGATTCGAACCCGGGTCCCCAGAATGTTATCTGGGTCTCTGGATTAACAGTCCAGCGTTAATACCACTAGGTCATTGCCTCCCCTTAATGATATGGGTCAAGGATAGGCTTTCTGAGGAATGTAATAATGGAGACTTGGAAAAGAGCTGGACTCTGCCTGTACAGAAGAAACCATTATGAATATTGCAGGCACAAAGGCCAAGAAAGGCAGTCGACTGGTCAGAGATTGGACAGGACAGGAAGACTGCAGAAGGAGGAATAATCATAGACTGGCTAAGGATTGGAGCTTGCATGAATGAAGCAGGTAGAGATGGAGTAAGTTAATTATGGTTACTAAAGTCAGTTTATCGATGGCCATAGTCATGGAGATAATGAAGTCTATGAGGTCTATATACCTGGAGTTGGAAGTGAGTGTGTTCGTTTTCCCCAAGCTTACCCTCCCACCCCCACCTGGTGTTTTCCCAGTTTCTTCCTTTCACATTTTATATTGCTTCATTCCAGCCTGGACTTGTTGCATTCAACTTTGGTACACACAATGCCCATTTCCAGTCACAGATATTCAAGTACGTGATAACATTAAGATCTCCAAATACATTGTCAAGACCTTCTATGGTTTACAATACGACCAGTCGGAACGTAATGTCCAGTGGTAAACACACATGCTGCACATCAGCAGTACCCTCTATTGTTCAACTCATTACTGTCGATATTTTTCCATTAACCTGTGCAGCCTAAAATAATTACTAGCACTAACAACTGGGTCTTGTTGTATCTCAGACTGTGATCAATGCACGAACTTGAGGGTCAGTACTACTTTCCTACTGCTTGCTAATTAGCCTCCATGTGCTAGTTCATGGAGCTCTGTCTCCTCACTTCACCCATGTTTGTGAAGTGGTTATCCTCAAGCTGCACAGAGCCGTTATCTCCCTTTAAGGCAGAGAGACATCTATGGTTCTTTGCAGACTTCATCTCCTTACCTTACATGTAAGATATTCACAATCTAGGCCCAATAAAATAGATCAATAAATGAGCCAGTGCCTATGCACCTACTGGAAGTGCCCCTGATGAGTGGAACTGAAGCCTTGTAGGAGACTGTGCAGTCCTGAGTGAGTTGAATCCATTGAGTTGTTGAGATCACCATCCTTAACTGTGCTGCGTTTGAGAAGACTCGAACACCGCAGAGCTAATTCCAGAGCATCCATCCAACAACGACCTGAGGACAGATAAAAGAAACAGTCAGGAAAAAACTAAGTAATAAACATCACATACATGCAACAATATGAATCAGGATATAAACCAGGTTTTTCAACAGAGGAATAAAGATCTAACATAAAACTGGAAATGCAGTTCAAGAATACAACCAGTTTGCTGCTCAGCACCACAAATGTAACATACATATTGTCTATGAGTCAAATGTATCCCAAAAGTCATCAGTCAACTTTTACACGGTTAATGTTTTCAAGGATTGACACTGCTTGAGCATCGCCATCAGTTTTACTTTTGTGCCATCCTCTATGTAAAGCTGAACTACTATGACCTGGGGGTTCTTGTGGACTGCAGTCTTTACAAGGATGTCTCTTTTACCAATCTTGATAAGACCATAAGATACAGAGCAGAATTCGGCCACTCAGCCCATCGAGTCTGCTCAGTCATTCAACTGTGGTTGATTCTTTTGTCAACTCCATTCTCCTGCCTTGTCCCCATAACCTTTGATCCCCTTAATAATCAAGAACCTATCTATCTATCTTCATCTTAAAGACACTCAATGACTTGGCCTCCACAGCCTGTTGTGACACTGAGTCCCACAGATTCACAACTCTCTTGCTGAAGAAATTCCTTCTCATCTCAGTTCTAAAGGGTTGTCCCTTCACTCCGTGGCTGTGCCCTCGTGTCCTAGTCTCTCCTCCTAGTGGAGGCATCTTCCCCATGCTTCACTCTACCCAGGCCTCTCAGTATTCTCAAAGTTTCAATCGGATATCCCCTATCGAGTACAGACACAGTACCCTCAACCACTCCTCATATGACAAGCCCTTCATCCCAGGGATCACTCTTGTAAACATCGTCTGGACCCCTTCGGAGGCCAGTGTGTCCTTCCTTATAATATGGGGCCCAAAACTGCTCACAATAATAATGGTCTTGTTTGTTGGCATTATCAGTGTTACACTCATATTTTCAATCCACGTCCATTGGACTCTCTATGTCGGATGACAAATCCACAATATCTGACGAGCTTATTCTGGAGTTCAGGTGACAGAATTTGTGAAATATTTGTTTTCTGACAGAGTACTATTAGTCTGCCTTTTCGTGAATTTTACGCACCATCCAGAATTCCAAAATATCAACTTTCTTCACTTCTCTGATATTTTAGAGCCTGATGGGTTTTGCAAATGAGAATATGACCAGGTTGTCGATGCTCAAACCCATTTTTATTTGATCCCCAGTTTAAAATCGAGCAACACCTTTGTGATTGCTTCTCAAAAGGTAGTGTGGTAAGCTCATCTGGTACCCATTACTTTGGTTTATTAACTGGGAGACCACTGCTGGAATTCAAGGGGAAATCCAAAAGTTTCCTGCGCATGTCATTACATTAATAAACTGCAGTAATTACTTGTAAGAAATTAATAATTTTATCTCTGAAAAATGAAGGTCAGCTTTTACAGAAGGTACATGAAAAATTACACTTATTTCAACCAAAAGTGGTGGGATCAACTTTTATACGGGTTCAACTTTTAAGCGAGCGTATATGGTATATTTCTCGAGTGCCTGTGTTGTAATGAAGTCTCAAGATGCTCACGAAAATATTGTAGAGCACAGTACGCAACCGAGACTGATAAGTAGATATTGTTGGATCCGATGGCCAAAGCCTTGGATATAGAGGTGGTTTTAAGGAGCGTCTTAAAGGAGAAGAATATACATTGGAGAGGAGGTGCAGGTAGGGAAATTCAGAGCTTAGGGCCTAAGCGACAGACGGCATAGCCAATAGCGGAGCAACTCGAGTACAGAATGTGCAAGAAGCTGGAAGAGTGTGGAAAAGTTTGCGGGCCTGTTGGAGATCAAAGATGGGAAGGGGCGAAGCCATGGAGGTTCAAAAACATGGATGAGAATTCCAAAACGAAGGTATTGCTGGCCTAGAGGCCAATGCCGGTCAGGAATACCAGGGTGGATTGGTGAACAGGATTAGTCAGAGTTAGCATATGGGCAGTAGAGTTTTAGATGACCTCAGATTTGCAAAGGATGTGGCTGACCGGCCAGACTGTGTTGGAATAGCACAAGTAGATGTCAACAAAAAAAACAAAAAAGGATTGGAAGGAAGTTTTAGCAGCACATAAGCCAAGGAACGGACAACATTTTAACAGAGATGGAAAATGGCTGTCTTAATGATGGCACAAATATCAAGTTCAAAGGTCATCTTAGGGCAAATGTAACACTAGGGTTCTGAACAGACTGAGATCTCAGATCGCTGCCAGAGATAGAGCCGGAAACAGGGTTTGGAGCCAGAGCCTGAAACAATGGCTTTTAGTCTTTCCAATAGTTGGTTGGAGGAAATTTCTATTCATCAAGAAATAAATGTCAGATCAGCCACCTGATAATTAAGCAACAGGGGAGGAGTCACGAGAGGGTGGCCAGAGTTCAGAATAGTTCAGGGTAGCGGGTGAATTCAATCCAAAAACCTCACAAACAGTCGCAAAGATTACAACAATAAGGATAACCAATTCAAGGCGCCTATTTTAACTGGTGGATTAGAAAGTGCAGTGAACAGAATCTGGGAGAAGCTGCTCCTTTTTTCACAGGTTCTGGTTTTGCCATGTCGCTGCCAAACTCATCCGATCGCAGACCCTTCCTTTCCCCCTCTTTCTTTCTGTTCTTGTCTTTGAACCTTGTCGAGCTTATTTGTTTGGGTGCAAGCCACCCTTGGGGCTTCAGTGAGTCCTTCCTGAAACTTGTCGAGTTCCTCACCATTGCAGATAATGAGCTGGAATACAGATCTTTTCCTCACTTGGACTACATTGCTGGCCAGTTCCAGGATCTTCATGGTGGTCAGATACACAGGGGGTGCAGCTTTCACATGCTCAGTGTTGTAACCCTTTCACGTTGCGCAGGAGCTGGTGGACACTGCCGATGGTGAACTGAAAACTGGCTCTGGAGAGGGGGATCTCACCTTTGGGCTGTGCTGGTACTGGTCACTGGTGTTATAGCCTGCCAGGAACCATCACACACTCGGTCTATCCACTGCCAGCACAAGTTCACTAGGTTTATAAACTGCATCTGCGCCTGGTGGCAACTGGGTGGGTTTGCACCCTCAAGCTGCCAGGATGCCGGGCAGCATCCTCGTCTGTGTCTGTGCATGCACGCTTCAGTGTCTGTGCCCGTGTCCGTATGCCTGCGCGTTTCCTTCTCTCCCCAGTGTCGGATGGGGACAGACGGTACAGCATTGTCCCATGGCTTTGTTTGCTTAAATTCTGTTCAATAACTTGGTACTTCCTGCGTATTAGTTTTTACCCATCCAGTACCTTTGCCATCTCTATCTCTGTCAATATTTTGTCATCATGAGTTCAACATGGGTTGTTTTATTTACCTGCCAGGCCATAGGAAATACAAACTTGATTTAAAATGTAATTTGTGTATTGTTATTGATGAAGGGAATGGGGAGGGTGCTGTATGCAAAAAGACAAAAACCCTGAACACTATTTTCTGCAATATTTAAGGATTTTCTTCGGGTCAGTACTTACAGTGTCGCTAGAACGAGGAAAAGACAAAGCTGTCCGTGATTTCAACACAACATCCACCACAAGAAACATTCACTCCCCCTACTAAAATTAAACAAAGAATAGGAACAAAGAAACCCAAGTGAGGAGAGATCAGAGTTAACATTTCAAGTCCGGTGACTCTGACAAGGAATCGAAATGTGAACTCTGAATACTCCCTCCAAAATGCTCCCAGACCTGCTGAGTCTCTCCAGCAATTTCGGGGTCACTCCCTTCACCAGTGACACACCATGTTTGCAACGTTTTTTATTGCTACAAGACGGGCTGCTAAGCTACTTCAACAGGAACCTCTAAGTGCAGCATCACTACCACCCAGAATGACAAAGGCTGCAGACACACAAAACATTATCATTTGCAGAATCCTCCTCAAGTGACGCACCATCCTCACTTGGAAATATATTGCTGTCCCTTCATTTTAAAATCGATTTCCTAACCTCACTGCACTGTGAGAGTACCTTTACCATGCAGATGGTATCAGTTCAAGAAAGTGTTCTCCACAAACTTTCTGCTAAGACGTGTGAAATGGGCAAAACATCTATGATGTGGACACACCCAATGTGATAAAGGTACATTATATATAATCATCATTTGGGAATGTTGATTTTTCAAGTAGAGACAGATGGGTTTTGTTTTCATTTCGGTGAAGGTTTTTATTAAAAAGGTCAGAAAGTCATTTGGAAAAAAATGACCTAAAAACCATCATTTCTAAGAAAGCATGTGACCCAAGTGTTTTCCAAGTACCTTTGACGTTAATTAATAAAGTATTTACTCTGCCAGAAAAAAACTATACAAAAAGAAAATCAGGAGACACAGCTAATTTTGTTTAAATTGAATTCTGTTCAGTTTAGAAGTATCAGGTTTCAGTTTCATCCTAGCAGAAGAATCAGGTTTTCAGCTCAGTAGAATAGTTTCAGCCTGGCACAAGGGCAGGTTAGTTTATGAGCTATCCAAGCTGTGAATGTTTGAGTAGAAATTTTCACACAACCAAAGTCGGAAAGATATTTTGACAATCAAAAGTGGCAAGAAGTTGTAAAACTGTTTCAGCAGCTCGAGGAGGAAGACTGGTAAGACATCAGTTAGGTAAGAAATTAAAAAGGTTTCAAACATAAGTGATATTTCTCTGGGACGAAATATCTTAAATGGACACTCTGGAAAGAAGATTGAATCTTTGTTGTTGCAGTTTATCTTCTTTTCAATTTTACTTACCTATTTATAAAGTTATTACCCAAAATAAAACATAATAAAAATTTGTGTTCATGTCTTAAAAAAACATTGGCAGCCTCGTGTTCATGTTCAATGACTAAACACCCGATAATCAACTGCAAAAATAAACTTATGGTCTATTAATTCAGGTCTCATTCTGACATATAGCTTGTCCAAAAAGCATCAAAACAAAGTGGGAGCTCATCATTGCTGAATTGAACTTGTATTCTAGTGAATTTAAGTGGGAATCTATGAATTGTTAATAAAGACATATTTGGAGGCGCTGGACATAAAATATAAATGTTATTGTGAAATTTACTGAACAAATTTGAACTTCCGAATGGCTTTGAATGTTGCTAAGACTCTTCCAGAGGTAGAAGACATAACAGTGAATTATGTGCAATCTTTGACTAAGGCCAAACCGAGAGAATTAGCAGACAAATTGAAGGTAGAAATAAAATGTTGGATCTTGTACGGTTGGTGTTGTGGGGGAAGAAGAAGCTCACTTTCTAAAGGTATATCCAAAACGCTGGTCGCTTCCTGAACATGCTTTGTGCTATGACTTTGTGCAGTTAAGAACCCACCTTTCAATTAATGCATCCCAGTTTTTATGGAGCTTATTGTGTGTAATTGTGGAGCAACCATCAGAAGAGCATTGGATGCCAATGTTTCTTCCTCGAGGCACAACTTATAATTCTCATTTCCACCCTACTCTAGTGCATACTGGCTAAGTTCATTCTCAGTATCTCATAGGCAGAAACATGCAAGACATAAGCTCACCATCCGAGTCAGAGGCAGCTCGGAAGATCAGGTAACTACTGGGCAGCGGCTGTGTTATCGATCCCACGTTCTCACCTTTTGGACCCTGGAAAAGACAGGCCTACACTTAATATAAGTATGGATGATGTTGCAGAAACAGAATTGGTTGACATTTTTCCGTCAGTTGGTCACAAACATCATTTGGCAGTGAATGTTTCTTTAGGACACGTAGGTGAGGGCTAAACCCTCCTCTGGCATCTGACATAGTGTTAGAACCATGACTTCCTCTGGAAATGCAGCCGAGGAGATCCAATTGATCTTTATGAATGTAGACATCACTGGCTAAGCCAGATTTTATTGCTATTCCCTCATTACCCAGCGAGCAGTAAAAAAGAGTCAACCACAATGTTGTAGCCCTGGGAGTGCAATGAGCTAGATGGATTTTCACAACAATCAACAGTGGTCACACGGTCACCATTCCACTAGCTTTTTTCCTTCGAATTCTGGATTTTTTTGTATTGAATTCAAAATTTCACTATCTGCAATGGTGAACATACACTTAGGGCTCTGGGTTACTGACCCGGGGACATTACCACTATAACGCCACCACCACCACCGTTGGTACATATTTTATAAAAAAAAAGCATGCAGACATCGGCATTCAATTTGGGAAACATGTTAGTCTGACTTCTGGATTGTTGTCTCAAAAATGAAATGACTCTAGTTGCACAGACTGGTTGAACTTCCATTCTGGCACATGAATCCAGGACTGTTTATTGTGGGCTCATTTCGGTGTACTGGTGATAGCCTTGCTTCAATATCAGCACAGTAAGGTAAAGGAAGTGGCATTGCTGCTTCAAGCGGACCAGCTGATACATCGTTTCCCCACAACTATTTGAGAATACAGAATGCTGAAGTAGCAACGTGAACAACTATCATTGCATCTCTTTCCGGTCACAGAGGTGAAGTCTGAGCTTTCTAAACATCAAAGCAGTTTCCTCAATCTAACCTGTGCAGATGTTCCCCGAACTGCAGCAAAGGTCCAGTGCTAGAAACTTGAATTTATATGTCAGAAAACTAAGCACACATTGTCACACTGCTGTCAGCACTGGAATGGTTCAATCTTCTTTTCAATGTAAACATAATAGATTCCACAGCAACAAGAGCTAACGCTGTTCCGTAAACGTTACAGCATTTGCAAAATAACACTATTGTGTCCACGGCATACATCTAATCCTCAGATGGACAGTAAAAATGGATGTGTTGAGAGTGTGTGAGTGTGAGACTGTGTGTGTGAGTGTGAGACTGTGTGTGTGTGTGTGTGTGTGTGTGTGAGTGAGAGACTCTGTGTGTGTGTGTGTGAGTGTGAGAGTGAGTGAGAGTGAGTGAGTGAGTGAGAGAGAGAGAGTGAGAGAGAGAGAGTGAGAGAGTCAGACAGGAGAGAGAGACAGAGAATGCATCATGCCAGTTACTCTAAGGTACATTGGACAAGATGGATGCAGCCAATGTTAGATTGTGAGGGCTGAGTTTCAGCTTACAGTATGTATGAAGCTTCAGCTCATGTGATGTACAGCAATTAAACTGTTTGGTTCTTCAGTCTTTTCAGCAGCATTAAACTGAAAGGAACTGGAATTCAGAAATTTAAGGTTCAGTCAATAAACTCCACTTGCCCATACTTACTCTCAGAATGAAGTATGAATTTAGTTCTATTTTCCCATAAGGGATTGGAAAAGACAATATTTTTTTAAAAACGTGTGTATTTGTCTCTTTCTGACCAACCTTGTTTCTGGTTAGATAGCTCCTGCTCTATTTCTTCCCTCTAGTCAGCCAAAGAAAGTAGTTTTTCCTTTGTAACCCATTACTTATAAAGATTGATGATGTGACAACTTGACTTGTGCACAACTCACTGACAGGAGTCAAGAACTACCTTTCCCACTTTCATTTTTAGGACAAATCATGTGGTTACTTGAATAGTATTACTATTCGCTTTCTTTCCTGTTACGACGTAAGAGAATGCAAGCTTACTCCAGCATCCTAAACTGTAGAACCTTTCTACAGAGCCTGTAAGATTTTTGAGGCTTTATCTAGTCCTGCGGCATTGAAATATCCTCTCCTCTGTCCCTTGTCCTTCAAGGGAGGCCCTGAATCTGTGGCACACTGGAAAGATATTACCTTCACTGCCCAGATGGATTGATCCAGAGGATGGAAAAGTTTGAAACAGAAGCCATCTTTTTTGGACGGTCTTTCAATGAGCTCGCAGGTGTTGAGAAGGATGGTCCCCACCCACTGGCCGATGTTGGGTGTTTTGTAAATGAGCAGAACGCCAGGTTTGAGCACACACCAGAATTTGGTCCAGCTCTTCAAAGTACCTCGGATCTGCAAGCAAAATTGTGGGTCATTGTTCTTCAATTGATACAACAAAACTGAGAATAACGTTTTAAACCACATTCATTAAACAAACAATGCATGGAACTTCTGACTGCAGTTATGGAGTCTTTGTGTGTGATACAAACCGAGCAATGCTGCAAGAACACATGCAGTAACTCTACATTTGACTCTGCCTTCACCTGGTTATTTGACTCAGTCAGAATTAATAAACTTTTCCACTATCAATTAAGAGCGGTTCGTTCTCTACATTACATGAGTTGAGTTGTTGTACTGTGCACCGACTTTCCCTTTACCTGTCTCAGGCCCTACAGAGGCACTGATGAAACATGCTGCAATAAAAAACAGAATCAAAATTCGAAGAAAACGTGACTTCCACAGTGAACAAGTGGCCATGGGAGTGGCAGAAGTGTGAGGACCACAGAAGGAGCATTGACATCGTGGCCTGACAGGTTTTGTGTATACAGGACCCAGAACTGGTTATGCTCTGCAATTCAACTTCGTCGTGGCTGAACAAATACATCATTGAGTTTTACCCGTATTATGCCCCATTGGTGTGTGGCACACTGGAAACATATTACAAAAAGTATATCAATCACTACTTTAAAACATACTAAAAGATTGAACTTCCACAACCCTCTTTGGTACAGAATTCTTAAGATTCACAAACCTCTGAGTAAAGAAAAAAAATTCTCCTTGTCTCAGTCCTAAATGGCATCCTCCTTTTTTTAAATTGTCCCCCCAGTTCTAGGCTCCAAACAGGGGAAATATCTTACTTGAATCTACACTGTCTATCCTTTAAATATTTTGAATGTTTCAATGAGATCATCCATTCTTTGGCACTTTAGAAAACCCAGGTCCAGTTTGCTCAATATCTCTTCATAGGACCGTCCCGCTATCCTGAGCACAAGTCTGGTGAAACTTTGTTGCACACTCTATGGCAATGATATCTTGCCTGAGATAGGAAGACTAAAACTTCACATAGTACTCCAGGTATGGTCCAACCGAGCTCCTACATAATTAAAGCAAGAATTCACTACTCCTGTACTCCAATCATCATCTTGCAATTAAGGCTAGCCTTCCCAACAGCTTGCTGCTTCCAAATGTTAGCCTTCTGTGACTTATGGACAAAGACAGCTCAGTCACTTCTGTACACCTACACTTACCAAACTCTCACAATTTAAGAAATACTGCTTTTTCTCCAAAAGTGAAGAAAAGTGAACCTCTCATTTTTCCACATTATATTCCTCTTGCCATGTTCTTGACCAATTAAGCCTGTCCAAATCTTTCTGAAAACATTTTACACCTTCCACACAACACAAATTCCTGCTTAGTTTTGAATCATCTGAAAATTTGGAAATACTATATTTGGTCCCCACATCCACATCATTCATACATGTCATGAATAGCTGGGCCCAAATTCTGATCCTTGAGGTACCCAACTAATCACAGTCTGCTAATGTGAGAATGACCCATTTATTTCTACCGTCAGTTTTCTGAAAATCCAAATATACTACACCCAGTGATTGTCTTTGGCTGCCAGTTGGAACTTTGGTGATAGGTTTGCACAATCACAAAAACAAAAATAGAAGTTTCTGGAAAAGCTCAGCAGGTCTAGCAGTGTCTGTGAAGAGAAAAAAACAGAGTTAACGTTTCGGGCCTAGTGATCCTTCTTCAGAACTACAGCTCGGGTAACCTACCTTCAGCCAATCCTCCATCACAATTACAGAAGGATCCTTCAAAGCACTGAGCATCTCCTTGCTGGCCCTTTTCTTCTCCTGTCTGTAATTTTTCTTCTGAACCTATTTAAAATGCAGAAGCCAACCTTGTTAGTAAATTAAACAATTAATCTCACAGAACACTTTGGAATACGCTCAACAAAGGAGTCAATGGGGAATATTGCACCAATTAATACTGTAAAGGAGACTGAAGAAACATATTAAGCCATTAATTTAGACTTTTCCATTAATAAAAATACAACCTCAGTTTTAAAGAAAGGCTTTGCAGTGACATTGTATGTTTAATTTTTTTCAGAACGCTCCAAGGCATCTTTCAGCTAATAAGTGGAAAGACAGCAGCCAATTTGTATACAGCATGTTCACCGAATGACAGGTCAAAATGTTTCTGGTCAAGACAGAAGTGTTGCTTAGGAATAGAAGAATCACAGAATCCCTACAGTGTGGAGGCAGGCCCATTCAACTCACATTGACCCTCTGAAGAACATCCCACTCAGACCTGCCCCCTACCCTATCCCTGCATTTCCCATGGCTAATATACATAACCTGCCCATCCCTGAACACTACGGGCAATTTAACATGGCCAATCCACCTAGCCTGCACATCTTTGGACTGTGGGAGGAAACCGGAGCGCCCAGAGGAAGCTCAAGCAGACACGGAGAGAATGTGCAAACTCCACACAGACAGTCACCTGAAGCTGGAATCAAACCTGGGTCCCTGGCGCTGTGAGGCAGCAGTGCTAACCACTGTGCCACCGTGCTGCCCACGTGAGGTATAACATTTGAACAGTGCAATAGGATATTACTGGATTCTATCTGAACAAGTTTCTGTCGAAAGAAAGATGAGTTGAATGGGCTGAAAAGCCTTCCTCTTCTACACTTCTCTGTGCTCTGTCAGGGAGTGGTACTAAAATAAACGCGCAGATTTTAATCCATGTTCCTACGAGGGGTTTGAGGATCTAAAACCCACAGCTTGGAGGCGACCTGCTGCTGAACCTAATGCGTTAATTTCTTTGTGGAGCTGCTACCAGAAAACTGATTATTTTGAAACAAACATGAAATCAACAATTGCATCTCATAAGCTAGGAAACAGAGCAGCTAGTTTTTAGCAGGGCCAGTGTTTGGGTATTGCTTTGTCACCTTGAGACACATACCTTCAAAGATTCTTTCTTGGTGAGTTTAGAGATGTGAGATACGCAGTCTTTGTTGTAGCCGTTGTATAGTTTGGAATCAGACTGGAAAAAAAGAGAGACATGAGGTTAACACTACCTGAGCATACTGGGATCTGGATATTACAGCTATGCCTAATCAAGATGTAATTGGTGGATACAACAGTCTATTTTTTCCATTCATGGCACATGGCCATTATTGACAAGGCCGGCATTTACTGCCCATCTCCATTGCTCTTTGGTGGGTGATCGTGTCCATAAACTGAAGCGGTCAGTTGTATAGTGCATATACGCCCTTAGTGCTGTTAAGTCAGGATATCCAAGGTATTGTCCCAGTCACAATGAAGGAACATGGATATATTTCCAAGAGTTGCATCTATCCTTCTGGAGGCAGAGGTGACAAACGGCTGTGGAGATTCAAGCAGAAGGCTTACAAAAGCCATGGCAAGTGCTGCAGTTCATCTTGTAGAAGGTACACACTGCTGCTACGGTGGGAGAAGGATTCAATATTTGGGTGCTGACAAATGTCACTAACCCGCCCAGGCCTGGATGTAGCCAGTGGATGCGGGTCGCTTAATTATCTGAGGTGTTATAAATGGAACCGAACATCATCGTCTCTGATGCGGGGGGATGGTGGAGGAGTCAAAGGTGAAGCAGCTGAAGATCTTTGGCTCTAGGCCTGATGACTGGCCTCCAACAGTCACAAATACCTTGCTTTGTGCTAAGTATGACTGCCGCCAGCGGAGATTTCCCATTGATCGGGTAAAATTAAAATCAGCAGCACTCTTAATGCCAGACTCTCTAAAATGCTGACTTGATGCCATGGACACACATCTCACCTCACCCCTGGAAATCGAAGCTTTTACCCACGTTTGGGCCAAGGCTTGGAGCCAAGTGGGCCTGGTTTGAGCCAAATTGAGGTTATTGCTTGGTGCCACTCGATAGCACTGTCAATGAGCCCTTCAATTACTTAGCTAAGGACTGAGAATTGGCTGATGAGACATCAATGGAACAAGCAGACGTTGTCTTGCCTTTTGTGGACAAAGCATAATTGGGCTCTTTGTTGAGTGCAATCACTGCCTTATAAATGGAGAGGTACTACTCGGCTAGAGGTGTGACAAGCTCTGCCTCTGAAAGGTTCAGCACCACAACTGGTATATTATCATCGGGCCACAACATTTGTTGCATCTAAGGTGCTCAGCCTCGTTCTGATATCATGCAGAGTGAATCAATTTGTCTGCAGCCTGGCTCTTTGTGGAGATGTGGAGCAAAGGAGATCAGTTGATGTCTGTGTGCTTTATTTCATCAATCATTATTTATGTTTAGACTTAGACAGTGATCACAGCAAGACATAACAGCCTCTCACATTTTCCAGGAGATGCTCGATTGCAATCTTCAGCAGAAACCCCTCACTGTTTGTCTTCATAACATGCAGGTATAATTTTGTGCCTTTTCACAGTCACACAAGCTGAACTCAAGGAACAAGCCTGGGATTTTACTACACTGTACCCTAACATGTGCCAATACTCGCTGAAACATTTATTGATTTTACAATCTTACTCATTTGTGTTTTTACTAAAACAGCACCAGAGTTTTATTTAAAGTTTTAATGAGGTTCTGATCAGCACTCTGCTACATTTGTGATGGGTTTAAAACAAATAAAGATTAACAGTCAATTAAGTATGGAAGTGAAATCATGATTGATTTTCTTCATGGGACTTACTGGATTTACACTAACATCCAAGAGGTAGTCTGTAAAATATAAAATCAGGCTCTTAACACCATCTTTACGGTCTTCCAGATAGTAATGCTCCTCTACACTGGGGAAACCAAGCGGAGGCTTGGAGACCGCTTTGTGGAACACCCACGCTCAGTTCTTGACAAACGACTGCACCTCCCAGTCACGAACCACTTCAACTCCCCTCCCCCCCACTCCTCGAACGACATGTTCATCCTCGGCCTCCTCCAGTGCTACAACGATGCCACCCGAAGGCTGGAGGAACAGCACCTCATATTATGTTTGGGTACCCTGCAGCCCAAGGATATCAAATGTGGACTTGACAAGCTTCAAAATCTCCCCTCCCCCAACCGCATCCCAAAACCAGCCCAGCTAGTCCCCACCTCGTTGATCTGTCCATCTCTTCTCCCACCTATCCGCTCCTCCCACCTCACTGACCAACCCCCACCCCCACTTCCTACCTACTGGCCTCATCCCTGCCTCCTTGACCTGTCCATCTTCCCTCAACTGACCAACCCCCATCCCAACTCCCTACCTACACTCACCTTTAATGGCTCCATCCCCGTCTCCTTGACGTGTCCATCTTCTCTCCACCTATCTGCTCCTTTATCCATCTTCCTTCATCGCCTCCCCACTCTCTATTTATTCCAGAATCCCCTTCCCATCCCCCATTTCTGAAGAAGGGTCCAGACCCGAAACGCCAGGTTTCCTGCTCCTCAGATGCTGCTTGGCCTGCTGTGTTCATCCAGCTCTACACCTTGTTATCTCAGATTCTCCAGCATCGGCAGTTCCTACTATCACTGCTCAGATTACTTTTCTTCTGTTATCAATGGTCTCTCGGTCTCTCTTATTGTTGCCATTGCTTTCTCCATAACATGGGAAGAAACAGAATGTCAGAGACGGTGGCTCAAGTGGGCTACAAGGAGGCAGAGGGTTTTGCTAGTATTCTGTACTCTGGTGCAAGCATGATGGGCTGAATGGCCTCCTTCTACTCTGTAGCAGCTCTGTGAGCTGCAGTCGTGGCTAAACTGAATCTGTGGGATGCCATAAGGACATCCCAATGTGTGGAAATAGAGCACTTGACACAGAAATTCCTACCGTATGGAAAGCTTCTGCATAGCCGCTCTGGCCAGTATCTGGGGAGGGGAGAGACATGCTCAAAAGGAGAAGTATAACTGATTTGGACCCGGGACCTGCTGGTTTATGCTGTCGTTGCTTGTTGAGCCTGTTCTCACTCAGGGTATAGGTTAGTGGTAGACAGCATCTACCAGAATCCTACCTTACTGCTGGAGATGGGCGTTGAAGTGATGTCATCAGTAAGAGCTGAAAATCCATTTTTTTCCATTTCAGGGCCTGTAGCAAATGAAGAAGGAAACAGGAGGAACATTAATGTGCACACAGGATAACAGATTAGGAACTTATGTTAAACGGTAGCACAGTGACGGCAGGAGCAACAACAGCATAGAGCATAGACCAGTACAGCACAGTACAGGCCCTTCGGCCCACGTATTATCCTAAAAAGATCAAATTACCCTGCATACCCTACATTTTACTATCCTCCACGTGTCTATCCAAGAGTCGTTTAAAAGTCTCTGAAGTATCTGACTCCACCACCACTGCCGCAGCGCATTCTGCACGCCCACCACTCTCTGTAAAAACCAAAAGAACTGCCGATGGTGTAAATCAGGAACAATGACAGAAGTTGCTGGAAAAGCTCAGCAGGTCTGGCAACATCTGTGGAGGAGAAAACAGTTAACGTTTCGGGTCCAGTGACCCTTCCTCAGAACTGATGGTGGCTGGGAAAACGTCAGTTTATATGCAGAAAATAGGGAGGTGGGTGGGGTAGGGAGTAAACGATAGGATAGAGCCCAAAGAGAGAAAAAGACAGTTGGACAGACAAAGGAGTTGCTAACGATCAGGCTGGGAGGGTGAGTAGTTGTTAATGGGGACTGTTGGTGACCAGTAACAGGGGGTGTGTAGTGGCAGGCTACGTGGTAACAAGGCCTGGTGTGTGGGTTGGGAGTCTGGGACATGGGAGAGTTTAGGCCCTAAAATTACTGAACTCAATATCGAGTCCAGAGGGCTGTAGGGTCCCCAAGCGGAAAATGAGGTGTTGTTCCTCCAGCTTGCGTTGGGCTTCACTACAGTACTGCAGCAAGCCAGCGACGGAGATGTTGGCCAGGCAGCAAGGTGGTGCATTGAAAAGGCGATGCTCTCTGTAGTTCAGTACAGTCATGGTGAATGCAGAGTGGATCAGAAAAGATCAGGAGGACACTGTCCTATACAAATTTGTTGTGAAGGTCCTTAGCACCTTGTCTAAATAATTTTAATTTATCTGTTCGGATGAGCAGGGGAAGCTTGAACTTGGGCCTCCTCGCCTCGAGGTGGGGACAGTGCTGCACTGCAGAGCCTGAGCACCCTGGTCTACACAACAGCATACAGGAGGGCTTTTAAATACACTCCCCACCCTCGACCCCAGCCTGACACAGCCCGCAGTCCCCACCTTCCCCCTGCCGTCTTCCTGAACTGACTCCTACCTGATATCCTATCCCCTCACCACTCCACACCAACCCCTTATTCCCTCACCCACCTGGCACCCTAACCCCAAACTTACCTCACATACTGACCCTTGTACAATGGTTATCAAAGTTGCTGAACAGCTATATGGCACTTAGAAGGGGCATGGGTTTGATATAGTCTTCTGCTCTGCTGGCTCTGCTATTTCCTGGACAGGACGCCACTGGAACTGCGAGAGTAGAAGTCAATTAAAGCGCAAGAATGTTTTTTCAGTCTGACTGCGGTCAGAGATCCTATTTCCGACATAGGGCGGCATGGTGGCTCAGTAGTTAGCAGTGCTGCCTCACTGCGCCAGGGACCCACGTTTGATTCCACTCTTGAGTGACTGTCCGTGTGGAGTTTGCACACTCTCCCCGCGTTTGTGTGGGTTTCCTGCAGGTGCTCTGGTTTCCTCCCACAGTCCAATCATGTGCAGGTTTGGTGGATTGGCCATGGGAAATTGTCCCATAGTGTCCAGGGATATGCAGGCTTAGGTGTATCAGCCATGGGGAATGTGGAGTTACAAGAATAAGGTAGAGAAGTGGGCCTGGGTGGGATGCTCTTCGAAAGGATCGTTTGGACTCAATGGGCCGAATGGCCTGCCTCCACACTGTAGGGATTCTACGATAGTGTTCCTGACTCTGATTGGAATTTCTGGGCCGTTGTAACAAGAAATTTCAAGGAGTATAACTTTGTTAGTGTATCATTAAATGAAGCTTGATTTATTTTCCATTCAAGATGATTTTCAAAGTGGCAAACGTTTGCAATAGTTGATGATCAGCTCCTTCTAAATCAAGAAACGTCCTTCATTTACCTTTGTAGTAATGTCACCTGCTTAAACAAACAACTTTTCACTTAATCGTATCCAGATTTCTACCCCCACTGGGCAATGCATTGATGCTCTGCCTTGTTGTAATATATTGTAATTATACATTCAGGACACTGAATCTGCTAAATACTGTCTCAGGCTGATTTTACAAGCAAGATATTAAAACAGCAGTGAGATTTAAAATCCATGAAACTAAAAATACCCTGCAGTGACAGGGTATTTATGCAGAACCACACAATAAATTACATAATGAGTGCAGGTGGCTGTTCAGACCTGGACCCGCACAATTTGGTCTACACACAGTCACTATGGAGACTGGAATGTCTGTGGTGGGTGAGACATTTAGCGGTGTGTGTTCATCACAGACACATTGGAAAGCTCGCTTTTAATAATAAATTGGTGTGAATAATAAATTGCTTCCAGGACCATGAGAAACACGTATCAAATAACATCCGCAGTCACATCATCTCAGGTTCAGTGTAGATACTTCACCTTTCAGTATGTGTAGCTTTCACTATGCTCTAACCACTAATCTGCGAACTTTGACTCTACACCCAGACCTTCAGAATGGACTGTCTTAGTGTCCTACAAATGGTAATAGCCTCTTTTAAGCTGTTAGTAATTAGCCAGGGCAGTGAACGTTGACATACTATTTAACTATTGGGGGGTTACATACAAATGCAATTCTCTCCTCTCAAAAGAGGCACATTCACACTTTCAGCAAGGTGAACAGGAGTTTTTTTTACCCTGAAGAAGGGGTCAGACCTGAAACGTCAGCTTTCCTGCTCCTCTGATGTTGCTTGGCCTGCTGCGTTCATCCAGCTCTACACCTTGTTGTCTTTGAACAGGAATTGGATACATGACTGAACTCTCCCCTCCCTAACCCAGCAATTAATGCAGTGATCGGACTGCTGCTCCAGTATTAAATCAGAATCAAACCAGACAATTTCTGGAACAAAAACAGAAGGTTTTTTTTCTTTATTTATTCACGGGATGAGGGCGTCGCTGGCTACGCAGCATTTATTGCCCATCGCTAATTGCCCAGAGGGCAGTTAAGAGTCAACCACATTGCTGTGGATCTGGAGTCACATGTCGGCCAGACCAGGTAAGGATGTCCTTCCCTAAGGGATATTAGTGAACCAGATGGATTTTTCCAACATTGACAATGGATTCACGGTCATCATTAGATTGTTAATTCCAGATATTTATTGAATTCAAATTCCATCATTTGCCATGGCGGGACTCAAATCCAGGTCCCCAGAACATTATCTGGGTCTCTGGATTCACAGTCCAGCAATAATACCTCTAAGCCATCGCATTCCCCTGAGTTGCTGAAAAAGCTCAGCAGGTCTGGCAACATTTGAACCGTTGTGAGGAAGGGTCACCGGATACAAAATGTTCGCTCTGATTTTTTCTTCACAGATGCTGCCAGACCTGCTGAGCTTTTCCAACAAGTTTTGTTTTTTGTTCCTGATTCTCAGCATCTGCAGTTCTTTCAATTTTTATTTAGACAATCTCTGGTCTGTATCGCTCGGTGCCATGTTACCTTTATTAGAGGAATAGGGAATTCACTCAGAGTTTGATGCTGATCTGACTGGACAGTCCATATTTGGAGATTTGGTCGGCACTGATGAGATCAGCCCTTACGTTCTCTATTATCGAATACCAACTGAGCCATTAAGGCATTTAAAAATCCCATTTAGTGCGAGAATAAAAGTTGCATCATTGTCAGGGCTGCATTTGTTTTATGTGCAATGTACCAGAGATCATGACGTATTAGAATCTGCTTGCTGACGTCTTGCACTATTTTCTCTGCACAGCTACCAGAGTTCGGGGGAATAAATCTTAAAGTAAGTCAAATTCAACAAACCTGGGGTCAAAGGGCAAATCTCATTGTAACCTCCAAAGGAAGAGTTTCGGGTCAACTTGCGAGGGTCGATTTTCTGTGGAGTTGCCAATCCAGTGCACAGTGAAAACCTGCGCCACAAGACATGATCCTCCTTCACCGCATGAGTTTTCTATAGAATACAGCAAAGCACTGATAAATCCCAACGCATTTCACAAGAACTTAAAATGCTCTTTCCAGAACAATGCAAATTAATTCCAAGAATTCTCTTCCAGTTAAGCATTCTCCCCTACTTCCCGAATGAGCAAATATCTGCATTCCAGAACCCGGCCAACGAGGCTACTGACAGAATCACAGAATCCCTACAGTGCGGAAGCAGGCCATTCAGCCCATCGAGTCCACACCGACCCTCCAAAGAGCATCCCACCCAAACTCATCCCGCTACCCTGCATTTCCCACGGCCAATCCAACTAACCTGAACATCTTTGGACCTTGGGAGGAAACCAACGCAGACACGGGGAGAATGTGCAAACTCCACACAGACAGCTGCCTGAGGGTGGAATCGAACCCGGGTCCCTGGTGCCGTGAGGCAGCAGTGCTAACCGCTGAGCTAGCCACGAGCTTAAATACTGCCATTTCAAAGGCCAAATGGCCCCGGGTCAGGTAATCGCTGTTGCACACTCTCCAACCAGGGTTCCTGGTGATGAGTGACCCACAGCTGGGTATCTGTCACAATTGAACTTCATTAGCACAGTTCCACTGTGCTCCACTGTGCTCCACTGCTCCACTGTTAGCTGCAAAATTGACAGACTCTCAACCCTCCTCTATAGCTCATTAGAGACAGACGGCTGCCAAGCAAAGACTATGTATGGGCTGGGAACGTGAAATTCCATGCTAAGAACACCACTGCACAGTGCACTGGTGTAAGATGCATGTGTAAATATCAAACAGGAAGTGAAGATAGCCCACTGAGCCTGGACATTTCTATCCTATTGATTTGACAATCAACAATGAAAATGCTAAATTTCGGAGGAGGTTAAAATCAGGAGAAATGCTCAGAAATTCCTGGTTAACTCCTTAAGGCAAGTATGTCCCAGGAACCCATGGTTAATACACATAAACCTGCCCCAATATTTATCAATCTTCCTGGGGTATTCCTCCTCCTTAACTCTGTGCCTGAAGGCAGATCCATTGCACCGCAATCACCACCATGTGTGGGGCAACAGGGAAGACCTAAATCCACCCCAACCAGAACAGGATCAAATTAGGGGCAATGCAGTGGCTCAGTGGTTAACAGTGCAGCCTCACAGCGCCAAGGACCCAGGTTCGATTCCAGCCTTGGGCGACTGTCTGTGTGAAGTTTGCACATTCTCCCCGTGTCTGCGTGGGTTTCCTCCGGGAGCTCCGGTTTCTTCCCACAGTCCAAAGATGTGAGGCTACGTGGATTGGCCATGCTAAATTGTCCATAGTGTCCAGGGATGTGTAGATTAGGTGGATTATAGGGGGATGGGTCTTGGTGGGATGCTCTGAGGGTCGGTGTGGACTCGTTGGGCTGAAGGGCCTGTTTCCACACTGTAGGGATTCTATGATTCTATGAAATCCCATGTCATTGGCACCAATCTGATCCACCTTGGTCATCCTGTCAACCAAGTCCCTATCTAGTTTTAGTTGCTATGGCAACAAATACACGCATGTCACAACTTGGAGCTACAGATAATGGTGATGGAGTCTTCAGTTTCTTTCCATCCCGTGGTTTCTGCTCTAATCACTTGCCATTGGAAGGGTTTACAAGCAGATACTCGATATGTTTGGCAATGCTCTGAATACACCTTCCTTGGCCATCACTTCCTGAATGAAACTTCAAACTGGAACTTCTGGTTCAGAGACAGGGACACTACCCTTTACACCACAGACACGGCCCCACTCCCCCCACCAGAAGGGTTTAAAATTGTTAAGAACAACGTATTGGATAAGCTGTCAATACTTAATGTCATAAATGGAAACCAGATTAGATGCATTCAAGGATATTGAAGAAAATGAGAGTGCAAATTACAGAGGCACTCCCAAATTATCTTTCAATCTTCCTTGGATTTGGGGGAAGGATTGGAGAATTGCAAACATTTACAACCAGAAAGGTTGGCAAGATCAGCCCAGAAATTGCAGACCAGTTGGTTTCAATTTAGGGGGGGATGGGGAAATTTCTAGAAACAATTATTTGGATAGAATTAAGATTCACATGGAATACTGGGAATTATTCCGAAGAGTTGGCGTAGATTTGTTAATGGAAAGTCGCATTGAACTAACTTGCTGGGAGGGCTGAGAAGGAGAGGGATGTTGATATGGTGCACACACACTTCCAATTCAACACAGTGCCAGACAACAGGCTTGCAAGAAAATATATAGGTCATGGAATAAAAGGAACAGTAGCAACATGGATGTAGCACCAGCTGAGGGATACAAAACAGGGAGTTAGCGGATATTTTTTGGTCTTGAAGACATTTGGTAGTGGTGTTCGCAGGATTCAGCATAGGCACCCTTTCACCCAATCTGGATCTTGGTATGCAGGGCACCTCTTCAAAGTTTGTGGATAACACAAAACTTGGGAAGATTCTAAACTGTGGGGAGGGTGGTGTAAAATTTCGAAAAGACATTGACATGGTGGGGGAGGAGATGCACAGGTGCCAAGCGAAGTTCAATGCAGAGAGGGGTGAGGTGATTCACTTACAAAATGAAGCCTGCTGTTTGTGCATGAGCAGAGTGATCTGGATGTACATGTACACAAGTCATTAAAGGTGGCAGGACAGGTACAGTGAGCTGTTAATGAAGTGAACAGTATTGTAGGCTTCATCAATAGGGGAGGAGTATAAGAGCAGGGAGGTTATGACAACTGTAGAAGATAGAAGTTAGATCTCAGTTGCAGTACTGTGTACAGGTCTGCGTGCCACACTGAAAGGACAAAAATCACACAACACCAGGTTATCGTCCAATAGATTTATTTGAAAACCCAAGCTACTAACATCATCCCGCCCCCTTGACCTGTCCGTCCTCCCTGGACTGACCTATCTCCTCCCTACCCACGCTCACCATTACTGGCTCCATCCCCGCCTCTTCGACTTGTCTGCCTCCTCTCCACCTATCCTCTCCTCTATCCATCCGCCTCCCCCCTCTCCCTATTTATTTCAGAACCCCCTTCCCCTCCCCCATTTCTGATGAAGGGTTTAGGCCCGAAACGTCAAGTTTTCCTGCTCCTATGATGCTGCTTGACCTGCTGTGTTCATCCAGCCCCATGCTTGTTATCTCACTTTCAGAGTGTTGCTCCTTCATCAGGTGTAGCCAATGCTCCAAAAGCTAGTGCTTTCAAATAAACCTGTTGGACTATAACCAGGTGTTCAGTGACCTTTGTCCTTGTCCAACAAAGTCCAACACCTGCACCTCCACATCATGGTTACCAGCCACACCAAAGGAAGGAGAGGAGAAAGCTGAGGGGTGATTTGATACAAAACTATGAAGTGCCTGGACAGAGTGGATACGGAGAAAGTGTTGCAAATGAATGGTGAACCAGATGACATGGTTTTAAAGGGCTTTGCTAAAAAAAAAAGCAAATGTCAGGTGAGAAATATCTTTCCAAACAGTGAATGGTTATGATGTGGAATGTACTGCCTGGAAGTGTGGCAGAGGTCAGTTCAATTGAGACATTCGAGAGGGCCTGGATGACCGTAACTGTGTACAATCTTTCTATTCAAACAAAGGCAAGAGATTGGTACTAAGTTAGAATACTAAATGAAACAGTGCAGACATGATGGCCCAAACAGCCTATTTCTGCAGTGGAACAATTGTGATTCTTCATTCCAAACATAGCTCTACAGCATCAGTGTTTCGTGTGTAATCCGAGTACAACTGATGATTTAGTTCTCAATAGGGTCACTGTGCCCTAATTTCTGTCACTTTTTCATGGCACTTACCGCTCCTGCTTTTAAGACACCCCCTTGATAGGCTCATTTACATTAGGACTGCTGCATAAACGTAACCAAGCAACTATCAGAAAGAAGCTCGACATAAATCTGCACTCTCCAACAGTACAAAAGAGACAGCCTGAAGTGGATGGAAATGTCTTTAGCTAGCAGGGCCAAATGGATTATTTCACTTGGTCTCCTCCTGATAGCTACAGCATTAGGTGTTAGCGTATATCCAACTCATTTCATTCCAGGAGACATTAACAAGCATTAGGTATGCTGGCATAGTAAACTCTCTGGGTCCTCATAACATCCCAGATGTTAATTTTAAAGAATTATGTATCAAAAAGTTAGTATTTCCCTATCCACGCTATTACTGCGTACCCATGACATTGGCATCTATGTAACAAAGTGAGAAGTTTCTCAGGCATGACCTACCCATAAACAACAGGATAAATTTGTCAATACCAGCTGTCAACTTCCTAGCCATTCGTCATTGAAGTAAGTTGAGAATTATGAATGAAGTGACAATTCAACAATAATTTGCTTCTTGTAAATGCTAGATTCAAGGACCTGTGCACTGTCTGAATGACTGGGAAAACAGTTACGAAGGTGATGCTACACCTTAAGTAAACTGTTAACAATAATAGATGACCCAAATATGTCTGCCAAGTACGTATGCCAACCAACATGTTGGCTGTTTCATTCTATCCTGTGCCACATAAACTAATAACTCATTCATTGTGACCTCGCATTGTGACCACGTTCCAAACTGCAATTTACAAACAAACTCTTGCCACATGTTAAGAGATAACAAGGTGTGGAGCTGGATGAACACAGCAGGCCAAGCAGCATCAGAGGAGCAGGAAAGCTTGACGTTTCGGGCCTAGACCCTTCTTCAGAAAATGTTATCTTGTTAAAAGGCTTCATATAAAAACATTGTAACCTCACTGTGTCATGACATTGTTCTCTTGCTATGCACATGCTCCCTGAATTTAAATCTGAAAACTACTTCTGTGTTTCCATGATAAGAAGATAAAAAGTCAAAGCAGCAGTTCAGGACTAAAGCAAACATTAGAAATTTCCAGCTCTTGGAGAAAGTGGCCTGGATATCATTATCTACCTGTGTAAGGAGGGAGTGGGGAGGATTAAACTGCTGGCTTTCCTGCAGGTTTGAATATCAGGTGGTGGGTGCCTGGAACGCGTTGCCAGCGGAGGTGGTAGAGGCGGGCACGATAGCGTCATTTAAGATGTATCTAGACAGATACATGAATGGGCAGGGAGCAGAGGGATACAGATCCTTGGAAAATAGGTGACAGGTTTAGATAGAGGATCTGGATCGGCGCAGGCTTGGAGGGCCGAAGGGCCTGTTCCTGTGCTGTAATTTTCTTTGTTCAAACAAATAATAAGAGCAAAGAACACAAATATATAGTGCTGAGAAACCAAGCAGAAACTGTAGATTGCCTTGTTGGACCAGAATTTAAATGACATGTTTAATGTTGGCCAACATGTTAGGAAGATATTTAAGTTTATAGGTGTGAGGCTGGAAAAGCACAGCCGGGCAGACAGCATCAGGGGAGCAGGTTAGTCAGCGTTTTGGGCCATAACTCTTCATCAGGGCAGTCCTGACAAAGGGTTTCAGCTCGAAACCTTGACTTACCTGCTCCTCAAATGCAGTTGGGCCTGCTGTGCTTTTCCAGCCTCACACCTACAGATTCTGGCTTCCAGCATCTACAGCCCTTACCGAGGGAGATATTTAAGCCTTATGTCTACAGCCATTTACTTTGCAGACTGGCTACCAAGTTTTACCAAGCCAGGACAGGGGTAGCATTATGAGTTGTGTTTTAATATTTGCTCTACTGGTGATAAAGAGCAAATGAAACTGAAGGGAGCTCCTTTTTGTTTTAAGAAGCAGGTTCTTAGTTTAAAAACTTAGATTTATTTTTCTGACAGCTCATCTGAAAAAAACAAATTACTTCAAAACTGCCTAGCCATTGGCGGGAACTCCCAGAGAAAAGCCCACAACAGCATCAAATTTGAGCTTACTACTCTGACAGCAGATAGGGAAATGGGGAAGTAAATGAATGCACAGAGATCAAATTACATTAAACATATCTAGTCTTTGTAAATGTCAATTTGAATAAATTCGAAACTTGCCAAGTAAATCAAAATTCCATTTTCTGTCAATAGAGGGAGTCATAACTCACCGGTTTGGTCACAGTGATAAAGAGGAATTATACAGAAAATTGTAAAAGAAACTTATAAAGCCGCCTTTCACGACCACTGGACATCCCAGAGCCTCCTGCAGGCAATGAAATATCTTTGAATTATAGTCACTGTTGTAATTCAGGAAACAGGACAGTTCATTTGTGCACAGCAAGCTTCCACATAGAGCAACGTGATAATGACCAGAGAGACAAGTAACTGGCCAAGATCCTGGAGCAAACTCTCCTGCTCTCCTTCAAAATAGCATCATGGGAAAATTTACATTCACTCGAGGGTGGATGGGACCACAGTTTAACTTCCTATCTGACTTCTGCCTTCAACTGGGATTTCAATCCACAGCGTTGTGACTCAGAGACCACGGCTAAAAAATAAACTTGATAGACGGCCAATAAATGAGACGATTTATTCAGATTTAGCAATACTTCGCAGAACTGCAATCATGTGTTTTGAATAGGAAACCACAGACATGAAAACAGTTTGGAACTTAAAAGTTGTCTTTCAAATGCTTTTATCTAAATCTGTAAGAGATAGGACAGTACTTTTGTGACCATCTGGTGCTACAGAATTTTAGAAATAATAATTTCCCAGCTCTCCTGTTCTCCTCTTCTTGTTGGATACATTTCCAAATTCCAGCCAACTATCCCCCAACTCACTTCCCTTCTAAGCTTTTCCAATGACCTAACCCTGAACTTGTATCTTTCTCCAGTTTCCTTTCCACTTCCTCAAACTCATTGTGAAACTTGAAAGGGTTCAGAAAAGATTTACAAGGATGTTGCCAGGATTGGAGGGTTTGAACTGTAGGGAGAGGCTGAATAGACTGGGGCCATTTTGCCTGGAGCATAGGAGGCTGAGGGGTGAACCTTATAGAGGCTTATAAAATCATGAGGGTCATGGATAGGGTAAATAGACAAGGTCTTTTACCTTGGGCAGGGTGTCCAAAACCAGAGGGCATTGGTTTAAGACAAGAGGTCAAAGGCTTAAACAAGAACTGAGCAGCAACATTTTCATGCAGAGGGCCGTGCATGAATGGAACGAGCTGCCAGAGGAAGTGGGTGGAGGCTTATAGGATTATAACATTTAAAAGGCATCTGGATGGGTACATGAACAGGAAGGGTTTAGAGGGATATGGGCCAAATGCTGGCAAATGGGACTAGATTAATATAGGATATCTGGTCAGCATGGACGAGTTGGACCGAAGGGTCTGTTTCCATGCTGTGTATCTCTATGACTTGATAACCCCTCCTTCCCTGCGTGTCTGCAGTCAAAGATTCAGGGCCCAGGGTCTAGGCCCGAAACGTCAAGTTTTCCTGCTCCTATGATGCTGCTTGGCCTGCTGTGTTCATCCAGCCCCACGCCCTGTTATCAAAGATTCAGGGCCCATTAGGCATGCTGCATCTGCAGTGCTCATTGGGCACTCAGCTCCATTCAATAATTCTGCGTCGTCCTGGCTCTGACAGGCTGCAAGCTGAGCTCATACCAAGCATCTGAATAATCAGTACGGCAAGTCTCACACAACACAGCAACGTACGTAACTAAATAAACCCCACAGGCTCTGCGAGAGTCTCCTCAGTCACCAATTACCCCCGAGACTACCTTCCCAATTAGTGAATAACCAGGGAAAAAACATTCTTGACCTCATCAATACCAATCTACCAGCTACAGTTACATCTGTCCATGACAGTATCAGTAAGAGTGACCATTGTACAGTCCTTGAGAGAAAGTCCCGCCTTCACATTGAGAACAACCTCCATCGTGTTGTGTGGCACTATCACCATGCTAAATGGGACAGACTTCGAATAGATCTAGCAACTCAAGACTGGGCATCCAACAGCAGCAGAATTGTACTCCAGCACAAGCTGTAACCTCATGGCCCGGCATATTCCCCACTCAACCGTTACCATCAAGCCAGGGGATCAAACCTGGTTCAATGGAGAGTGCAGGAGGGCATGCCAGGAGCAGCACCAGGCATACCTGAAGACGAGGTATCAACCTGGTGAAGCCACCAAACAGGACTACTTGCACGCCAAACAGCAAAATCAGCAAGTGATAGACAGAGCTAAGCGATCCCACAACCAACGGATCAGATCTAAGCTCTGTAATCCTGCCACATCCAGTCATGAATCATGGTGGATAATTAAACAACTCACTGGAGGAGGAGGCTCCACAAACATCCCCATCCTCAATGATGGAAGAGCCCAGCGCTTCAGTGCAAGAGATAAGGCTGAAGCATTCAAAGCAATCTTCAGCCAGAAATACCGAGTGCATGTTCTATCTCAGCCTCCTCCAGTGGTCCCCAATATCGTAGATACCAGACCTAAGCCAATTCGATTCACTCCATGTGATATCAAGAAATGGTCGGAGATACTGCAAGGGCTACGGGGTCTGTCAGCATTCCAGCAATAGTACTGAAGACTTGCACTCCAGACCTTACCCCTCCCCTAGCCAAACTGTTCCAGCACAAAGTGATGGAAGGTGTCATCAACAGTGCCATCAAGCAGCACCTGCTCAGCAATGCCCAGCCACCACGGCCAATAATTCCTGACTCATTACAGTCATGATTCAAACATGGACAAAAGAGCTAATTCCAGAGGTGAGGTGAGAGTGACAGCCTTTGACATCAAGGCTGTATTCGACAGAGTGTGGCATCGAGAAGGACTAGCAAAACTGAAATCAATGGGTATCAGGGGACAAACTCTCTGCTGGTCGGGGTCATACCTGACACGTAGCAAGATGGTCGTGGTTGTTGGAGGTCAATCATCTCAGTTCCAGGACATCTCTGCAGGAGTTCCTCAGGGGATTGTCCTAGGCCCAACCATCTTCAGCTGCTTCATCAATGACCTTCCCTCCATCATAAGGTCAGAAGTGGCGATATTTGCCGATGATTGCACAATTCGTGATTCCTCAGATACTGAAGCAGTCCATATTCACATGCAACAAGATCTGGACAACATACAGGCTTGGGCTGACAACACACAAACACCAGGCTATGGCCATCTCCAATAAGAGACAACTTAACCACCACCCTTGACATTCAGTGGGGTTACTATCACTGAATCCCTGTGTCATCTAACATTGACTAGAAACTTAACTGGATTAGCCATATAAACACAGTGGCAATGAGAGCACATCAGAGTGTAGGAATACTGCAGCAAGTAACTCACCTCCTGACTTCCCAAAGCCTGTCCATCATCTACAAGGCACAAGTCAGGAGCGTGATGGAACACTCCCCACTTGCCTGGATGCGTACAGCCCCAACAACACTCGAAGCCTGACACCATCCAGGACAAAGCAGCCCGTTTGATTGGCACAACATCCACAAGCATCCACTCGCTCCACCACCGACGCTCAGTAGCAGCAGTCTGTACTGTCTACAAGATGCACTGCAGAAATTCACCAAAGATCCTCAGACAGCACCTTCCAAACCCATGACCACTTCCATTTAGAAGGACAAGGGCAACAGATATATGGGAACACTGCCCCTGCAAGTTCCCCTCCAAGCCACTCACCATCTGACTTGGAAATATGTCGCCGTTCCTTCACAGTCGCTTGGTCAAATTCCTGGAATTCTCTCCCTCAGGGCATTGTGGGTCAACCTAGAGAATGTGGACTGCAAATAGGTCCAAATAGGCAGCTCACCACCACCTTCTCAAGGGCAACTAGGAACAGGCAATAAATACTGGCCAGCCAGCAACGACCATGTCCCACGAGTGAACAACAAAAAAAGTACAGAGAAGGAACAAGGAATAAGATTAAGTAACAATAAAACATGCATCATAGTATGCTCTGGTTCTTACTCATATTCTGGTTTATTTCACACCCTGTTCTAAAAAGCTGTTATTTGTTAGCCACACCCCTCATTGGTTTATCTTACATCTTTCACAAGCCTCATCACACAGAGGCTTTTTTACTCCTTAAGCTGACAGGGATCTTCAGGGGATTTTTAATCCTTTCCCCCTTGCCTTATTCTTGCCATGTGGAAGTTCTTCTTTTCTCCCCTACTAACGTTTTGATTTATTGGCACTTTATGTCATGGTCTTTCATCTCCGAACTCAGCAGCTCTTCGGTCCCTTTTTGCTGCAGTTTGGAAGCTTTTAAAATTGCAGGCTTGTTGATTGCTGCTCTTTGGTTGAATTGGCTTTCTCTCTGATGATTTTCATCCTGGTTTTGGCCTGTGGACCTTCTGCCTAAAACCTCATTATTTGAGAATCTCGAGGTCACAGAGACAATTGGAACACAATAACCACAAACACCAATTCAACAGTAATTACTGGGTGGCATCAGTGGAAGCACACATCACCATCTGCTCATTTTAACCAAGCAAGTCAATTTATCAACAAATAATGGGTGAGTGGGAGGCACAAATAGAAGATCCTTGATAAACAACTTGATTGGTGATATGATGCTGCTGGGGGTCAGCGTGTGTCAGTCGGTGTGGTTCTTTTAGAATATTTAACATCACTCAGTATGTCTACCATTCAATTAAACTGTGGCTCATCTGCATCTACAAGTACCCATCTTGGTTTCTGACCACAAACAGTTGCTGTTGTGGGCTCCTCAATTATGGGCAAATGGTTCGGTGTGAATTATCAGGAATCTGTTTAGCAGCCAGTCTCAGCAACTGAAAGCTCTGGTTGCGATCCGTCTACAAGTGTGTCTGAGCCCGTGTAGAACTGCACTGCCTAACAGTAAAACACACCGTTCAGAGTGGTCCCAGGGTTCACTCCTGGTCAACAGTCAGTCACCAAGCCCTGATGGCTGGGGTGGGATCCTAAATTGATCACAGTTGCCCCAGGAGGGGACCATAGCAAATTTGGCATGTGTACTTCAGAGACTCCATGGTTAACACAACAGCCTCCTGTTGGAAGGTATCGCATGAAGCACATTTTGGAAAAGTAGCTCTTTGCCCACAACACAAAATGGCTGCTCACACCGTTGACACTCGCTCATTTGGCTGAGTCTGCAATGCAGACTTATGCCAACAGCATCGATCCAGTTCCTGTGTTGGCTGAGATTATCATCAACCTTACACCATTTCAATCTCATCCCTGACTGAGGTATGGTGACCCTCAGGTAAAACCACTTTAATGAGAGAGCAGCCTGCTTAGACTATGCCAATTTTACCCCATTTCATCAGGCAGACCGGAAATACCTTTAATACCTTTTGTATGCAAACAGCAAGTGGAAATAATGTTAAAATAGTAACAAATGGACTGCACAGAAATGTGTACAGCATTTTTACGACTGTATTGCAGGGCAGTTTTACTTCACCAGTTCCTTAGTAATTGCTCAGCAGTATGGCACCCATCTGAAAATAGCTGGACCATATCAACACCACCTCTCGATAAACAGAACAGCAGGGTAAGATTATTTGCAGGTACCAGGGAGCCTAAGACCCAGAACTGTTTGATTTAAAATGAACAAACATAAGGTGCCTTTGTGGGCAGTGCAGTAGAATAATATAGCTGTTATTTAATGAGTAAATAATTATAGTGCTATATTGACATTCATGGATGACTTTATGAAAACAAATAGTTAGATAACCATATGCATAACCAGCAATTAACCATGAGATTATGAGGCATTGTGCTCCATGCTTCCTTTTGGTTTGAGTGACATGGAATGAGAGCCAAGGCCCACACTGCAGAATGTCACCCAGAATATCACAGGGCAATAGGCCTGAAGGTAGAAACTGGTTGAATAAATACTTTGATTTAAAGCATCTTGGAACTATTCAGAAAAAAGACAGAGATAAGAGTTTTACATCTCTGAGACCTAGGGAAAGAACTTGTTTAAAAACACAAGAGTGTGATGTACTTGATCTCGTTGTGGTGAAGATGCAGAAGTAAGATTAAGCAGGGCGATACTGTTTGAGGTGATAAGATCAAAGAACAAAAAACGTTCAGTGGAGCCAATACAAGATAGCACTGATAAGGTTATAAATCATGGTTGTGATGGACAGAGACAGATCAGACACTAGATGTTCAATTTCTGCCAGACGTTGTTGGAAATCTACTGGCTAACTTATCCACACTGGCAATGGGCAAGCTGGTTAGCATGGAACTGAGAAGCATGGCCACACTGTCTGTTCTGTGATAATATTGAGCATAATTCATCCCCACCAGCACAAGTTGCTGTATTACTCCCCTCAGACGAGAAGCTACACCTGCCAATCTTTGCCATATACCGAGCTAATGTGTGGTACAGAAGAATCTCCTTAGACAAGAGTATTCACCAAGTACAGGTTAGTAGCATTAGTATGCTAACGATGGAAAAGTGAATGGGAATGAAATTTCACTGAATAACACTAAAACAGGAACACAGTAAAAGCACCCAGAAGTCCTCTGCAATACTTAACCTCACCAGTAACATTACAGAACCTGCATTATTTGAAAACCTTTATGCTTACAACCAAATATATCTCTCCACCGAGGAAGCATGCTTGAGTCAGGCAGTGCTCCCGGTCTACTTTACACACTGGCCACAATGTTGAAATGAAAAGGAGTCTTTCTGCTGTCAACTTCAATTAGCAAAAACCACGATTTCACCCATTAATCTGAGCACTTCCAAACCCCTGATTGTGACTTTTCCATTAAGGCCACTTGGGACCTATCTAGTGGAAACACGGAGTAATATAGGACACATTTGAACTGCAGATTGATTCACTGAGGTAATCTTTAAAACATTTTGTACAGAAGTGTTCCTCAATCTCTCAGTTGCTTACAGTCTTGCCTACAGCCTCCAGCTCAGGCACATCATTTCACAAAAAGGAAAATGGACATCTGGAACTCACTCCTCAAAAAAGACCAAGTTCAGATTAAGTCAAAAGAAATTTTCAATGCAATCAGCAGGCTCTTCTTGAAAACAGCATTTGTGGATTATGGGATAGATGAAGCTAAGTTACAGGTCAGTCAGGATCTAACTGACAGGCAAAAACAGCAAACACCAGAGCTCGCTCTGGCACTGGTGCGATACAGAGCTCACAGTCAACAGTTCTACAAGGCAGGACATCCACCCGAGTTAGGGACAGAAGTCTCACCTCAAAGCAATTAATGCTGTTCCCAATGTTAAATTGTTGTGTGTCAGCAGTTGGGATTGTGGACATGCTTCCCACTGATTTTTTTTAAAGTGGGAATAGCAGAGACCACAGCAGTCTATAAAATCCAGTCAGAACATGCAAACTGCTAAAAAGGTGGCGCTTTATGGAAAACAAGGTCAGTAGGGCATCATTCAAGAGTTGGATGTGTATTAATGCCAAAGACTCACTTAACAGGCTACTGATTACAATTGCACAGTCAAGGAAAAGGATGCCAAGGAGTGTCCCTGCAATCAGTCTTCCACCAACAGTAGTACTCTGTGCTCAATGAACACCTTAAAAATGGGAAAATGTCCCCAGATCCCACAAAAAGTGGAGGGACAAAAATAAGATGAGCAGCTGTTGGAGAAAGAATGAGGGGTGTGAATCAAAACTGTAATCAAAGAAGTTGACAAGTTACAGGGCCAACTGGAAGCACTATCCTGAGCCGTTCTAATATAGCTTGCAGCTTGTAGTTGTTGACTAACACAAGGTGCGCCAGGAGGACAATCAATGCAGTAAAAGACACTCTGGTTTGTTCAAAACCTGTTGGACTTCTAATGCAAAGAGTTTTCTACGACCAACTATTGCAGATTGGCGCATTCCAAGGTCCATCTGTTGAAGGACCCACTCAAGATTAGGACTACTGCTGCCGAAGCACAAAGGGGAAAATGTCACTACCCAAGACTTTCAGTCACAGTGCACCAAGGGAAAGGAAACTGTAGAAACCCCTTGGGCTATAAACCTTCTCAGAACATACATTTTCAATATTCTTGATTCTGAATGTATTGGGGCACCTCAAAATGGAATGTGATGTATGGAATTTTCTGTATGCATTTTCTGTAATTTCCAATGTGAAATGTTTTGCCTTTGAGATGCATGTCTGATATGGAATGCACTTTGTAAAAATTATCTGTTTCAGTTGTGTTTAATAGAACATACTGTTTTAAGCCAAGTTGAATTTTACTTCCAGTTGGTTACTATTCATGTCAAAATTATTTTGTCATTTTTTTCTTTTACAAATGTCACGAATAAAGCATGTTCTTGGAGGGGGGAGAGGAAATGGAAAAAGTACTACAATGCTTGCAGCGCATTTCTAGTTTCTATTTACCTAGTTTAGCTGCTGCATAGTGAGAGAGAAATAAAAAGGAGGAATTTGTGACAAATTATGAATAATGTTTTAAATGAATTTAAATTAAAATAAAATGATTCTGCACATCGTTACTGGAAAAATTCTGATACCAGTATTGAACTTGAGCCCAGAGGAGTTACATCTATTCTCTCATGGCTTCCATAGGTAGGTCTGACTGAATTGGGTTCTACCCCCTCCTCACAAGTCAGACAGAAATCAAATTTTCACATGTCTGTTTGCTCAATCCAATCTCATTAACAAGCGAAGTCATACATTACTGCAAAAGGCAGCTTTGTTTGCAGATCATTGACAGTATCTACAGAGGATAGTTAAGGGTTGTTAAAATCCTGTCACTGTCTGCATCCATGAACTAATTAGGAAGAACGTGAACATCTGCAGGCTCCATACAATTGAATGCACAAATACATCATTCTCCAAAACAGGGTTAGGGACTGTATAAGGAAATAAATAGCCAAACTTTATGGTTTTGCAAAAAGTTACAACAGCTCAAATGATGCTTTGTCTCCAAGTCTACAAATATTCCATTCTTGTTTTTCCAATGAACCATAGTCCTCAGACTCACAATGACTATCAGATTAGCTCTGTCCCACCCAGCCACAGTACCTCACCCAGCTACTTCCAAGTACAGGGTTTGGTAGAGACCAGCTATTCAATCAATTTGCATTTTTGTTTAAAAATCACATCCAAAACCTGCTAGAGTTCTGGCAGAATCAGCATACTGTGGTTAAACAAGTACTGAGCCTCCGATCCTGAGGACACTCGTTGTCTGTCACCAAAGTATCTGCTGTATGACACAACCAAGCAATCCAGTCAAAACTACAGAAAGTTCAATCCCCCAACAGCAACAATGATCCATCTTTAGAAGGCCAGAAAGGGAAGAAACTGTACTTTCTGGCTCATTGCTACATGTCCTGGAAGGCAGGGCGATTTGGTTTGGCATGATTTAGATTCACTTTGTTTCTTCTGCAGGCACATTCAGGAGACTGGCTGTACTCACAGGCAAGTTCTTGCAAGAGTAAAATGTCACATTTCTAGCTTTCCCCTGAGTATGGACCTCTTCCAGTACTGAGGCAAGGTGATCAGGTCCAGCCAAGTAAAAAGCGCTGATCTCTACTAGCAAGACAGGAAATCAAACTGCTATTGCTAAAACAGAAAACAAGGCGCTAGTCATACTTTGGCACCTGAAGCACAAGATCAAAACCATTCTATGCAAGGTGCTCCTTGTTGATGCAGGCATGTTCACTACCTTGCTTTTACAAAAGCAGCCTTGGGGCATCTCGTACTGCTGCACTGACAGGCATGGTGTCACCATCAGACAGATGGCTTAAACCAAGAAATAAGTGGGAAAGCCGACATTAAAATGTAAGCTGAACGGTCAATGTTGAAACACAACTAATTTGACTCATGCCTCCTGTGAGCCAGTGCCAACCAGAATAATCAAATCAGAACATGCCTAGAGTTGAGAATTTGAGGTGTAAATCTTCTCCTTGAAGGTTAAGGTGAAGTGTTGATCAGCTTCAGCACAATTTGAGGAAGCAAGCAAGTGGGGTTCACACATGGACCGGAATAACCAGCATTCCCTCTGGCTCTTGGACGCTCTAGTCGGCCTTAGAACAGTGTCCATTCCTGCAATAGCATTTATAGTTTATGATCCTATCACATGCTCCCTAAGTTCAGGATTAGAACAAATCTCCTGCAGTAACTATTACTACATCATTCAGATTGGCGAATTTCAACTTTAACTCATGCCCTTGTCTAGTCTTGGTAATTCCAATGCACTTGTAACTGGCCTCCTACATGGAACCCTTCACAAACTTGAGGTCATCCAAAACTTTGATGCTTGTGTCCTCACTCACATCAGGTCCTAACCAACTACCCAACCTTGTGTTCACTGACCTACACTGGCTTCTTGGTCAAGCAACCATTGCTTTAAAAATTCTCATCCTTTCAAATTCTTGCAAGGCCTTCACTCCTCGATGTTTCTGTAATCCTTCTCCAACCCCAAAACCCTTCGAGATATCTGCTCCCTCAGAGATAGTAAGAACTGCCGATGCTGGAGTCAGAGATAACACAGTGTGGAACACAGCAGGCCAGGCAGCAGAAGAGCAAGAACGTTGACATTTTGGGTCGGGACCCTTCTTCAGAACCTGAAAAGTCAGTTTTCCCGCTCCTCTGATGCTGCCTGACCTGCTGTGTTCCTCCAGCTCCACACAGATATCTGCTCATCTACTTTTGGCCCCTTGAGTATCCCCGATTGTAATCACTTCATTATGGATTGCTATACCTTCAGTAGCCTTTGTCCTGGGCTCTGCAATGTCCTCCCCAAACCTCTGTCTTAAAGATGCTCCCTAAAACATAGCCTTATGACCAACGTTTTGAGCATCTACCCAAATGTCATCTTTAGTTCACTGGGTGATGAATTTTGTTTTATTATTGTGAAGTCTCTTGGACCATTTTGCTACGTGTAGCATTATTGGCTTTCTCAAACGTGCCATCTTTCAGATGAGATGTTAAACTGTCGTCTCATTTGCCTTTGAGCCGATGCAAGATATCTTATGGCAGAATTCAAAGACAACTTCCCTCTGGTTTACTCAGCAATATTTATGCTTCAAACAATGCCAGCAAAATGGATTATCTGGTCATTTATCTCACTGCACACATAAACGTACTCAAACTGCAAAGTAGCTGCTGCGTCTCCCTATGTTCGTGACCACACCAGCTGAGGAAAGGTAATTTCAGAGGAAAGTACAGAGGCAGAAGGACAGACCGGGAAAGGAGAGAGAGACAGGAAGACAGAATAGAAAGAAAGACAAAAGGCACATGCAGAATTTATGCGGGAGTCAGTCGAGAACTGAAGCATATGACCTGCTTTCATTTCGGTCTTAAGTGGGTTCATTCAGGCATCTAGTTCCCAACATACAGACCTTTTACACTGCCAATCACAAATCATACATAAACTTGTCAGAATCAGTAAGGGCTGATGGCTGGGGAAATAAACACATGAAGAAAACACACAGTTAGAAACTTAGAGACAAAGGGAAACACACGGAGGGAGACAAAGTGGAACTGACAGAGGGGTAAACAGAGATAGAGACACAAAACTATAGGGAGGTACAGAAACAGAAAATAAGGTACACTCAGGTAGACAGGAAGATATTGCATAAGACCAGCTAAGGCAGCAAGGGATAAATATTGAACAAAAAACAAACAGAAATAAACCAAGACAAGGAAGAGCAAGACTGGTCATTTCAAGAAAATAAAGGATTTCTATATATTGTTAGAATACTGCTGTGGTACAGGAGGGAACACATTCTGTGATTGGCAGAATATTTTTTCTTGGTCAAGACAAGCTTTTATCCAGCGAATTGACTTCTTTATACTTATTCTTTTTCGGGTTTTCACAAGAACATTGTATTTCAGTCTATGAAGGAGACTGAATATGGCCACTTAGAGCGTGGTATCAGAGACTGCCTTTGGCTTATTGTGCTGGGGTCCCCTTGAGTACAGGCTATTCCCCTTCAATTGGCTGAGTCTTGCTGACAACAGAGGTAAGTTTCCTGGTTTTGCGTCTGAGCTAAAATGGCACAGCAAGGTAGCAATAGATTGAAAACAGAAGTAGCTGGAGAAACTCAGCAGGTGTGGCAGCATCTTCGGAGAGATAAATAGTTAATATTTCAAGTCCAGTGACACTTGGTCAGAACCATTCTGATGAAGAGTCACTGGATTTGAAATTTTAACTCTGTTTCTCTCTTTAGAGATGCAGCCAGACCTGCTGAGTTTCTTCAGCAATTTCCCTTTTTATTCCCAATCTCCAGCATAGAACATAGAACATTACAGCGCAGAACAGGCCCTTCGGCCCTCGATGTTGCGCCGACCTGTGAAACCATTCTGAAGCCCATCTAACCTACACTATTCCATCATCCATATGTTTATCCAACGACCATTTAAATGCCCTTAAAGTTGGCGAGTCTACAACTGCTGCAGGCAAGGCATTCCATGCCCTTACTACTCTCCGAGTAAAGAACCTACCTCTGACATCTGTCCTATATCTATCACCCCTCAATTTAAAGCTATGCCCCCTCATGCGTGCCATCACCAACCGAGGAAAAAGGCTCTCACTGTCCACCCTATCAAATCCTCTGATCATCTTATATGTCTCTATTAAGTTACCTCTTAACCTTCTTCTTTCTAACGAAAACAGCCTCAAGTCCCTCAGCCTTTCCTCACATGACCTTCCCTCCGTACCAGGCAACATCCTGGTAAATCTCCTCTGCACCCTTTCCAATGCTTCCACATCCTTCCCATAATGCGGCGACCAGAACTGTACGCAATATTCCAAGTGCGGCCGCACCAGAGTTTTGTACAGCTGCAACATGACCTCACGGCTCCAAACCTCAATCCTCCTACCAATAAAACCTAACACACCGTACGCCTTCTTAACAACCCTATCAACCTGGGTGGCAACTTTCAGGGATCTATGCACATGGACACCAAGATCTCTCTGCTTATCCACATTACCAAGAATCTTACCATTAGCCCAGTACTCTGTATTCCTGTTACTCCTTCCAAAGTGAATCACCTCACACTTTTCCGCATTAAACTCCATTTGCTACCTCTCAGCCCAGCTCTGCAGCTTATCTATGTCCCTCTGTAACCTGCAACATCCTTCCGCACTATCCACAACTCCACCGACTTTAGTGTCATCCGCAAATTTACTAACCCATCCTTCCACGCCCTCATCCAGGTCATTTATAAAAATGACAAACAGCAGTGGCCCCAAAACAGATCCTTGCAGTACATCACTAGTAACTGAACTCCAGGATGAACATTTCCCATCAACCACCACCCTCTGTCTTCTTACAGCTAGCCAATTTCTGATCCAAACCGCTAAATCACCCTCAATCCCATGCGTCTGAATTTTCTGCAATAGCCTACCGTGGGGAACCTTATCAAACGCTTTACTGAAATCCATATACACCACATCAACCGCTTTACCCTCATCCACCTGTTTAGTCACCTTCTCAAAGAACTCAATAAGGTTTGTGAGGCACGACTTACCCTTCACAAAACCGTGTTGACTATCCCTAATCAAATTATTCCTTTCTGGATGATTATAAATCCTCTCCCTTATAATCCTTTCCAACACTTTACCCACAACGGAAGTAAGGCTCACTGGTCTATAATTACCAGGGTTGTTTCTACTCCCCTTCCTGAACAAGGGGACAACATTTGCTATCCTCCAGTCTTCTGGCACTATTCCTGTAGACAATGACGACAAAAAGATCAAAGCCAAAGGCTCTGCAACCTCCTCCCTAGCTTCCCAGAGAACCCTAGGATAGATCCCATCCAGCCCAGGGGACTTATCTATTCTCACACTTTCCAGAATTGCTAACACCTCCTCCTTATGAACCTCAATCCCGTCTAGTCTAATAGCCTGTATCTCAGTATTCTCCTCAATAACATTGTCTTTTTCATGTGTGAATACGGATGAAAAATACTCATTTCGCGCCTCTCCTATCTCTTTGGACTCCACGCACAACTTCCCACTACTGTCCTTGACTGGCCCTAATCTTACTCTAGTCATTCTTTTATTCCTGACATACCTATAGAAAGTTTTAGGGTTTTTCTTGATCCTACCTGCCAAAGACTTCTCATGTCCCCTCCTAGCTCTTCTTAGCTCTCTCTTCAGGTCCTTCCTGGCTAACTTGTAACTCTCAAGCGCCCTAACTGAGCCTTCGCACCTCATCTTTACATAAGCCTCCTTCTTCCTCTTGACAAGAGGAAGACTAACTTCTTTAGTAAACATCCGCAGCTCATAGTTTTATTTTGGTAGCAGCATAAGCCAGTTTTTAAAGTTTGAGAAGATTTGTAGCTCGGGTTGAGGATGAGGCTGTAGGCTTGATCGCCAAGCCAGTGTGTTTGGTTGCAGACGTTTTGTCACCCTGCTAGGTAACATCGTCCGTGCACCGCCGGTGAAGCGTTGGTGTTCTGTCCCACTTGTTATTTATAAGCCTCAGTTTGCTGGGCTGGTTGGCATCACTTTCAGTTCTGTTTTTCAGTGGTTTCTACACAGGGTCTAATTCAATGTAGCAGGAAATTTGACGTTTTGGGTCAGGACCCTTCTAAAGAAATGCCTTCAGAATTGCATTTCTGAAGAAGGGTCCCGACCCACAACGTCAACTTTCCTGCTCCTCTGATGCTGCCCAGCCCGCTGTGTTCCTCCAGCTCCACACTGTGTTATCTCTGACTCCAGCATCTGCAGTTCTTACTATCTCTGTCTAATTCAATGTGTTTGTTAATGGAGTGCCAGTTGGAATACCAGATCTCCAGGAATTCCCTGGCGTGTCTCCGTTTGGCTTGTGTGATTACTGATGAGTTGTCCCAGTCGAATTCATGTCCCTTGTTGTCCGTGTAGTGAGGCCAGTGACAACTGGTCGTGTCTCTTGGTGTCTAGTAGGTGTTCATGTATCTGTATCGTCAGTTTTCTTCTGGTTTGGTCGATGTAATGTTTCTCACAATCCTTGTGAGGTATTTTGTATATAACCCCAGTTTTACTGGTTTTGGGTATGGGGTCCTTTACGTTTGTCAGTAGCTTTCGTAGGGTGGTTATCGGTTTGTGGGTTACCCTGATACTTACGGGTCTGAGTAGTCTTGTGGTCATCTCTGAAATGTCCTTGATGTACGGTAAGGTGATTAGTGAGCCTGGTCGTGTTGTGTCTTCCTGTTGTGGTCTGTCTCGGAGGTAACGGCGGATTGTGCTTTTCGAGTATCCATTCCTTTTGAAGACTCCGTGTAGGTGCTCCTGTTCTGCTTTGCATAGTTCCAGGTTGCGGCAATGTGTTGTGTCTCATTCATAAAGTGTCCTGATGCCACTCCGTTTCTGGGCGTTGGGGTGGTTGCTGGTATAATTGAGTATCTGGTCCGTACATGTGGTCTTTCATAATATGTTAGTCTGGAGTTCCCAATTGTTTTTGCGTTCTACCATTACGTCCAGGAAGGGTAGTCAGTTATTCTCTTCGCTTGTGAATTTTATTGCGGTGAGGATATTGTTTATGTGTCGGTGGGTTTCTTCTAGTCTTGTGCGTTTGATAATCAGGAAGGTGTCATCTACATATCAGACACAGAGTTTGGGTTGGATAGTGGGGAACGCTGCCCGTTCTAACCTTTGCATTAGAGCTTCTGCAATCAGCCCTGATATTGGGGAGCCCACTGACGTGCCATTGATTTGTTTGTATATGCTGTCGTTGAAGGTGAAGTGGGTTGTGAGGCACAGAGCTAGTAGTTCCATGTCGGTGTCCTTATTGATGTTGTTGGTGTCCTGGGGTGCCTACCTAAATGATTTGTCCAGTAGTGTGGCAACTGTCTCTTTGGCTAGGTCGATGTTAATGAATGTAAATAGTGCTGCAATGTCGAAGGGTAGCATCATTTTGTCCTCTTCCATCCTGGTGTGCTTGACGATGCTGAAGAATTCATGGATAGAGTGGGTAGTGTTGTCAACTAAGCATTTCAATTTCTGTTGTAGTTCTTTGGCAAATCTATATGTTGGCGTGCCTGGTAGTGAGACAGTGGGTCTGAGGGGGAACACCCCTGTTTGTGTACCTTGGGAAGTCTGTAGAAGTTGGGTGTATTGGATCCCTTTGGCTTCAACCCAAACCTTGGGTCCAGTACGTAAATGACACCTTCATGATTATCAAATGCACAAAACTGAAACAAACCCACTGACACACAAACAACATCCTCACCGGGGTTAAACTCGATTCCCGGTCAGGGTATAGGAGCTTTGTACTGATTTTGGGGTGGCACAGTGGTTAGCACTGCTACCTCACAGAGCCAGCGACCCGGGTTCGATTCCACCCTTGGGTGTCTGTCTATGTGGAGTTTGCACATTCTCCCAGTGTCTGCATGGGTTTTCTCCAGGTGCTCCGGTTTCCTCCCACAGTCCAAAGATGTGCAGGTTAGGGTGGTTTGGCCATGCTAAATTGCCCGTAGTGTTCAGGGATATGTAGATGGAAAAGTATGTTACATGGAAAAGTGTAATGGGTCTGGGTGGGGTGTTCTGAGGGTCTGTTGGGTTGAAGGGCCTGTTTCCACACTGTAGGGATTCTATGAAATAAAAGATCACGAAAGAAGATGAGAACAACAACTGACCATCCTTCCTGTAGAAGGGTCACCGAACCTGAAACGTTAACTCTGATTTCTCTTCACAGATACTGCCAGACCAGCTGAGCTTTTCCAGCAAATTCTGTTTTTGTTCCCAATTTACAGCATCCACAGTTCTTTCAGGTTTTAATTGGAATTTTCCCCTTTGACACTCAAACGTAGCACTTCTTCAAAGTCTCCTAAAGATATGTTAATAGTCGTTCTCAATTCATTTCCAATTTTGATAGAAGTATGGCACCATAGCAAGGAGCATCCAACTGGAGGTGAATTTCCTTGCAGCTTCCAGTATGCCTATGGCTTGAATCCTGTCCTCTTTCTAACATGCTTCCTCCAAAGAACAGTTGAAATTTAGCTACTCTGTCCTCATTATACACTTCCACAGTCGGCTTTTTATAGGATTCTGCTCGTGATTATTTTAGGAATACAGATGCAGGAAAATGGCATACTGATGACACTCACGCATAATCTGACCTTCGGAAATGCCAAATATAAAGTCTTTTTAGAATTTCAAACATGCATAATGAATATGATGGTACAATGGGAGAAGTTTTAAGAGTCGCGTGAGAGTTGGAAAACATCGAATGTAGATGGGGGGTCTTCTCTCCTCATATTTCCTTTTGCAAGGGCACTCGAAAGCGACACCAAATACCCAGCCTTCAGAGGTGGATAGTTAATTATCAGCAATTAAATGTCCACTGAGGGGGATCAACTGGTGATACTGCTGGGAACTTTATATATGTTTAAGTGTTCCAAGGGAGCCCCCTCTTGACATTCGCTCACCTTAACCAGTAATGCCCTCTTCTCCCAGTGGAGCAACTGACCAGCCAAAGTTACTGGCACTACCACAGACCCTCTGATATGTACAGCCCCAGGCTGATGGGGAAACACAAAGGTGATCAGTGATTTATTGGCCATCTCTGGAACGTTCATGCAGTCAAGTGGACCTCAGAGACCAACGGCATCAGGTTTTGTTTGAGAATTTTAAGGAGTAAGATCCCACCCACTGTTCCTTCATGGATTGCATTGTCGGAACAAAATTCACTCCCTTCTTCCCCGAAGATGCTGACGAAAATTAACACCAGAAGAATGTTAGGATGTTTATGAGTAATAAGAGTAAGATACGGGACTGGGTTTATTTTTCAACGCGGGTAGAAATTGAAAAGGGAGAGCTGGTGGATCCTTCTGCATCTTGCCAAGCTACATCCAGCCAGTGTATGGCAGGAAGTTAATCAGCTGCAGGATAATGCTGTCCTCATCCCACAGTGTTCCGTCACAGCAGGAAGCACCAGAATAACAATCTGAACCGGCCCTGTGAACAGCCCTCTGTCTTTCACAGGAGCTGAGATCACTTTCTCTTACTAGACCAAGATGAGTTAACACTCACCACAGATGAGAGGCTGAACCTGTGTAGTTCCTGGCCCGTGCTGTTCAGTACTGTACCAGGCGCCCATGTAAAGTGCAGAATGAGTGGGAGGTGATGGAATGGAACGTCATTTCAAAGATTAAAGAAATAAAAGGAACAGCTTCATCCCAGCTGTTATCAGACATATAGACCTCCATATCGGACCTCTCATATATTAGAATTGTTCTTTCTCTGCACTGCTCTACAGCTGTAGCACTAAATTCTGCATTCTGTTCTATTACTCTGACGTACTAATGTATGGTGTGATTGGTCTGGACAGGACTCAAAATAATACTTTTTGCTGTGTCTCTGTGTTATGTGACAGTAATAAATCAAATATTTGTCCACGATACCCCCACTGTCTTTTTGGTTTCTTAATGACAACACAGCATGAAGAATAGGCTAAAGGAATAGTTAGAGACAAAACAAAACTGCAGATGCTGGAATCCAAGGCAGACAAACAGGAGGCTGGAAGAACACAGCAGGCCAGGCAGCATCTGGAGGAGAGGAGCAGTCAATGAAATGGTGACTTCTCCTTTCCTCCAGATGCTGCCTGGCCTGTGTTCTTCCAGCCTCCTGTTTGTCTACTCTGAAGGAAAAGTATTCAAGACTACACATTTGCAGCTGAAGAACATGAAAGAGAGATCTATAATCTGAATGATAAATGGTGAGATAGAAAGTAACACTGCGGGTTTTATCAGTAAGAACAGTCAAATGAATTGTTCAATAAAACAGGCAAGCTTTGTTTGCGAGCATTACAGGCAGATCATAGTAAGCAAGGGCATACAGATCATAGGGTGAGAAAAATGGACAGAGTTAGGCATACAAGGACAGGACATGTGCTAGACAAGATCAACATTAGCAAAATCAGCATTATTTGAGGTTCAACAGTCTGATAATGGCCAGCAAGAAGCTGTTCCTGAACCTGCTTGCGCGTGTGTACAGGATTCTGTATCTTCTGCCGGATGGAAGAGGTTGTAGGAGGTCATTACCAGGCTGCAATGGGTCTTTGATGATGTTGGCAGCCTTTCCACGGCAGCGAGCCGTGTAAATAGAGTCCATGGATCGAAGGTTGGCTTCCGTGATGGTCTGGGCTGTGCACACCACCTTCCGCAGTTTCTTATGGTCCTGGGCAGAGCAGTTACCGTACCAGGCTGTTATGCACCCAGACAGTATGCTTTCTATGGTGTGTCTGTAGACGTTGGTGAGGGACCTTATGAACATGTCACATTTCCTGAGCCGCCTGAGGAAGAAGGGGTGTTATTGTACCTTCTTGACCATCACATGTACGCGGCAAGTCCAGGACAGGCTGCTGGTTATCATCACTCCAAAGAACTTGATGCTCTTCACACTCTCAACCTCTGCTCCATTGATGTAGATGGGGGTGGGTTCTCCTTCTTATTTTCTGAAGTCAATGATCAGTTCTTTAGTTGTGCTGACGTTGAGTGAGAGGTTGTTATCATTGCAATACATCACCAAGCCCTCTATCTCCTTTCTGTATTCTGACTGATCGTTGTTAGATATCGTCCCACTGCAGTGGTGTTGGCAGTGAACTTATAGATAGTGTTCATTCAGAATTTGGCAACACAGTCATTGGTGCACAGGGAGTATAGTAGGGGGCTGAGGATGCTTCCTTGAGGGGGGGCTCCAGTGTTGAGTGTTACTGTGGAGGAGGTGCAGTTCCCTCTCCTCACTCATTGTGGCCTGTGGGTCAGAAAGCTGAGGGTCCAGTTGCAGAGGTCGGAGCCGAGACAAAGATCAGGGAGTTTGGAGATCAGTCAGGAGGGAACAATGGTGTTGAAGGTGGAGCCGTAGTCAATGAGCAGGAATCTGATGTAGGTGTCTTTCTTATCCAGATGTTCCAGGGATGAGTGCAGAGCTAGGGATATGGCATCCTCTGTGGGCCTGTTACGTCAGTAGGCAAACTGTAGGGTATCAAGGCAGGCTGGGAGGCTGGAGATGATGTGGGTCATGACCAGTCTCTCAAAGCATTTCATGATTATTGAAGTCAGAGCCACTGGGCGGTAGTCATTAAGGCACATTGCATGTGTTTTCTCGGGTACGGGGATGGTGGTGGTCTTCTTGAAGCAGGTGGGGACTTTGGCCTGTGGGAGGTAGATTGCTCAGAAACCTCCCAGCATAATGAGAAAGACCTTCCCTCTTCTGTGAGATGGTTAGAGGTCTATTGTATTAATTAATAAAAAGGGAGCAATTGTTCACCTCTATCGAATGCAATAAAGCAATTCAATCATTTGAGATTAAATCTATTCTTTTGTCCAACTGTTCTTTCTCCTTGGGCTGTACTTCCACCTATGTTTAGTTCTCACCCCCACCCCACCCAATTTTCTGCATTAAAATAAAACTTTCCACACTACCATCTGTTCTGAGGAACATCAGTGCACCTGAAAAGTTAACTCTGATTTCTCTCCACAGATGCTGCCAGATCTGCTGAGCTTTTCCAGCAGTTTCGGTTTTTGTTTCAATCATTTGAGATTTGGGAATTATCTTAATAATCTTGAAAAGTAACAGACCAGCTGAGGAGACATGTGGTGCTTTGTTGTGGACAGTTTTACAATCAAAGCAGGCTAAGCTGCTGTCATTATCCTGTGACTGACCTCTCTGAAGCTGCAGTTAGTCCCCTCTAAATAGGGAAGGGAATTAAACTGTACAATTATATTAACAATTTCTTAAACAAAATTCAACTACAGCCACCACTGCTTATTGAAGACACGTTGTCTCCATCCCAGATGAGCTCTGGAGGTCTGTGTCTAACTCTATTTAACAGGCTGCATGGTGGCTCAGTGGTTAGCACTGCTGCTTTGTGGTGCCAGAGACCTGGGTTCAATTCCTCCTCTGGTTAATTGCATGAAGTTTGCACATTCTCCCTATGTTGGCTTGGGTTTTCACTGGATCCTCCCACAGTGCAAAGATGTGCAGGTCAGGTGTATTGGCCATAGTGTTCAGGGATGTGCAAGCTTGGTGGATTAGCCAGGGTAAATGCAGGGTTATGGGGAAAGTGGTAATCCAGATGGCTCTTTGGAGGGTCATTATAGGCTGCGTGGCATCTCTCTGCATTATAGGATTTCTATGATAGTTCATGCCATTGTTACTTGGAACAGCTCAGTGGTTAGCACAGCTGCCTCACAGCGCCAGCAATCCAGATTCGATTCCACCCTTGGGTGTCTGTCTGTGTGGAGTGTGCACATTCTGCCTGTATCGGCATGGGTTTCCTCCTACAGTCCAAAGGTGTGCACGTTAGGTGGATTAGCCATGCTAAATTGTCCGTAGTGTTCTAAACTAGGTGGGTCAGCCATGGGAGATGTCAGGTTACAGGGATAGGGTAGCAGGTGGGATGCTATTCGGACAGCCAGTGCGGACTTAATGGGCCAAATGGACTGCTTCCATACTGCTGGGATTCTGTGACTGGGATTCTGTTAAAGGGATTTGCTTGCTATAAGTGTTGAACAGTAAAAAAAGCAATGCAGATTGAAGACATTATCATCTTACATTCTAATAAGCCTTTCACTACTTTGGGCCTGCTCCAGCATTCAGGAACATAATGGCTGAATCTCTACTACATCAATTTCACCGACTCACTTTTATTTTACCTCCCCAGGTTTCCTGCGTGCCCCAAAAAAAATCATCTCAATCTTGAACGTAATCATTGACAAGAGTCATTGATCCGAAAAGATCTCAGTGAAAGGATCCTTCCTCCTCTCAGCATAAAATGGTTGCAGTCCTTATCCTGGGACTATAACCCTTAGTTTTAGATTCTCTCAGCATAATCCTGTCAGATTTCATTGAGATCACTTCTCATTTTTCTAAAGGCGAAAGATGGTGGAACCTTTCTATTCAATCTCTCAGAGGCCAGGCTTGTCATCCCAGGAATCAGTCTGCTGAAAATTTCTTTGCCCCTCCTCCACGTCAATTATACCTTAACAACAAAGGCCTTTATTCATAATATTGAAATGTCCCAAGTCCCTTCTATTAAAGAAAAATAGGTCACCAAATAACCTAGCAATATTAGGTCTGATACCCAAAAGGGCTGCAAAGTGGCCAATAACATTCACGCCACACAAATGCCAAGCGATGGCCATCAGTAGTAAGAACAATCTACGCACTGCCCTTTCACAGTCAACCACAGTTACCACCACTAAATTCCCCACTAACAGCATCCTGGGGGGCACCACTGACCAGAAACTCAATCATACTCACCAAATAAACACAGTGGCTGCAAGAGCAGGTCAGACACTAGGAATTCACCAAAGATCCTTAGACAGCACCTTCCAAACCCTTTACACCACTTACATTGAGAAAGACAAGGGCAGCAGGTGTATGAGAACACCAACTGGTGCAAGCTCCCCTCCAAGCCTCATACCTTCATGACTTGGAAATACATCACCATTCCTTCAGTGTTACTGGGTCAATATCCTGGAAATCCCTCCCTGTAGGCATTGTGGGTCTACCTGCAGCAGCTCAAAGTGGCAGGTCACCACCACCTTCTCAAGGACAACTAAAGGCCACAGCAACGTCCTCGTTCCAAGAGGAAACTAATAGTTAAAATATCCATGAATGGGGGTCGATGGATTGATTAATATTGTTGTGTTCTCAGCGACTCTACTGTGTGAGCGACCTGGATGGTGAAGTGCCTGGAGTTTTTATATTCAATTCAGATGTGGATATGTAATGTAATAGTGAAGACAAACTATAATTAACAGAATTATTGCTGTGGTTCAGTCCCTCTCCACATATCACTCAGTGCTATGTATTCTATCATTACTATCTATTATATCAGCGCTATCTGTTCTTTTCTCCTGCTCAGACTTTTCCTCGAATCGTAAAGAGACATGTTGCTACATCTCAACAAAAACTGAAAGAACTGCGGACGCTGTAAATCAGAAACAAAAACAGAAGTTGCTGGAAAAGCTCAGCAGGTCTGGCAGCATCTGTGAAGAGAAATCAGATTTTTTTGAAAAAAATTTCTTGTTTCGGGTTCAGTGACGCTTCCTCAGAATTGATGGTAGCTAGGAAAATGATGGTTTATATGCAGAAGGTAGGGTGAGGGGAGGGGGTAAGGTGTAAACGATAGGTGGGGATAGAGTCCAAAGTGAGAGAAGAACAATTGGACAGACAAAGGTGTTGATAACGATCAAGGTTGGGATGGTGAATAGGTGTTAATGGGAACTGTTAGTGATTAACAGTAGGTAGCGTGTAATGGCAGGTTATGTGATAACAGGGCCTGGTGTGTGGGGGTTAGAGTCTCAGACATGGGAGAGTTTAGGCCCTAAATTTATTGAGCTCAATATCGAGTCCAGAGGGCTGCAGGGTTCCCAAGCAGACAATGAGGTGTTGTTCTTCCAGCTTTTGCTGAGCTTCACTGGAACACTGCAGCAAGCCTGAGACAGAGACGTTGGCCAGGGAATAGGGTGGTGCGTTAAAGTGGCAGGCAACTGGAAGCTCAGGGTCTTTTTTATGAGAAGTGGTCACCCAGTCTACGCTTTGATTCCCCAATGTAGAGGAGACCACATTGTGAGCAGCGAATACAGTAGGCTAGATTGTGTTCTGAGGAAGGGTCACCGGACCCAAAACATTAACTCTGATTTTTTTTCTTCACAGATGCTGCCAGACCAGCTGAGCTTTTCCAGCAACTTCTGTTTTTGTGTCAGTACATCACCTTCTGTTTGCATTATACCTGCTAACATCTTCAAAACTAAATTAAATATTGCTTTCAACTTAGACTTCGATTAATTCTTACAGTTCTGTGAAGCTCTTTGAATATACTCTTGTTGACCGAATGGTCCAGTTTTGTCCCACACTTAGTGCTACTCCCTTTCACCAGTCTCTCATACTTTCAGGTGGGCCATACACAAATCCAGTCCCACCCCTGGTGCAGAATTAGCTTCACATAACAGAAAGGGGAATTGGGACAAACCAGGCTTTCCACAAGCTCCCAACTGATTGTAGGATGATGTGACTGGTATCACAGGTAGAACAATTACACACGTCCTTGGAAAGGAAAAGGCTTAAAGCCATAGACATTACACCCTATTTTCATTCTTTTATGGCTTCCATTTAATTCACGCGCATCTGCACGTTTGTCTAAACCAGTAAAGTTCAAAATGATTTCTGAAGTCTGTGGGCAGAACGTTCCTGCAGTATCTAGTGACCCAACAGTGTTGGGCCAAATGCTGACAAATGGGACTAGATTAATTTAGGATATCTGGTTGGTGTGGATAAGTTGGACCGTACAGCTCTATGATTCTATATTGAATGGTGGAGCAGGCTTTGAAGGGTCTACTCTTGCTCCTAGTTTCTATGTTTGCATACAGCAAGACTGAAATTGGTAGACATTTTCACACTAAGAAAACCACGAGATAGAGGGGTGGTTCTGAAGAAGATTTGTATTGGAATCAGTTTCTCTCTCCACAGATGCTGCCAGACCTGCTGAGTTTTTCCGGCACTTCCCTTTTTTTTTAGAAACCATATCCAGGTTTAGCTAAAAGCCTGTCTCTAGTCTCAACTTCTCTCAGCCCTGACCAACCCCATAATATAATTGAATTTACCTCTCCTTCTCGTGAGTGGCGTAGGTACAGAGCTAGAAGTTTGAGTTGATACAGAAGATCATCTGTTACGGAGTATAAATGCAGTGACGTCTTGCTAAAGGGCATTGGTGAGGACCACAGAATTGATACCATGTACAGTTTTGGGTTCATGGTTCGGTAGCTTATGCTTAGGATTGAGCTTTGCCTTATGTGGAGAGATTGACAGGCTGATTTTTGGAGTTTAGAAGAACAACAGTGAACGGTAACATGAAAGGGAATTCGAGAAAGGTCCTCTGTAGCCATGTAAGTTGTAAAACCATGGTGGCAGTTTTGGGCAGAGTGGTGAGAGGGAACTAAAAGGAAGAGAGATTTACACACTGAGGCCAAGGTTTATCTGAGGTTTCAAATTCAATAGATTGCATCTGTCTTGCCAAGGAGGAAGATGCTGCGCAGATCATGGTGGAACAGGGGGAAATTTGATACTTCAGGGATTAAATTGGCAAGGGAAAAGTACAGAATAGCCTGTCTGTACATACAGTTGATTGGACACTAGGTCCAGTTGAGATGCATCTAAACATAATGATGGGCCTGAGATTGCAGGCAATGGCCATAATTGTCCAGTCTTGCTGAGACCTGGGGTGGCATCATTAGACTGAAAAATTACAAAGGTCACACCCTAGTTCAAAAGAAGGGAATAAAGATAATCTCTAAGACCATAAGGTATAGGAACAGAATTAGGCCATTCTGCCTATTAAGTCTGCTCCACCATTTGATCATGGCTGATGTTTTTCAACCCCATTCTCCTGCCTTCTTCCCATTGCCTCGATCCCCTTACTCATCAAGAACCCACCTATCTCTGACATAAATACACTCAATGACTTGGTCTCCACAGCAATAAGTTCCACAGAGTCGCCTCCTTCTGGCTGAAGAAATTCCTCCTCATCTCAGTTCTAAAGGGTCATCCCTTTACTCTGAGGGGTCCCTCGGGTTCTAGTCTCTCCTACTAGTGGAAACGACTTCCCCACATCCACTTTATCCAGGCTTCTTTATCCAGGGGAATCAATGAGATTCCCCCCCCCACCCTTCAAAACTCCAACCGCCCCTCATATTACAAGCCCTTCATCTCCAGGATCATTCTTGTAAACTCTTCTGGAACCCCTCCATGGCCAGCACATCCTTCCTTAGATATGAGACCCAAAACTGCTCACAATATTCCAAACGTGGTCTGACCAGAGCCTCATACAGCCTCAGCAGTACATCCCTGTTTTTGTACCCCAACCCTCTTGAAATGAATGCTAACACTGCAATTGCCTTCCTAACTGCACACTGAACCTGCATGTTAACCTGAAGAGAATCCTAACAGCTAAAGAGCAGTCAGTTTAATTGCAGTAGTGGGGATGCTTTTAGAGATGATAATTTTGTACCAAATTACTAATCACTTTGGCAAATGTTGGCAATTAAGGCAAATCAGCTTGAATTTGTTAAGGGAGATTTGCTCATGTTTTTGATTGGATAACCAAGACTGTGGAAGAAGGTAATGCTGTTGAGATAGTGGACATAAACTTTTCAAAGGCACTTGATGAAGTGCCACACAACAGATCTGTGAACAAAGATATTACGCATGGAACGAAAGGTATATAAGCAACATGGACGTGAAAGTGGTTGAGTTGTAGGTATCATGATCCCAAGACAGGAAAGCCTTGACACATCATATTTTGATTTTGACAAAAATATTCTCTCACTGAGATAGAAGCAAACAATGCTGTAATTCTGCTTTAACAATAAAACAGAAGCTCATTAACAAAATAAATTAAGATAGAATAGAATAAACCAAACCATTTAATTATAACACATTTTCAAAGATTTGTAGACGTGTAGTAAAAGTGTAATCCCATCAATCCCCAAACAAGCGTTTATAAACTGAAAAGAAACAAAAGAGCTTTTGTATAATACTCAAAGTACATCTCTGGTACAGTTCCCAAATTAGCACATGTACAATACTCACACCAGAATTCACCCCCTCGCACTTCAGTAGTGATAAATCACCGTGACTTCAAAATTTAGACATAAACTGCAGTTAGTTCCAGAAAGAAGCAATCACGTGGCTGCTTAAATGTACCTAAAGTCAAGTACTGTCTTCAGAGTTTTAACTCAACATTTCTGGTTTGGGACTAACACTGACCCTTCACTCTCAGGTAACCCAGTTCACCAGATATCTTTCCCTCCTCGGGGGCGCTAATCTACACAGCTATCCTATTCCAAGGACTTCACAGGACTGCCCTCCTCAAAGCAAAAACTGAGACCCAAAAACCTATGGGTGTTTCCTTTAACTTAAAAGGTAAACGAGTTCCATAAGTCTTGAACAAACCTGGAGGCCTCGTTATTTACCACGATGCATCACAGAACAACTCAAATTAAGCAAAAATCCATTAATGGTGCATACAAACTCACCCACTCTAAAACCAGGCCTCATAAATAAATCACCATAGCTACAGAAATACTTACAAATTAATTGTTAACTTCAAACACACAGAAAACCCACCAATTACTAACACAAAAATCAGAAACCCACACTTACAGTAAATGGTTCTAAAAATTTTATATATCACAAAGTTTACATTACATGGGAAAAAGACAAGGGGTTAATGGTTGTTATGAGTGATACTATAGGTACCGAAGATCAGTTCTGGCATCCTTGCGCGAATGCCAACTTACAGATGATCTGAATCTTGGAAACATTTCAAAACTTCAAGGAGGATGGCGTAAGCTTGAAAAGACAAGTTTGTAGAGTGGTCAGACAAGTAGCAGCTGAAATTTAATGCAGAAGAGTTTGCCATGCCACAATTCACCTTTGTTGGAAAAGCATAGAAAAACAACATAAAATAAATGGTATGATTCTAAAACAGGGCACAGAAGAAAAGGGACCCTGATGCACATGTCTCTACGTCATTGAAAGTAGCAGAACAGGGTTGAGAATGCAGTTAATAATTCTAGGCTTTATTAAGAGGGGTAATGGGTACAAGAAGGAGATTGTGTTAAACTTGTAATGAACACTTGTTTGGGCTCAACTGGAGTATGCGTCCGGTTCTGGATTTCATAGTTTAGGGAAAATGTGAAGGCATTAGAGCTAGAAAGATTCATGAGAATAGTTCTAGTGATGAGGATCTTCAGTTATGCACTAAGGTTGGAGAAGCTGGAACTGTTTTTCCTGGAGAAGATTCAGAGCAGATTAGATAGAAGGTATAAAATCTTGATGGGTCTAGACAGAGTAATAGCAAAAACATTGTTCCCATAGGAGAAAGGATTGAGAAGAAGAGGGCACAAGCTTAAGGTAATTAGCAAAACAAGCAATGGCAACATGGGGATAAGCCTTTTTGCAAAGTGAGCAATTGGAATGTGAATGTGCTGCATTATTGTTTGGTGGAGAAAGGTTCAGTTGATGCTTTCAAGTGGAAATTGTATGACTAACTAAGAAAGAAGAAAGTGTAGGGCTACAGAGAGAGGCCCCCTGGTAAATTAGTCTTTTGAAGCGCCAGCATAGATATGACAGTCTGAATGGCCTACTCTTTTTGTGCTGTAATCATTCTGTGATACTACTGAGACATGTCAAGATTTTGAGGGCTTGGCTCAGATGGTGGTCAGAGAGGGATTTAGAACTAGGGGACACAGTTCAAAAATAACAGGTCTCCTGTTTAAATTCGAGATGCTGAGGAGGAATACCTCACCTCAGATCTTTGAAAATTATTTTCTCTTCAGAGGCAGTGGAGGCCTGGAGAAGCAATGGCCTAGTGGTATTATCACTGGACTGTTAATCCAGAGACCCAGGTAACATTCTGGGGACCCAGGTTCGAATCCCACAGCAGAATTCAATATAAACAAAACTGGAATTAAGAGAATCTACTGATGACCATTGTTGACTGTCAAAAAAAACTCATCTAGTTCACTACCCCTTCAGGTAAGGAAACTGACATCATTCACCTGAGATAAAAGGTACTGGAGAATCCGAGATAACAAGGTGTGGGGGCTGGATGAACACAGCAGGCCAAGCAGCATCTGAAGAAGGGTCTAGGCCCGAAATGTCAAGCTTTCCTGCTCCTATGATGCTGCTTGGCCTGCTCTATCATTCACCTGATATGGCCTACATGTAACTCCAGAACCACAGCAAGGTGGGTGACTCTAAACTGCTCTATGGGCAATAAATGCTGGCCTCGTCAATGATTCCCTCATCCCATGATGAATGTGAAAAAGGCCAGGTCATCGAATATATTTGACACTCAGACAGATGATTGATCTACAAAGGAATCAAGATCCATAAGGGACACAGGAAAGTGAGGTTACGGCCACAATCAGATCAAGAAGGATCTAATTAAAAACAGCGAAGCAGACTTGAGGAGGTAAAAGGCCTACTCTTGCTCTCACTTCTTGCGATCATACCTTACTGAATGGCAGAACAAACGGGAGGAACTATACGGTCCGATTCTATTTTTTTTTATTTTCTTATGATTCACAGCTGTAACAATCTCACTGCTGGTCTGGTTTAGCACCCGACCTGATTGCATCACTATGTGTTATGTTCTCCTGCCCTTTTAACTTTTACTGAAGATCATAAACAAAATACTGTCAGGCCTAAAACACCCAACTCAAATGACATATCTGGGATTGTACAAACACAAACCTTGTCTGACCCGAGATGCCCTGTCAGAGTACTCCTTCCTTTGCAGCTCCAACTTCCTTCTTTCCCAAACTTAAAAGAACAAGTTTTGAATTGAGCAGCTAAATAAAATTTGTTTAATAATGACTGCACAGTCAGCTTTCAGCTTGTCTCTCTCTGGGTAATTCGATAGCTGGAGACAGCCCCTCTGGGAAATGTATTCAGTGTAGAACTTGGTTTAACACCAGTGGTAGATGTTAATGAAGTGCAAACGATCACACCTTTAATTAACCCTTTAAATGTTCAGCTATTACAGCTTTTTAACGAAGAACCAGTTTTACTTTGAAAACAGTCCTGCACATCTACTTCAATTTAACGGAGGAAGATGGAAAAGGAAAAGGGATTATAATTTTTTAAAATCTAGTTTTCCTGGAAGTCCTGACTCTCGATGCAGTTCAGTTTCACAGACATTAACAACTTTTAAATATTTCATAGTAAAACCCGAAAGAACTGCGGATGCTGTAAATCAGGAACGAAAACAAAGTTGCTGGAAAAGCTCAGCAAGTCTGGCAGCATCTGTGAAGGCAAAAACAGAGTTAATGTTTCAGTGACCCTTCCTCAGAACCTTCCGCCAGACCTGCTGAGCTTTTCCAGCAACTTTGTTTTTGTTTAAGTATTTCATCCAAGTTATGAACGGCAGGACAATTGACTGCGCAGGCACCACAGCGGGATCCCCAGTCCCATTCAACGCACAAATGTTCAGTTTTCAGTCCGTGTCTGTGAGGACCTTTCCGTTGCAAACCAACAAAAATGCACCAGCTGCAATCGCAGCTCAAATCACCAGAACCCAGACTTACCATTCAATGTGGATTCACCCCATGCAACATGTTCAAACGGCAGCACAGATGCACTGAAATATGAGCAGAGCGCAGGTGCATTTCTCGCACACCATTCTCTCTTATGGCTTATCGACGTAAACCTCCCATTTTAAGATGACCTGGACTACAGCAATTCAGTACCAAACGATTGCTCATTTTGTACAGTGGCCACTGCTTATGACGAACTTGACTGAGATGATCTAAATATACTTCAAGTTGGGCCTTCACTGTTTCAAAGGTAATTAATCATAGGTCACAAAGGACCACGCTATTAGAGGGAAGCAACTGATTCGATTTAGCCAGAGAGACACCATGACAGAAATGTGGGGCAAGGCAAAGAGGCAGGCTCCCTTGAACTACCACAGGTATAGTCAGTAGAGGGAACATACTCAGGCCCTTGGTTTAAAGTGAAAACTAGATTGCAGTGATGGGCATATGCAGACCGACCCCGTGTGGGGACCCAGTGTTAAAGGCGCAGCTTGAGAAAGAAGCAAACAAAGTGAATGTTTCCAGTCAGCGAGCTTTACATATTAGGCCAAGAAGTCAGCCCTCCTGGCAAGATCAATACTAACCAGTCATGAGGCTGGATCAGCTCAGGGGCCCGGAGTATCATGGGAACCTGTTTAATTGCATGGTTTGCACTGCATCAGTATGCCTCTTGAGTGAGAGGATAATGTCTGATCTATTATAAGACAAAAACAGAAAGTGCGAGAGGAACTCAGCAGGTTTGGCAGCATCTGCGGAGAGGGAAGCAGAGGCAACATTTATCGTCCAATTTGACTCTACTTCAGAAGTGTTACCTATTATGCTTAGTAGTCTCTCCAAACTACCACAACACTACGAGAGATACTGGTGCCAATATGTGGTACTCCTAACATGAATAGCTGTTTCAAATATTATTGATCCAACTTAGTCACCTGCCTAGAGATAGTAGGAACTGCAGATGTTGGAGAATCTGAGATAACAAGGTGTAGAGCTGGATGAACACAGCAGGCCAAGCAGCATCAGAGGAGCAGGAAGGCTGACGTTTTGGGCCTAGACCCTTCTTCTGAAGAAGGGTACACCTTGATATCTGTTGTCACCTGCCTAGATCTTCATTGCTCTTATGTTTGCTCCCTCAGCAATTATCCCCTCCTGATCATCTGCTTGCATAACACAACTTGCATTAGTTGGGATTCTTGGGGTAGAGTCCCTACCTCTGAACCAGGAGGCCCAGATAGTTCTGGTCCAGGTGTGATTCATCTGAATAGGTGAATTAGAAAGTCTCTCTCAGCGACAGTTCAGTGGGTAACTCCAACCCATGAGTCGCAAGTAGTGGCTTCAAGTTCCATTCCACAAAGTTCAGCACAAAATCCAAGCTCACGGTCCATTGCCGTACAACGGCTTTGACAGGTACTATCATACTAATGAAGCATGGCCGCATTTCCATGGGCAGATTTCATTGTGCTTTGGGCAATATTTATTCCTCAATCAACGCTGAAAACAGATTTGTTACCATTTTCAGGGTTGTGTGGCCTTGCTGTGCAGAAATTGACTGCTGCATTTTCTACTTCACTGACTGTGCAGTGCTTTGGAGACATCCTGAGGTCATATAAGGTGCTACGTAATTGAGAGTTCATTCTTTGTGCACAATAAAATTAGGGCTTAGCAGCACTGCATAAAACTAATTGGGTCAAGGCCCACTTGGTGTTACCTGGCCTGTAAAATCCAGGTAAGATAGCTCACTGGGATAACCAAAAGAACAAGTAAATTTTTCTCTATTGTCATGTTGCTTCTGTTTTCTTGCAAACCTGCTTTAAAAATCGGGCCTTCCATTTTCAGATGCAGCTTGAAACAGGCGAGCAGAGGTGCAGCACAGGATAGTGGCAATAAAAAGGTATGAGCCAACTTAACTGACTGACTGAATAAATCTGATGTAAAGTCTGAAACTGCACTGAGACAAACAGTGACAGAACGTTGCAGGCAAAGTGCATCAGAACAAGAGATAACAAGGTGTGGGGCTGGATGAACACAGCAGGCCAAGCAGCATCATAGGAGCAGGAAAGCTTGACGTTTCGGGCCGTGACCCTTCATCAGAAAAAAAAAAGTGGCTCTGTGACCATTCAGAATGCAGCCCTGTTTGGTGGGGACGTTCAGTCTTTCAGGAACCAAAGACCTAAAGATTTTAACAAGTGAGTCCCTGGATGTTGCTAACAAGTCAAATAAATGCAATGGCCATTAATGCAGGTCAAACAGCAGCTTAGTTTGCTACATTACAGCCCTATATCTGAAAAAGGAGACTTTTTTCAAAGCTGTAATTAGATAATAAATAAATTCAAATAGTAAGATAGGAGTAAGAGTGAACAAATGTTTGATCAAACATCTGGGTTTTAAAACAGTGTCTTAAAAGGAGGGCAGAAGCCAGAGTGGTTCAGAGAGTGAATTTCAGAGCTTTGGAGTTCGGAGGAATTAATTTATAGCTGCCAACGGTTAGGGGAAACTAATGGGATCAGAACTGAAGAAGTGGACAGTTTGATAGAAGATTAAAAGGATGGTGCAAAGATGCGTCACAGGACTGTAAGAGGTTGCAGAAAGAGTGAGCATTGGGAGTACCCAGAGTTAAACACAATGCTGAGAATTTTACAGCTTGGAAGTGTATTGGAGTCAAGGTAAGATTGCAAAAATACATTTGTGATAGATAAGCAAGATTCAGTTTGGGACAGAATGGGAGCAGCACAGTCTTGTAAGTTTACAGAGTGTACATGAGGAGGAACTGGTGAAGTGAGCTTGGGAACAGTTGCATTTGGAAGTGGTGGAGACATGGATCAGTGTTTTTGCAGTCCATAGCCTGAGACAAGGTGTGTCATGGGGCTGGAGATAGGTGATCTTGGGACAGTGCCTGATTCAGATTAAAATGAATCAGACACCTCAAGGTTAGTGGAGTATCTAATTGGTTTACTGAAGTCCAAGGTACAGTGTGAATGTAGTCCCAGCAATAAGTGCTCGTCCTGTTTATTCTTCCGATGACTCACTCTCTAGCAAAAGCAAACCAAGGCTCACAGATTTAGGTTTAATCCCTACCTGGCTTCTCGCCAGGCCAGCAGTTGGACAACTACAACTGGCTTCTGTTCCCTGCTGGAAAATACGTGTATACAGACATCAGGCCAGGAATGAATTGAGCTCTGATATGATGCCATACAGCTAGAGAGCCTGTCATAGCACTCACACACAGGAAAAGTCCATTAGTGCGTAGAGGCCTGATGAAACTCTGGAATTTCATCCTACAACAGGAAGCCAGCATCCACCACAAATATGTGCCCGGCAACCAAGTAACAGGCAAACATTTTTCTGAGAAATGTCAACGGAATCAACAAGTTTCCTTTGGTTTGGCTAAATGAGCATGGTCTCTTCGAGTTACCAATTAACTTCTGAGTAACCATTGCTGCGAAATGGGGTGTCTTGGAGGGCAGACATGGTCTTGTCAGGTTAACAAAGCCTTCCTGCAGTGTTAATTTGAGCTATGCACAAATCGAACAGAGTTTGGACAAACTCTGTTGTGAGTTTGTCCAAACCCTTGCTTGATGACCCGATGGATTAGAGAACTTCCCTTTCACAACTACTCCAGCTGCTGTTTGTGGTACACAGCCATTAGAAACCAACAACATACTCAATGACACTCAGGTTGGGTTCCACCAGGGCCACTCAGCTCCAGACCTCATTACAGCCTTGGTTCAAACATGGACAGAAAAGCTGAATTCCAGAGGTGAGATGAGAGTGACAACCCTTGACATCAAGGCCACATTTAATTTCTGAAGAAGGGTCCAAGACCTGAAACATCAGCCTTCCTGCTCCTCTGATGCTGCTTGGCCTGCTGTGTTCATCCAGCTCTACACCTTGTTATCTCACATTTAACAGAGTGTGGCATCAAGGAGCCCTAGCAAAACTAGAATCAATGGGAATCAGGTGAAAATGTTCTGCTGGTTGAGTCATATCTGGCACATTGGAAGATGGTTGTGGCTGCTGCAGGTTAATCATCTCAGCTCCAGGAGATCTCTGCAGGAGTTCATTTCAGGAGCGTCCTAGGCCCAACCATCTCCAGCTGCTTCCTCAATGGCCTTTTTTCCATCATCATAAAGTCGGAAGTGGAGATGTTTGCCAATGTTTGCAGAATGTTTCAATATTTGCGACTCCTCAAAGGCTTAAGCAGTCCATGTCCAACTGCAGCAGGAACTGGATAATATCCAGATTTAGCGATAACAAGGTGTGGAGCTGGAAGAACACAGCAGGCCAAGCAGAATCATAGGAGCAGGAAAGCTTGATGTTTCAGGCCCAGACCCTTCATCAGATAAAGGTTGGCAAGTGGCAAGAAACATTTGTGCCATGCAAGTGCCAGGAACTGGCTGCTTCCAACAAGACAGAACGTAACCATCACCCCTCGATATTCGAGATAATAGGTACTGCAGATGCTGGAGAATCCGAGATAACAAGGTGTGGAGCTGGATGAACACAGCAGGCCAAGCAGCATCATAGGAGCAGGAAAGCTTGACGTTTCAGGCCTAGACTCTTCATCTGAAGGGTCCAGGCCCGAAACATCAAGCTTTCCTGCTCTTATGCTGCTGCTTGGCCTGCTGTGTTCATCCAGCTCCACACCTCATTATCTCGACCCCTCGATATTCAATGGATTCACAATCACTGGGGCTTACTATTGACCAGGAACTGAACTAGATGAGTCAAATAAATACTGTGGCTACAAAAGCAGGCCAGAGGTTGGGAACCTTGGGAGCCTGTCCACCATCCACAAGGCAGAAAAGGTGATGGAACACTCTCCACTTTCCTGGATGAGTGCAGCTCCAGTAACACTCCATACCATCCAGCAGGCCATTTGATGGGCATCACATCCCGAAACATTCACTCCCTTCACCACCGACACTCAGTATAAGTGTTTACCAAAAAAAGCTGCACCACGGAAATCCTCTAGGACTTCTGCTGACAGCACCTTTGACACTCACTAACAGCTAGAAGGACAAGGGCAGCAGATGCTTGGAAACACCACCATCTGCCAGTACCCCTCCAAGTCACTCACTATTCCGTCTTGGAAATGTATCACCATTTCTTCAGGGTGACTGGTTCAAAATGTGACACTCCCTCCTGAATAGTATTGTGGGTCATCCTGTAGCACATGGACAGCAGGCAGTTCACTAACACCTTCTCAAGGGTAATTAGAGACGGGCAGTAAACACTGGCACAGATTGGATTGTGGATGTGGACGTCCCAATGATTGTATTTTTTTTAAAAAAAGCCACATCATTTCAAACATCCAGAAGCTGACTCGAATGTGGGGCTTTCCCAGCTTCTCATTGTAACTTATCAAGCAAGAGAATGAAAAACTAACAACTGTGGAACTGGTGTGTTGCTGTAACTGCTGCATTCTGCTTCCAAGCCCTCAGTCTCTGTGTACAAATCAATGTTGTGTGTGATTAAACATGAGAAGCCTCCTTTTCTGAGAAAAGAATTCTTGTAGGAGCAGGTGTTTTTACCAATGCTATGACACCCCACACCGCATACATCTCTGCAATTTGATAGTTATTCAAAGAAGACAACAGGGCTCATGGCGAATTGCAGAAACAGAGGCTTCTCTGTTAACAGGATAACAGCGTTACACTAACTGAAACTGAGGAAATAGTTTGAGGATACGTTGTATGTCAGGTTAAGATAGAGCAAAACAATCATCTTAAACACAGTGGTTCCAAGGAACTAGCTGTTTATTTACACGTTGGAGATGAAAGCCAGATGTAGCCTTACCCTTCTGCTCAATGCTCCAATTATGAAATAATATCTACAATGCATCAGCTCCCTTCCTGCCAAATGGAGCCCAGCTCCTCAATCTCTGAACGATTCCAAACCCAGCAATAAAATCATCTCAGATGCTGGATCAAAACAGGCAAGATACAAACCGAAGCGCTGTGAAACTGATTGTCAGGCATTGCATAGAAATGCAGCTTTCACCGTACTGTCAGTCTTGTGTCGCCACCCAAGAAGAATTTGTCTCCCTTTACTTTTTTCTCCTGGTTATTATTTGTAACCCATCTCTTTTCTACCTCTCCAAAATTCAAATGCAGCCACATCTTTTCTGGGCTTTAATTCAATGACTCCTCCTTCCCCAAACAATCCAAACCCAGTCACTCCTCCTCCCTTTGTTTTTGATTCATGTCTTTCTACAATCCCAAACCTGGCTGATTCTCTCATAAAACCATTTTGGCCAACTGATCATTTTGCCTCTGCCCCTTCAGAGTCCACCGTGCCAAAAGTCCTTCATAGCTCCTCCTCTCGCAGCCCAGCACTCACATCAGTTTCTCTGCCACCCCCTGTCCGATCCTATTCTCTATTTCTCTTATTTCCTTGACTCTATTTCCACTAAACTGTGGACTACCCAACTGCCCTTCTTGATCCCATGTTAGCTGATACTGTTAACGATTCCCTCTTCAGGTACTATGTCCCCCTCCATCAACAATCTCCTCAGTAACCTTTACCCAACCATCCTTGCAAACTCCCTCTCAATCTCTAAATGTTCTTCCACTTCAAAGTCCTTGAAGGTATTCCCAACATCTGTACTTGCCTTCCTAGAACTCTGTGTGAATTCCTCTAATTACATTGCTGCACCCTAAAGCAGTGCTGTAGCTCAAAGCTAATTTAAAACTGACATCCCAGGCATCTATGAAGAAGATAAGATGATCCCTGCTCCCCATTCTCAACAACTCACTGTGCAAGTCAGCTTACGTCTTCACTGGGTCTTCTGCCAATCACCATCTATTGCT
>JAHRHZ010000063.1:58970240-58990544 GCA_024137785.1 Ginglymostoma cirratum | reverse complement strand
TTCAATAAAATATCTGGAATTAAGAATCTAATGATGACCATGAATCCATTGTTGGTTATTGGGAAAAACCCATCTGCCTCACTAATGCCTTGTAAGGAAGGAAACTGCCATCTTTACCTGGTCTGGGTTACATATGGCTCAAGACCCCACAGCAATGTGAACTGCCCTTTGGGCAATTAGGGATGGGCAATAAACGCTGCCTAGCCAGTGACACCCTCATCCTGTGAATGAACGAAGGAAAAAAAAATTCTGATGAACCAGCCCCTCTGATGCCTTCACTCTGCTCCCAAGAATAGTGTTTAATATTGGATACATTGTGCTTGAATTTACATCTTATTAAAGTTTAAGTTTTCTTGCTGCTATGTTCAGTGGATTATATTTTATGCCCTTCACCACAGCAGGTTTGGAAACAGGGAGAGCATTTAATCAACTCCCCAGTTGTTTTATTTCCTGGAGAAGCCACTGTAGCAGAGAGCAGGAGACCTGCTTGGTCTTCAAACGGCCAACTACTCATGATTGGTGAAAGTTCCTACCACCAGAGTCCTTGGTGGCCCACCTGGACATCTCAACTGCCTGGCAGGCTCATGACATGGTGACACTTCCCAGGAGGAAGCAGCGCAGTCTCCCAGCACAGATTTCCTGTTGCCTCCATGACACCCTTATTTACAAAGCCAAGGATCCCAATCACCTGTTAAATTGGCTTCTCAGCTTGCAATTTGATGTTTTGAGCACATATTCCTCAAGGATACTTTATTCCCGAACCCCCTTTAGAATTGCATTCTTTACTTTCCATCACATCCCCTCGTTCTTCATACTGAAGTGTACCATTTCGCACTTCTCTGCAGTAAGTTTCAGCTCGACTCCACTTGAAGTCAATTATCATCCTCCGTACAGCTTGCAATATTTCCAAGCGTTGTGTCACCTGCCAATTAGGAAATGCTGCCCTGCTCCCCGAAAGTCTAGCTCAGTAATAAGTAAAGCAAAGTCACAGTCTGCACAAGGATCCCTGGGATCCCCTACTTCGGCCAGATCAAACAACCATTCATCACTAGCTACTCAGTGACCTTCATATCCATGCTGCCACTGTCCTTTTTATTCCACGGATTTCAACTTGGCCGTCACGCCTGTATGTGCCAGTATTTGTCAAACACCTTTTTGAAATCCATGAAAACCTTATTAACCACACGACTCTCATCAACTCTTTCTGTTAATCTCATCAGTAAGCTGAACCGTGTTAGTCAAGCCCAACAAGGTGACTGGCAGTCCACTTTAAGTATTCATTCGCTTCACTACCAACGCACATTCGCAACAGCAACACACCACTGCTTCTTTCACTTCATCTTACAAACGTGTGATTTTACCGTCAAGAATGACAAGGGCAGCAAATGCACAAGAAACACACCACGGTGCCCTCCTAACACACACCCATCCTGACATGGAATACATCACCATTCCTTTACTGTGGACCCCAGGCAATATCCTGGAAATCACCTCACAACAACATCAGAGATAACAAGGCGTGGGGCTGGATGAACACAGCAGGCCAAGCAGCATCATAGGAGCAGGAAAGCTTGACGTTTCAGGCCTAGACCCTTCATCAGAAATGGGAGAGGGGAAGAGGGTTCTGAAATAAATAGGGAGAGAGGGGGAGGCGGATAGAGGATGGATAGAGGAAAGGATAGGTGGAGAGGAGGCAGACAAGTCAAAGGGGTGGGGATGGAGCCAGTGAAGGTGAGTGTAGGTGGGGGGGTAGGGAGGAGATAGGTTAGTCCAGGGAGGACGGACAGGTCAAGGGGGCGGGATGATGTTAGTAGATAGGAGATGGGGGTGGGGCTTGAGGTGGGAGGAGGGGATAGGTGAGAGGAAAAACAGGTGAGGGAGGTGGAGATGAGCTGGGCTGGTTTTGGGATGCGGTTGGGGGAGGGGAGATTTTGAAGCTTGTGAAATCCACATTGATACCATTGGGCTGCAGGGTTCCCAGGCTGAATATGATATGTTGTTCCTGCAGCCTTCGGGTGGCATCACTGTGGCATTGCAGGAGGCCCAGGATGGACATGTCTTCTGAGGAATGGGAGGAGGAGTTGAAATGGTTCACGACTGGGAGGTGCAGTTGTTTGTTGCGAACTGAGCGCAGGTGTTCTGCAAAGCGGTCCCCAAGCCTCCGCTTGGTTTCCCCGATGTACAGGAAGCCACAACGGGTACAGTGGATGCAGTATACCACATTGGCAGATGTGCAGGTAAACATCTGCCTGATGTGGAAAGTCTTCTTGGGGCCTGGGATTGGGGTGAGGGAGGAGGTGTGGGGGCAGGTGTAGCACTTCCTGCGGTTGCAGCGAAAAGTGCCGGGTGTGGTGGGGCTGGAGGGGAGTGTGGAGCGGACAAGGGAGTCACGGAGAGAGCGGTCCCTCCGGAAAGCAGACAAGGGTGGGGAGGGAAAGATGTCTATGGTGGTGGGGTCTGATTGCAGATGGCGGAAGTGTCGGAGGATGATGCGTTGGATCCGGAGGTTGGTGGGGTGGTACGTGAGGACGAGGGGGATTCTTTTTTGGTTATTATTGCGGGGACCGCGCGTGAGGGATGTGTTCTGGGAAATGCGGGAGACACGGTCGAGGGCGTTCTCGACCACTGTGGGGGGGAAGTTGTGGTCCCTGAAGAATGAGGACATCTGAGATGTACGGGAGTGGAATGTCTCATCCTGGGAGCAGATGCGGCGGAGGCGAAGGAATTGGGAATAGGGGATGGCATTTTTGCAGGAAGGTGGGTGGGAGGAGGTGTATTCCAGGTAGCTGTGGGAGTCAGTGGGCTTGAAATGGATATCAGTTTCTAGGTGGTTACCCGAGATGGAGACAGAGAGGTCCAGGAAGGAGAGAGAAGTGTTGGAGATGGTCCAGGTGAACTTCAGGTTGGGGTGGAAGGTGTTGGTGAAGTGGACGAACTGTTCGAGCTCCTCGTGGGAGCACGAGGCGGCGCCGATGCAGTCATCAACGTAACGGAGGAAGAGGTGGGGTTTAGGGCCAGCGTAGGTACGGAAGAGGGATTGTTCCATGTAACCTACAAAGAGGCAGGCATAGCTTGGGCCCATGCGGGTACCCATGGCCACCCCCTTTGTCTGTCGGAAGTGGGAGGAATTGAAAGAGAAGTTGTTGAGGGTGAGGACGAGTTCGGCTGAGCGGATGAGGGTGTCGGTGGAGGGGGATTGGTCAGTTCTGCGGGACAGGAAGAAGTGGAGGGCCTTTAGGCCATCTGCATGGGGAACACAGGTGTATAGGGACTGGACGTCCATAGTAAAAATGAGGTGTTGGGGACCAGGGAATTGGAAGTTCTGGAGGAGGTGGAGGGTGTGGTGGTGTCACGGACGTAGGTCAGGAGTTCCTGGACCAAGGGGGTGAAAATGGAGTCTAGGTAGGTGGAGATGAGTTCGGTGGGGCAGGAGCAGGCGGAGACAATGGGTCGACCAGGGCATTCAGGTTTGTGGATTTTGGGAAGGAGATAGAAGCGGGCGGTGCGGGGTTGGGGAACGATGAGGTTGAAGGCGGTGGGTGGGAGGTCACCTGAGGTGATGAGGTTGTGGATGGTTTGGTGCTCGGGGGTGGGGTCATGATCCAGGGGGCGGTCGGAGGAGGTGTCAGAGAGTTGGGCGCCTGGCCTCAGCAATGTAGAGGTCAGTGCGCCATACTACGACTGCCCTTCCCTTGTCCGCGGGTTTCATGGTGAGGTTGGGATCGGAGCGGAGGGAGCGGAGGGCTGCACGTTCTGCGGGGGAGAGTTTGGAGTGTTTGAGAGGGGTAGAGAGGTTGAGGCGATTGATGTCTCGACGGCAGTTGGAGATGAAAAGGTCGAGGGAGGGTAGGAGGCTTTGGAGTGGTGTCCAGGAGGAGGGCTTGTGTTGGAGGCGGGAGAAGGGGTCAGTAGGGGGAGGGTTAGATTTTTCCGCCGCCTCTGCCTCCACACTTCGGCCTCACAACAACATCAGTGTGTATTGTCCCACAGTGTGGTTAAAGAAGGCAGCTCGCTGTTACCTTCTTTCTCCAGGGCAGGTAATAAACACTGACCTGCTCAGTGACACACACATGTCTTGTGAATGGCTATGTAAAAGAACAAACCCACGCTGGTTTTCTCAATTAATCCATATTTGGTTGGTCAAGTAACTTTAATTTTGTCTCTGGTCATTATCCCTACTGGCTGGCCCATTGTTGCTGAATTTATCTTTTATCCTTGTTTAAAAAAAAATGGTGGTCGTCACATTTGAAATTCACAATTACTCAAAGGAGGGTTGGCTCTGGGAGTTTCTTGCCTTACTTCTCCTCAGCATTCATACAGCCCCTATGATGTGGAAGCAGGCCATTCGGCCCAACAGCTCCACACCAACCCTCCAGAGGGAATCACACGTGCACCCATCTCCCACCCAATATATCCCATGGCTAACACATCTAACCTATACATCCCTGAACACTATGGGGCAACTTAGCATGACCAATCCACCTAGCCTGCACATCTTTGGACAGTGGGAGGAAACCCACACAGACACGGGGAGAACATGCAAACTCCACACAGACAGTTGCCCGAGGGTGGAATCGAACCTGGGTCCCTGGCGCTGTGAGGCAGCAGTGCTAACCACTGAGCCACCATGCCACCCATCCAGCACTGCCTCCTTTCTTAGAAGCTCCAAACATACCGATCAAGAAAGTTCTTTGAAATGTAATTCAGAACATCTTCTTGGTCCTTTACATCCTCACTATTCCAGTTTGTATCCTAATCATTGAAGTCCACCATTATCACTGTATTTTAGCTTTTGTATTTTCCCACAAATTTACATTTCTATGTCTTTTTCACTAATTGGTAGTCCAAAAAATACAACCAGTTTTCTTTCTTAGATGTACCCAAATAAAGTCTGTTCTTGACCTTCACAGATATCCTCTCTCTCTCTCTCTCTAGCATTAAATATACTCCTTAATAAATGCAGCCATCCTCATCCTTTGTAATGGACATTCACTGACCATAGGACTTAATGTTTCCAAATGCTGCCCATTCACACTTTGAGCTACAGGCCATTCCTTGTCACCCCAACTACAATTTCTGTCCCACATTCAGAGTAAACCTGCATTGCAAGTTAATGCAATTAAACCCTGCGTGCACTGTTGGTGGTGGATTTGATCCAAACAAACAGACTGCAAGCTAAACCGAACCAAGCTGGAAACCATATGTCAACTTTCCTGCTCCTCTGACGCTGCCTGGCCCGCTGTGTTCCTCCTGCTCCACACTGTGTTGACTCTGACTCCAGCATCTGCAGTTCTTGCTACCTCAGAAAAGGAGTGGTCTGTTTCTGACTGATCCAGGAGCTGTGGTGTAGCTGGCAATTTACACTCTACTGTGACATGACTGGGGATTATTTAACAATTAATTCCTCATTAACTGCTACCGTGATGCATTTGCAATTCAAAAACTAGTCCTGGAAAGAAAATCACGCTGGAATCAAATAGATGAGTCAAGGTCAGCAGGACATGGCTAGACAAGTGCACATCTGGTGTCTATGCAGCTATCAGAGGGGCTGTAGTTCGTGGGTGACTAAGCCCTGGTTGTAAACGGTGTTCTCTGGAAAAGGAGAGTAAATTCCAAAATTTATCGACATCCTTCTGTGTAGGCATTTTAAAAAGCACATTAGCAGAGAAAGTGCTAGAAAGCCCCAGCAGCACCTGTGGCAATACAAAGAGTTAACAGCGAGTCCAGAGTGACTTTTCTTCAGAGCTGGAAGACGACGTGTAGTGGAGTCAAAAAATCGTAACTGTTTCTCTCCGTGGATGCTTCCAGAGAGAGTCACACAGCACAGAAACAGACCCCGTGGTCCAACCAGACCATGCCAAATATAATCCCAAACTAAACCAGTCCCACCTGCTTGCTCCTGGCCCATATCCGTACAGACCTTTCCAATTCATGTACTTAGCTAGGTATCTTTTAAACATTGTAATTGTGCCCACATCCACCACTTCCTCAGGAAGTTCACTCCACATACGAACCACCCTCTGTGCTTAAAAAAAAATACCCTTCATGTCCTTTTTCAAATCTTTCTCTTCTCACCTTAAAAATATGCCCACTAGTTTTGAAATTCCCCAACATTCCCCACCTGCCATTCACCTTAGCTATACCTCTCAGGATTTTATAAACCTGTATAAAGGTCAGCTTCAACCTCCCAGATTTGCTGAGGCTCTTCAACACTTTCTGTTGTTATATCAGAGGTCCAGTATTTTGTTTGTATTTGAGCCTTTAATTCACTGCCACTTCTTTTCCAGGTACGCCTACCTTGAAGAAGTTCTGCTCTTCCCTCTGGTGGGATTTCTGTTTTAATCTTTCAGCTTGTTCACTTTCATTGCTGTCTATCTCCCTCCTAGTGTTTGATAAAGTGCTTGCCAAAAACTCAGGGTCACAACTCCTTTGTCGGTAACTCTCACCTGCCCCACTTCACCCCGCACGGATTCCAACTGAGGCTCCTTCATGTTTCAAGCCCACCCAAGATTACAGGCTTCTCCAAGACACTAAACATTCCTCAGCCAGTTACTACGGCAGCACATTGAGAACCATACTCGGTGCCAAACGCTGTGAATGAGCTGTGTTCAGCACAGTACTTAGTTTTATCCCTTTATGTCCCCACCTCAATGAATTTCTGGCACGCTATGATGCTTCACTCTTCTCCATCACCTCTGCCTCCACGTGCATGCCTTTGGACAGAAGTCCTTTCCATGCCACACAGACACTGTCATCCAAGTCACCCCGTCCAGCTGGACCACTCCCTCTGGCCTTTTGCTTCCACTTGATCTCTTCATCAAGAACTGCCGATGTGACATTGCCCACCTTAGTTTCTCCGCTCGCCTTACCCCTTGCAACCTGTCTCCCCCCGAACTTGCGACAATTCTCTCTCTGAGGTTTAACCTCGGCTTTATCAGACCTGCTGTTAAGGGCCGTGCTGTCATCAGCTGCTGTGCTGCCTTCCTCCCATCTCCTCAAGGACCATGGCCTCTGTCTCTGAAAATCAAGCCGTTGTCTCCAAGTCTCTCACTGACCTCATCTCCTCTGTGAGCTTCCCACCTCATGGTTCCCCAAATAAAAAAACCACACGCCCATTCTGCCTCCTACCCAAAATCCATAAACAGGACTGCCCAGACAGACTCCTTGTTTCAACCTGTGCCTCACTCTGCTCTGTCCTCCCTTATTCAGTCTCCTCCCACTTACATCCATGATTCTTCTGGCTTTTTTGCATCAGCTCTACAATTTCCAGTTTTCTGGCCCAAGTCACCTCATCTTCATCACAGATGTGCAAAATAGTTGTGAAGTCGTCAAATCAGACTCAAAACTGTAACTCTTTTTCTCTCTCCACGAATGCTGCCATAAGCTGCTGAGTTTTTGCAGCTCTTCCTGTTTTTATTTCAGATTTCCAGCATGCACAGGATTTCGTTTTCGTTTTAGCAGCAAACTTTGTCTAGTGAAGCGTCTCACCTTCTTAGAAGTACCAATATCAAGCAGTTAGCGTGCACTACATGTCAAGAGCCTTACACCCTCAGGTCAAGCAGAAGATGGAGTAGATATTCACTGAAGGTCCATGCATATTTTCAAGTACTCTCATACCAGTACTGCGTGAACAGAAAACAAATATACCTTTACACGGTTCTTTGTCATAAATTACCAGATACCCCAGGTTAGATACAGGGGTAGACTATTCCTATTTGAATCAAACAATTTCACACAAGGCATTAAACATTTGGATATCTATTAATCTCAGATGCTACTGGATTTCCTCCAGTTTTCAGCATCATACCATTGGTGGCTGCGTCTTCAGTCGTTTAGGCTGTAAACTCTGTAAATTCTCTACCTCCACCTCCTTTAGGACACTCCTTAAAACCTAACCCTCCAAGCAAGCTTTGATGACTGTCCCTGGTATTCTTTCTGCAGCTTAATGTCAGCTTTTCTTTTGATGCATCACTGTGAAGCATCTTGCTAAATACTTATCATGTTACAAGATGTTGTGTAAATGAGGTCTGTTGTTCATGCTAAGGAAACATTCTTAGGTCAGAGAAAGCAGAAACTAGGGACAGGATTCTTGCCCAGTTGGCAGCCTTTTAAAAAAGCCCATGGGGCCTAACGTAGGATTGCTGTTTCCATCAATTTTCACTGGCCCAGATATAAGGGTAAGGGTGTCCCGCCCACACACTACACCCCATGCTTCCTGGTTCCATTGTGGAGATGGAGAGTTTTGACCCACACCCCTCCTGTTCCTCACCACTGCCCCTTCAGTCACAGTCTACAGCCCCAAATAGGGAACTAAAGAAAGTCACTTGTTTTTGGAATTCTTTGATATGCATTGAAAAATAAAAGAAATTGTGGTTTCAGATTCTATAGTTAGATGTTGTATTGCAATCCATGTGTGTGACTGTGACTGATTATAGGGCTCTGTCTGGCAAAGGTATATTGATCATTACGTTCATCCACACTGTTTCAACATTGATATGCATTAGAGTAATTTTTTGTTCCAGTGAGAGTAGCACTCTTATGTATTCAAACCTGATGGGATTATTGTTTAGGATTCCAGTGCAATGACCTGAAGTGATTTAAATGCCCAGAGTCCTTTAAAAAATGAAAAGCAAAAACCTTTAGCAGATTTTACCTAGAAAAAACAATATCCCCTCACCTGATTTTGGACTACAAGGATCGATAGGATTTCTAGTGTAGAGTAGTTTAGGGAAAAAGGTCGTGTGGTTTATCAGTTTCAATAAGAGGCCATTACTTATATTTTTTGGGATTTTTATTGTTGTTGAACCCACTGTGAATGTTTGGCTGAAGTTCAAAAGATCCAAAACCATTTCTCTCAGCAACAGCCCTGTACATATATTATTCAACAGTTTTAAAAGTTTATCAGAGGATTATCTCTGCCTCTGATGTGGCTCCTGAAAGAGATGCTTGTTCTTAAAAACAGATTGATTGCTTGAGGAAATTTTCATTTTTTGATTAGGTTTTGTGAATGAGAGGTTCTTTTTCCCCCAAGCAGGAATTGTGAAGTTTATTAGATTGTTAGACATTAACTATTTCTCATCTCCATTCCAAAGACTGAGATCGGTCAACAATGGATGTTGTTGGATGTGAGCAGCTATGGAGGTTACATAGGAAGACGGAGGGATATGAGGGAAAATGAATACGAGGGGCATTGAGAAAAATGAGGGGTGAAGGTTTGAGGACCTCGCATTCATCATTAAAATTGGGCTGCTACTCTGGTAAAGTGGGGAGGAGAATCTGGCATGCTATCCCGCCTACCTGACCACCCCTGTCACTGCTTAGGGTCCTCCTCTGGAGTTAGTGGGTTCTACTCCATTGCACTTCAGCTCTGTGGCACAAAGATATGATGAGCAGGGGCCCTTTTTTAGAGGATGCATGTCTGCTAAGTTATGAAGTTTCCCAGCTATTTGTCTGCTGCATCAAAATCTAACCCCATGCTATCAAAGAATATTCATGAACATCACGAGTGCTGTCAGGTCAGGCAGAATACTGATTAGTAGCAGGGTTAATCTCCTTTCACCCTGCTTCATCAAGCACTCTCCGATCACAGTTGGATTCTTGTTCTTTTCAGAGTGAGGTTCAAGCCACTCCCAAGTCAGGCAGACCACACCGGGTACAACTTATGTTATAAAACTGAACATTTCTGTCTTTATTTTGTACAAGGCGATACCCTGTGATGCAACCCATTGCACGTTGGAGAATATAGACTCTCATTTTCATCTGTCTCAAATATCTTGCGGCTGCTGATTCTCTGTCTCTTTGTATTTTTCTCAGGTCTTCAGCCTCTCTTCCCCCTACATCTTCTTGTGGAGTTTCTCTTTGCCTTTATCTTTCTACTTGGGTCAGAAGGTAGCAGACTGTAAGCCATTAGTCACCAGCAGTTTACGTTGTCTGGAGCAGCAGAGATTGTGTAGAAGTATGGCCCTTCCAAGTTCACTCGATAACAATTTGCACTTCGCTCACTTCTCAATCTTCTTGCAGACCATATCTTCCATTTGTCCAGAACTGAATCCAACCCTTACCACAGCGACACACTCACCACTATTTCCAACTCTTTGAGCAACTCACTCAACTCTCAGAGCCCTTACGCTTCTCTCTCTCACCTCACTTTTAATTTTCCATCCATTGACTCCTATTCTTTCACGTACCGACAAAACGTGGGTGGGGAGAGACCAAGGCCTCTCGTCTACAAGTTTCCTCTTTCCCTCCTTCAGTCTGTTACTCTTATTTGGGTTTCTTTCTGCTTTCAAAATTCAACATCTTTTATGATAAAGTCAGATTAGGAAAGTACATATTATAGTTTTCTCCTCTTTTACACATTTCCCTTCCTGTTTCAAAAATGATTTTCTTGTTAATAAAAAAAGGTAGAAAAAAACAAGTTTCATACACAATTGGTGATTTTTCTTTTAAACCAAAGCAGCATTAAAACAGCACAGCAGTCTCTTTACCCTGATCTCTGTTTGCACTCTCCCACCAAATTTATCCATTCCATATTTCAGCATACTCCTAGTTTAATCCCTTTCTATAAACATAGAAATTATAAACTTAAACAACAAAATTCACAACTGGTGTTTCTTTTCCATTTTCAACACATACCTACATCTGAATTAGGAGCAGGAGTAGGCCATTTGGTCCCTCAAACCTGCTAAACATTCAACAAGCTCATGGCTGATCTGTTTACTTTACATTCCTGCCTACCCACAGTAACCTTTCACTGCTGAGCCTCTCAGTTTTCGAAAAAAAACATTTTTTTGTCGTATATATTTTTCCCTAGTTAAGATTTTGAAACTTGGCTTCTTGTTTTTCAAAGTAAGCCGAATAGCTACCTGACAGAAAATGCGATGAGGTAAAGAAAGATATCCTCTAAATCTGGCTGATTATTGGTGATGCATCCTAGAAAATTAAAGACCTCCCAGTCTGACTTCAACTCAGAAGCACACCTCTGTGGAAAGAGAAACCTTCAAGTTTTAGCTCAAACACTTTCGGAAAGGCTAAGGCGAAGTAAAAACCTTGATCAATATATTAGCAGATACAACGGTCATTCAATAATTGATTGCCATTTGCTTTTATTGGAATTACTGTATTAAATTTTTACTGTAGATATTAGAAATTTCAGTTAGTGGAAAAAGATGATAGGTGAAAAGTGTCAGAAAAAAGAAAACATTTTAACAAGTTTTGAAGAGCCAGTGATGAGATTAAGTAATCTCAAGGTACTATACTCCTAACAATGAAAGAGTATCAATAGAATACCTTCACAATTGAACAGACCCATCATTTAGCCTTGCTCAGGAGTAACAGGTACTTGAGTTTATAATGGAAACTTAACCTCAATTGAGTTGAAACACAAAAGTGCTTTCAAAAGAAATAACAGGCTAAAATTGAAACAATCTTCTCTCATCAAATAATAAATACTTGTGCTGAGAAACCATTTGCTGATAATGCCTTGACAAACTAAAACGGCTTCCTTGAAATGTTGATATCTGTGGATTGGACAGAGTCATGCAGATAGCTAATTATGTGCATTCAAGAAAATAAAGCTAAGTATAGGAAAAATGGCAATTTATACATTTACTTGAAAAGAAAGTGCTTCAATCAAATTCCTTGAAGTTCATCACAGCTCTGACTGTCAGAGTGGGAAGCATATGAATACAGTGGGTAAATCGGATCTTATTCCAATCATGTTCAACATCTCATCTTGAAGATCCAGTGAGAGACTACCTGACTGATCCCTGCGTAATGTAAATCTACACCTGGTCAATGAATTCCCATTTTATCGTTTAAGTATTTTTCCGTACATGTTCATTTCTGAATTATTTGAACCAAAAATCAATTTGACAGGAGTGTTTTCGTTCAGGTGCTCTGGTCTCAGAGTTAAGAACATATTGTGCATTCCAACTATTCCACACTACAAGTGGCCTGTATGCAGTGTGAACAAGGATGTGGTGTTTTTGTGGATAAAGAACCCTGTTTACTAATGGAACCAGTTCTTAGTTATGAATAAGAGAGTGCATGCATTTGGAAGAACTGGAACTATACCAGCTATTGTTATTTACGCTACATATTTGCACATACTTGGAATCTCACCAATATTATGAATTTTCAATATTGCTTCAATTCAGAGATTTCAACAGGACAGAAAGACAAAGAGACATTTTGCCCTCAACCCAGGAATCGCTAAATCTCATCTTCTCCATGGTCAAGCAGTTGGCGATTCAATGGGAAAAGTGGCAGAAACTGCTGGGCAAAAGTGCTCTGTCACGGAGGCATCTGATACAATGACATGTGGCTCCTTGGGATTTTATCACAACGAGGACCAGAAGTTCTGTGACTGAGTGCACTCAAAGAACTTCCTGATTCACAACCTCCACATCTCCCCTGTCTCTAATTAAATCTCTCTCAGATGTTTTTGCTGCATCTCTGCTTTAGCAACTTGCACTGGAGCTGTTGTAATGCTAGTTCAGTGGGTGGAAGACTCTCTCCTGCAGGGAGTTCAGCTGTAAATAGAACTCTCTCCATTCCCTGCTGGCATTTTTTTTAAATCAGGCAAAATATTTCCAATTAAAACAGAAGCTGTTATCTTTCAAATGATAACAAATGACAATCTGACTGTGAAGTGGCACAATTTCTGGTATCTTCCTGTCAGACCACACCTCCCTTGATTAGTTGAGCTGTGTCGGGACAATGCTAAATGACCATTTTTTTCTTCTTTATTTACTCACAGGATGAGGGCGTTGCTGCTAAGCAGTATTTATTGCCCACCCCTAATTGTCCAGAGGGCAGTTAAGAGTTAATCACATTGCTGTGGGTCTGGAGTCACATGTAGGACAGACCAGGTAAGGATGGCAGTTTCCTTCTCTAAAGGGCATTAATGAACCAGATGGGCTTTCCCCCCCAACAATCGACAACGGATTCATGGTCATCATTAGATTCTTAATTCCAGATATTTTATTGAATTCAAATTCCACCATCTGCTGTGGCAGGATTCGAACCCAGGTCCCCAGAACATTATCTGAGTCTCTGGGTTAACAGTCCAGCGATAATACACGAGGCCTTCGCCTCCCCCAGTCTTCATACTCAATCATAAAATTCCTTCAGTGCTGAAAGGGGCCATTCAGCCCATCAAGTCTGCACCAACCCTCCAAACAGCATCCTACCCAAACTCAGCCCCCTACCACATCCCTGAACCCTACATTTCCCATGGCTAATCCACCCAGCCTGCATATCCCTGGATACTATAGGGCAATTTACCATGGCCAATCCATCTAACCTACACATCTTTGGACTATGGGAAGAAACCACAGAGCCCAGCAGAAACCCACGCAGACACGGACAGAATGTGCAAACTCCACACAGAATTAGCTGCACAGAAAACACTAGTCCCTCTTTCCACATCTTCCCAGGACAAAATACAGGAGAACCTCTGGTGGCCATTTTAGAATCTTAATTTCAGGCCGACTGGTTGATACAATGGTGCAGTGGATGAAATACTCGCCTTTCATACGTGGAATTAGTGTTTATTGGCTGCAAATGATCTGCATGGAATGAGTTTGGGCAATTACAAATCTGGTATCCAGTGATGAGACACGCAGCCAAATATCGCGCTTAATTTAGCATTAATCTCTCGTAAATTAGCACTCTCGCCCTGAAAAGACTCCGCAATTCAGCGTTGGAAACAGAAAAATGCCACATTGGTTTCACCAGGACACATTTGAGAACTGCTTTGATGTGAATGTTTCAGGCGTGTAAAGAAAGCTTCACTTTACTCTGATCCTGTACTATAACTATGTTGTCTCACTGAGCACAGGAGTGTCATTTATCCGACTAAACATTGATTAACAGAGCAATACAGAGAGAACTTCACACTTATCGAAGAACCCCTACAGGATGGGAGCAGGCCATTTGGCCCATCAAGTCCACATTGACCATCTGAAGAGCATCCCACCCATCCCCCTTCCCTATCCCTGAAACCCTGCACTTCCCATGGCTAACCCACCTAACCTACATATCCCTGGACACTACAGACAATTTAGCATGGCTAGTCTACCCTAACCTGCACATCTTTGGACTGTGGGAGGAAACCGGTGCACCCAGAGGAAACCCATGCAAGACAGGGGGAGAATGTGCAAACTCCACACAGAGAGTCGCCCAAGGGTGGAGTCGAACCTGGGTCCGTAGAGCTGTGAGGAAGCAGTGCTAACCACGGAGCCACCGTGCCACCCCTCTTGGATAGTTCACTTCAGAAAATATTTTGTGCAGAATCCTCAACTTTCTCCAATTGTCCTGATTTTTTTTAAAAAAAAGTCAGAGTTCCCTTGTTTCTTCAGCGTAATTACATTTTCGTGAAAATGGATTCAGATGCCCTTCATCAGGTTCTAAATTTTAGCTGTGCTCATTAAGGACAAAAAGGCAATTCAAAAAAATGTTTCAGAATTGTATGAAATATTCAGGCAGCTCCCTTTTCAGGATTCACTTGACAAAATCTAAACAATCCAGAAGTTCCATGTTTAACTCCCAGTCTCCCAAAAACTTGGCCAGGAAGGCAGCAAGGGCACTTCTGAGAGAATGAAAGAAGTCCGAAAGAAGTCAGTTTGTGTCATAGGAAGGAATGTGGATACAGATGAGAATTTAAAATTTGAGGTGTTTCTGGATGAGAAGCCAATGGCAGATTAGTGAGAGCAGGGGTATTATGAGAATGGCGTTGAGGTATGTTAGAATGTAGGACACTAGATACTATCAAGAATGGAGGAGTGGAAATAGAGGAGGAGACTGGTGAGAGCAGTTATGAGTGAGTGGGGTGTTTGATGTCTGACAAACAATATGATAAGTTCATCGATTAATGGTCTCACGCTTGAATTACAACCCTTTATCTACTGCTAACCAGTCCAGCAGTTTCAAATTGTAAGTGAACAGTTGCAAGTGGCAGTTCTGTGATTACAGTAGAGTATACACATTTTTCATGCAGAATCATACAGACATTACAGAACCCCCAACTCATCATATTTTTTTCAAAAAACCAGTGTAACTACATAAAGTCTACTTGTCTATCTTCCACATTCTCACAAGCAACACAAAATAAACAATGCTGTGCATGACAACTGCATCGCTCTGTGCAGCCTGGGAAACAGAAATAGCAATCCAAATGACATTTCTCTGCTAGCAATGTCAGGTCATCATTCTGGCACGTTCAGGACTTCAAATTCAGACAGGTCCCAGCTTAAAGTGAAAACTTCCTGTATGGACTTGTCAGGGGGAAGCTTCCACCTGTTCCGAGGAAGGGTCACCAGACCTGAAACATTAACTCCAAGTTCTCTCCACAGATGCTGCCAGACCTGTTGACCTTCCAGCGATTTCTGCTTTTGTTTCTGATTTCCAGTGCCCACAGTTCCCTTGGTTTTTGTGAAGCCTGTAGCCGCTCCTGTAAGGTTTTTGAACAGGGACTCCCCGTCATCTGTGGCCATCCACTTCGGTGACTTTGCCAGCGTCCCTAGCAGAAGACAGATTCATCCTCAAGTTGTGAATGGCCGATTCATGGGCATTCCCCCCCACCCTTAACGTAGGCAATTTTAGTGGCACAACTGTGGAGTTCTGCAGTTGCCACAATTCTCACAGAATCAATAGGGTCACAACTCAGTCATTTCTGTATGTCTGCAGATTATCAACTCACAGAGAAACTTGAGATCTACTCTTCTTAAACAAAAAAGGAAAAATATAATCAGATTGGTTTCCATTACAGGGTCCAATTGGCATCAACAGTTCCAGCAGGACTTTTCTTAAAATCTACTGAAGCTTACCCTGCCAAGTAAATTAGAACTGCACCAAGTTGCACAGTGAGCAACAGGAGTGCCACACAGTTACACAATGCAAGATCCCTTATCCTGCTGGATAAACGGCAGGCCAAAAATTAACTTATAAATATTCACCATGGTCATTCATGAGCTAAAGTGCTGGAATGCCCCTTCTCGCCTGGACTCTAAATGATCTTGTTCCACATCATGTGTGAAACAAGCCGTTCTCCTGAAGGGATTAGCTTTTTTCTATTTACACTGGGGACTTTATACCCATTTAAACCCAGTCCAATTTAGATGGTCTTCAACACAACCAGTCCCTGTTGTAGTGCAAATCACCTCTTTAACTTTTAATTTTTTTTAAAAACCAACTTTCTTCTGCCTCTTGCTGTGGTGTAACTCCATGTGTCATAGCAACCTTCTGCTCCCTGACCAAGCGGAAATTCTTCACGTCTAAACCAAGACAGAGCAGGGGGCAATGAAGAGAATTTTAACTGTGAGACAGGAGGAGAAGATCAGTCACACACCCACCATGCCTGGCAGCATCCATTTGTTGGCCCAGGCCATCTTAGCACTTGGAATTAAGTTACATTTCGCTCTTCAAGATACCTGCCCAAAACAAGTATTATAAGGAACCACAACACCAGACACAATGCATTCACTTCTTTTCTTCAAATAATGTCTGGCTCCCACTGACTCGTGATTGGGGTGCATGGGATGATGTATAAGGAACTAAACACTGACAAAAAAGTAGAGCCCAGAGACAGAACGATATCTAAATACATCATCTTTCCAGAAGCTCCTGCAGCAAAGTCCATGTCAAAAAGGATCTGCCTTGGACCCAACCAGGGAGCCCAAGATGAAGAAAATAAGATCTGGGCAGCCTGCAGTCTCCATAAATTTTGCTCAGGTTTGTATCGTTGAGAAGACCATTCAGTTTCACTGCAGAGTGTGCAAACAACAGTAGTCTCAGTGATTAACACAGAGACAACCCCCAAGGTGCAAACCATTGCCTCACAAGATAGTCAGTTGTCAGCCACAGCCCAGTGAATGCTGGCCACAGTCACTCACATCAGTTAAAGTCAGTTTGGAGAAGGGCAGGGTGGTGGTAACACAGGATTAGGTTTCTGAAGAAAAGTCCCGACCCGAAACATCAGCTTTCCTGCTCCTCTGATGCTGCCTGACCTGCTGTGTTCCTCCAGCTCCACACTGTGTTATCTCGGACTCCAGCATCAGCAGTTCTTAATATCTCCCAGGATTAGGTTCTCTTGTGATTTCACTTCTTCCTCAAGGTTTTACTGAGGACAGCGTCTCAATCGACATTCAAAATACCATACGAGTGTCATGACATTGGAAGAGTATGATTTGCATCTATTAATAAAGTCTCCTCCCTGAGTAAGGTAGGGACCTCAGCTGCCTTCAAAAGGCAATCAGGTAAAAGTCAGGATTGCACCAGAAACAGGGAACTTTCAGGGCTAAGTCTAAGTATGTGTTACCACCATGTGGCGTAGATTAAAATCATTTTATGACTATGTGGGAGCACTGCAACCAAACCAGTCTCTGCCCTTGTAAAGCACAAATATGGTTGACATATAATATTCAGAACTGAGACGTTGTTGATTCTTCTTCCCTGAACATCATTAGGTCCTTGGGCACTGAGATCTATGGTAGCTTCGTAGTATAAAGACTATGTCTTCTTAATTTTCTCTTTTTTTTTGATTGTGGACAGAAGTGACTGACTTAAAGCAAAGGATTGCAGAAGGAGTTGCTATTCCTTTTAAAAGCAAGTTACTAAAGCTCATTGCAAGTCTGGTTTACGTTGCTACTTTGTTCAAACAGCAGTGGGTGTAGGTGGGCTGATGGCGGCGGTGGGGGGTCGGGGGAGGGCAGTGTACAAAATTAAGTTGGGCAGGAAACAAGTTCGCTGACCGGCTTGTGGAATTGAGACACATTTTGGATGACAAAAGCCATCCTGGCCGCAACTATCGAACGGACCCCTCAGTGGCTGAGCATCTTTGGGTCTGAATAATGCTGGCACAAGCCTTTGAGCCTCTGGAAGGGGAGAGCGGTCTTTCTCTCCCGTAACACACCTAAAGCCCGACAAAATCCCATTTATGTTCCGTCACCAGTTGCTCTGAGCTGCGACTTTGAAACAGCAACTTTGCAGTAATGTACCAGTCACGTGAGCCTCCTGTGAAGAAATGGAAAAGAACCCTGGGGGAAAAGAAATTGGAGAACAGCACATCCTGGCAAACAAAAGGGACCACCTCAGCAAACCCTGCGGACAGGGGCCATTGAATTTCTTTTCCCAGCTTTCTCCCTCTATCCACAACACCAATGTTTCCGTCTACATGTGGACAGGGAAGTTTGAAAAGGGGATTCGAGGTATACCCAGTAGAGGTATATGTCAGCAATTCATAGTTGTTAGAATTTATTTATTTGTATGGAATAGTAATTGTTAAGTACAGAAATCTGGTCCATGTCAACTTGGATCTATCAGACAGGTAACTTAGGGAATTGTGAGCAATTGGCTATAAACATTTACTCCCCTACAGTGGGGAAACCAAGCGGAGGCTTGGGGACCACTTTGCGGAACACCTTTGCTCAGTTCGCAACAAACAACTGCACCTCCCAGTCACGAACCATTTCAACTCGCACCCCCGCTCCCCCCCCCCACAACCCCCCGACTCCTCAGACATGTCCATCCTGGGCCTCCTGCATTGCCAAAATGACGCCACCCGAAAGCTGCAGGTACAGCATCTCATATTTCGCTTGGGAACCCTGCAGCCCAAGGGTATCAATGTGGACTTTACAAGCTCCAAAATCTCCCCTCCCCCAACCGCATCCCAAAACCAGCCCAGCTAGTCCCCATCTCCCTAACCATTCCTCCCATCTCAAGCCCACCCCCATCTCCTACCCACTAACCTCATCCCACCTCCTTGACCTGTCCGTCCTCCCTGGACGCCAGTCTATCCCCCACCTACATTCACCTTCACTGGTTCTAACCCCACCTCTTTGACCTGTCTGTCTCCTCTCGACCTATCTTCTCCTTTATCCATCTTCTACCCGCCTCCCCCTCTTTCCCTATTTATTTCAGAATCCCCTTCCCCCTCCCCCATTTCTGAAGAAGGGTCTCGACCCGAAACGTCAACTTTCCTGCTGCTCCGATGCTGCTCGGTCTGCTGTGTTCATCCAGCTCCACAACGTTTTATCTCAGATTCTCCAGCATCGGCAGTTCCTACTATCTCTGTATATCCTCTGTATATCCTCACTTTATTGGTACTATTATGATCATTGTTCCATACATTTCCCGTCCCTTTTTCTCCGAATCTCCAAACACACCTTTCCCCTTCCTTATATTCTTACTGCTCTAATTCACTCTTTTGAAGACTCCAAAACTATGGCTCAACTCTGGAATTGTGCACAATAAAAGCTCTTGACCATTCATCTTGCTTTTCAATAAAGAACTAATGTAATTCACTAAGATCAGCACATCACAGGGTCTTCTGAGCAGAAGACCAGCACAGTTGATCTGAATATGATCCCGAGCCATTTTTCAATGCTAGAAATACAGGAGTGTTTTTGCCCAAGGTAGAGAAAGGGCTCAGATACATCCTACACAGTTTAACAGTGGAAAGTTGACTGATCAAAGCTGGCCACGATTAGTAGGGTTTTGATTTGCTTTCTTACTCTGAATTAAGATAGTGATACAACATCAGGAAATTTTCCAGTTGCGGACTGCCAATTTGTGACTAGTGCTAGAGGATGCCTGTGAATGTTGGGTCAGAAGGATAGAGGTGGGGTGAGATGTCAGTAATGTCTCATCCAATCCAACCCTTCCATATGACACCTAAATGTACCATCACAGGCAGGTCTTCTCTGACGGAGAATGGTGAATCGGCTGGTATGCCATTAGACCAATGGTTTCTTCACAAACGTACCGAGTGCAAATCTTCAGAAGAGAGTAGAGAACGTTGGCTAGGAAAGAAAACACCCCCTTCCCACCCAGTAAACGAGAATGTGTGATTCATGAATTTATTCAGGTTTCTGAACAGTGTTCATATGGCACTTCAGGAATAACCTCTCCCAAGAATGGGAGCTGCCTGAGCTCCCAAAGAAGCTGCCACACTCTGAGATACAGTTCTATGGGCAACGTGCAATATTCCACTATAGCATGGATAAATAACCAATGTTGTGTTCTGTGCCTCAGAGACATGCAGAGATGACACCAGTTTCTGCATATATAGAATCTCTATTTATAAAGGTTTCAAAATGTCTCCAGTCTGATTCTTCCCCTTCAGCCTGTTTCTCAGTCACCACACCCAGATGTAATAAGCACCAGAGAATCGAGACAAGTCAACAGCCAAATATGATCAAACACTGAACATTTGAACTCTTTGAACTTTGAACTATTATATGACATCTTTTCCCCATTGAAAACAAAAGACCTTATTTTAAATTAAACCATCCTAAACAAACA